>OX596233.1:59806015-60130158 GCA_951394345.1 Salicornia ramosissima | reverse complement strand
AGTCGGCCGGGAAAAAACGTCGCTGGAAAATTCGGCAGGAAAACCATCGACGGAAAAGTCGGTCGACAAACCATTGTCGGGTAAGTCAATTGGAAAACAGTCGCCGGAAAACGTCACCGGGAAAGTTGGCCGGAAAACCATAATCGTCGTTGGAAATTTGAAACGGAAAAGTCGACCGAAAAACTGTCGCAAAAAATTCCGGTCAGAAAAATGTCGCCGAAAATGTCGTTCGAAAAAATCAGACATAAAAATAATGTCAGAAAATGCCGGACGGAAAAACAATGCCGAAAAATAATACTTAGTAATAATAATAATAATAATAATAATAATAATAATAATAATAATAATAATAATAATAATAATAATAACGATAATAATATTGATGATAATATTATTAATAAAATAATAATAATAATAATAATAATAATAATAATCAAATAATAATAATAACAACAACAATAACAACAATAATAAACCACATTATTTTTACATAATTACATCCCTTAGTGTGTAAGATCAGAGACACCTTTGACGTGTGTCTTCGTGCGTAGTATTCGGATGATGGCACTATTGTTGTTGATACATTGGTGGTAGGAAAGGCTTTGAAGTTGATTGTGGATAAAGGGTTAAGTATGCAAATAGATGTTGAGCAATGAGATATGAGTTTCTTCCTTTCTCCTTTTCAACATTGGGGGAAGTTGTTGCCTTATTGAAGCGGATTCAGGAATACTCATGGGCTGCGAATATTGAAGCACATGCGGCTACTTACATCTTCACCATAATAGATTTTGCAATAACTAGGGGAGTAATATAAGGGCCCATATTGTATCTTTGGACTTAACTGTAATAAGTTCAATAAGGTTTGATCTGGTCCAATCATGTGTGATAAGATCCAATTATTTTTATAATCAGTATAATAAGGTATAATCGGGTCTAATAAGTTAGTTTAATAAGTTCCAACAATCAGATTTAATAAATTTAATTAGAAATTAAAATTTCAAATAAGTTTATGTCTAATAATTTGATAAAAAAGTCAAATAATTAAGTTGAAGAGGACGAACCCTAAATCTTTGTTGTTTTATATTATGTGATTATGTGGGATATATGATGAAAAAGTAGAGACATGTGTGTAGAACCATATGGTTTTAAGGAAAATATAAAAATATTTAAAGACAACAAAAAAGGATTTTGTAAAAATCATTTACGGTCCGTTTGGTTGTTGGTAATGAATCGTGGTATAATGGTAATGGATTTAAAGTGTAATTGATTAAGGAAAAGTTTAAAAATCCTCATGGAAAACATATTTTTCATTCCCAAACTTGAAAATTCTTCTTATTTTCCATTACCACGTGGAAGAGTGATATTAGATGAGAATGAATATTTGTGAAGAAAATTTGATAAAGTGGAATTAAGGTAGCACCACCATGGGAATGAATTTTGATTTTCCTTCCAAATTTAATTATAAATTCATTCTCATTACTTCAATTCATAACCGGCGCGGCTACCAAACGGGTCGTTAGGGTAGAGGGAGTATTTTTGTTGAAAAGTTGCATGTCTGGAATAATTAGACTCTTAGACATGATGTTAACTATGTGTCTACCTCATAGACCAATTCGGCTCTTCCACATCTAGACCTATCTATCGCAAGGTAAATCAAACAACAGATTACCTTGCATCGTCTATTGAGCATTGGACTCAATTTTCATAAGGATATTAATACTTTAATTTGTAGATACTAATTATATATATATACGAAGTATATATATTTTAACACTTGATAAATTAGAGTTTAGCCTTGTGAGATCACTATCCTAATGGTTGTTTTTCTAAGCTATGTCCATGAGGTTTTCGTCTTTTTAAGTTGTGCCCATGTTTTTTGAAACTTCTAAGTTTTGCCCCTCGACTTAGGTTTTTTCCATTAACAGTGTCCACTCTGTTATCTCAGTGTTAATAGATCTGTTTAAAGGAGTTGCATTTCGTAGGAGGGTAATTTCCTTATAAAATTCTAGAGTTTTTAGTTGTTTTTCACCCATTATTTTAGGAAAATACATCATTTACAAGGGAATACATAATTTATTTTAGCGAAATACATTAAAGGGGTGTATATAACTGTCATTGTAAGAAAAAAAATAGTGTATAACTGTCATTGTCCTTGAATAGGCTCCACGTCATTATGGTACCACGTGGCACTCATAATCCCATCATTCACTCCATGCATTTCCTACTTCCATACGAACTACTCTGTAGGTTTTTGGCAGGATTCCAAGATATAAGATATTAGGTTAATAATTGTATGTTTAGATTTATTAATTGTTATAATTTTTGAAGAATGAAACAAATCAATTTTCAGTTATTTTAAGATTATAAAATAAACATATTTTGAATTGAAAAATAATTCATCTAGATGATTATAAAGTAGTGGAAAATAATTTTGTAAATATGAAGTGTACGTGGGCTCTGTTAGAAGAATTTTAAAACGGAAGAAAATTTAATTAAGATAGCATAATTTGAGAGAAATTGATTAGTTTTATCAAAAATAAATATATATTAATATTAGAACTCTTTCCATGAATAATGTTGGGAAGTTTCCTAATTCCCGAAATGCATTCACTTTTATATCAATTCCTAAATTACCGTCCACGTCAGCATAGGAAAAAAATCATTTTTTTAAAATGAAAAACCGCTACTGGCAGTAGCGGTTTGTCTGAAAACCGCTACTACCAGGCCAGTAGCGGTTTTCTCAGATAAAGAAACCGCTACTGGCAGTAGCGGTTTATGTGCAGTATTTTTTTTATAAATGTAGATTACCTAGGAAACTTGTATTATTTTTTTAACTAGGACAAACCGCTACTGGGAGTAGCAGTTTTCTTCAGTAAAACCGCTACTCCCAGTAGCGGTTTTGTCACAAAAATTGGAAAAAAAAATAAATTCATTGAACCATCTACGTGGACGGTGATTTAGGAATTAAAGAAAAAGTAGCAGCATTTTGGGAATTAAGATTATTCTTAACATTATTTAGGGAAAGAGTTCTTAATATTAATTGTAATTGGAAGAGAAAAGCAATTTCTTAATTAAAAAAATAAAAAAAGGAAAATGAAATGCTTTTTTTAAAGATGACATGTGGCTAATTTTTTTTTTTTTGTTTTTTGAGATATTACATGCGTCATTTTTATATTTTGAGAGTGTGTTTTAATAGACAGGGTATAGATAGATTCATAGATTGGACTGGTTGTTGATATGTTGGCGGGTTAATCGAACCCAACTTGTTTGGTAAAGGGGTAAGAATTTAGCAAGAAGAAACTTTGCAATTCTCACCCAAAAAATATTTTCATGGCCAAGTTTAAATTCTTCTCATATATTCTATTACTATTTATTTAATTTATTATTGGGAAGGGTAGCATTGGATATGAATAAATATTTGTGAAGAAAATTAGATAAAATAAAGGTAAGCCAACACCACCATGAGATCGAATGAATATTGATTTTCCTTCTAAATTGACATACTTCCTCCGTTTCGAAAAAAACGCAATAAATTGGATGGCACGGAGTCCTAGTCCATTTTTTGTTGTGAGAGTAAAAGGATAGAGAGAGAAAGTGGGGTATGTGGTGATATGAGAGATAGGAAGAAAAAATTTACAAAAATAGAAAAATTAAAATTGTTACATTTATTTTGAAATTTCCTAAAATAAAAATTGTTGCGTTTATTTCGAAACGGATGAAGTATAAAATAATTTCCATTACCATCACTTATTACTTGTTACCAAACGGTCCTTAAGAGTAACTGAAATAACTTTAAAACGAAGTATAATATAGGATTAGAGTTTTTTTTATTTATTTATTAATACTCCGCCTAGCAATGGGTTTCTAAATCTAGTCCACACTTTTTTTTAAAAATAATTTTTCCCTTTATTTATCACATGAATACGATAAATCTAAAGAAAACAAAGGAATTATTGGTAATAAAATCATCAAAGTGGAAACAAAAAGTTAATAAAAAAGTTAAAATGAGGAGTACCTATGAAATAAGGCACATTACTTTCCTTTTGAGTTTTGAATTTGATTTTAGTTTTTTTTAAGTGAATTGCTAAACACAAACCTTAAATTACTTACTAAAGCCCACTTTTTCCCAAAACTACCCTTATTTATAATACACCATCTCTAATTAGACCAAGCTCTAAAATCTTTAATTTATTTTATATCAAGATTAATCATGAAATAAAACATATTATTACACTAAAATCATGAATTAAAACATATTACATACACTTAAATCAAGAATTGAAATCATCACATGTGTTTTTGCATGGTGGTTTAATTCAAAAACTTATAACTTTTTACACATAACTCTTTTTGAGTAGATTCAACTTTTACAAGATTCCTTGTTCCGAGAGATTCGATTTGATAGATTATACGTCCAATTTCGCTAAGAAACGAAGGAGATATAAACATTTTAAGACTAAGTGCGCAGTCAGAGAAACATGGGCGCATGGGTCATGCACCCCCACCTAGGTCCGGGCGCATGGCTCATGCGCCCCTGCCTTCCTGACTGCGTATTTAGTTTTAAAATGTTCATATCTCATTCGTTTCTTAGCGAAATTGTACGTATAATATATCAAATCGAAGCTCTCGGAACAAGGAATATTTTCACAGTTGAATGTCCTAAAAAAGATATACATTTAAAAAGTTATGAGTCTTTGAATTAAACCACTTTGCAAAAATACATGTAATGCTTTTAGGAGGGGTAGTTTTGGAAAAATGAAGGCCTTAGTAAGTAAATTGGGATCGACGTTTAACAATACCCTTTTTTAAAGGCAACCATGACAAGAATCCTATCACATGAAGGTACAAATATCATTATCCGCAAGACAAGTGAGGTTGACGAAAATTGAACTCGTAACATACATCTCGATTGCAAAGTGTAATACTTTCTCTTTATCACAATTTTTTTGAAGAAACTTGTGAATTGGTAGGACGATTAAAAAGTTGAGGTATTTATGTCCTTAATTACTTGTCACATTCTTTTTAGCACAATTTTTTAGGAGAAACATGTGAAGTGATAAAGACCATTAAAAAGTAGAGGTATTTATGAAGGAGATGAAAAAAAATAGAGTTAAATATGTTGAATAAAAAGTGTAAATGACAAAAATAAAGGTAGAATGGGTAGAAATTAAATAAATCCTACATATCAAAACTGAAAATATAGCAAGTGAATTGGGACACCTCAATAATAAATATGTAACAAGTAAAAAAAACAGAGTATTTTGTTTCTCTTCCCAAATACTCCAAAAGCATCATTTTGGCTAGATGGACACCAATGCAAAATTCTAAAAAAAGTACATCAGTTGCCCAAAATATGAGGCACCACCTCATTTTCCACCTAATTGTATCTCTGTCCTCCAAAATCCAAACCCATGTCAATTACAAAGCCAATGGCCCAAACCGCCAAATTGTCAAAATTTTATTGTGCATGCCTCTAAATTTAATCAACTTAAAAGGTCAAAACAAAACCCTTCATATGTAATTTATGTAAAATTCATCATAATGTGTAAATATTATGGAGTGAATGTACAAGTCATTACACAGAGGAAGAACTTTTCATGGAAGGACTCTAAGGACCCAGAAATGGCAGTTAAGGACATTTTCCCTTGCTATAAATATCTCCTCATTATTTCTTCAGAATATATAACCCTATCAATCATTTTAGTTTTTATTATTTCCACACCCTTTTTTCCCCTCACTAATTATTTACTCTTTTTTTTTTTTTTTTTAACTGCATTTGTTGTTGTTGTTGAAGATGACTATCACAATTGAGAGCCATGACTATGGTACAATATTTATTAAACTTTCTTTATTATTTGGGTTTATTAAATGAATATTTTTGTATTTGTATTTTTAGTTTCTTGCAATTTATGCAGGTTTTGATCTTTTTTTTCTTATTAAAAAAGTATAAAACAAAGCACAAATAGAAGAAAACCTCTATTGATTTATGGGTTACTTTATTTTTACCCAAAAAAATTGGAATTTTAAGGAATGAATTAAAATAATATTTCTTTAATTAAAACAAAAAATGCTATTTTTATGAAACAGGAGTGGAGGTAGACCAGAAGAGTAATGCAGTGGAGGGGAAGGGAAATGGGGTGAAAGTGGAAGGAAAAGAAATGGAGTTAGATAAGTCCTTTTTGGTACCTCAAACCAACTCTTTTGGGCACACCTTTAGGTTATCTCTCTCTTCCCTTCTCTCTTGGAAATAAATAAATATCAAATCTTGTACTAAAAAATTTGATTTGATTTGATTACATCTATCTCTTTATGATGCATTTGCAAATTGGATGGCTAATACTTCAAGGTTGCGGGATTTAACACGATAATTCAGAGACTATTAGACTTCGATTAATCCAGATCTAGATTGGACTATGATCTAATTGGAAAAAAACGCTATATAAATATTGTTGTTGCGACATATATGAGGACTTGAACCTTTAGTATTGTTTATGATTAAGATCCAGATACTTATCAGTTCAATAGACGATAAAAACTCATGTTTACTTTATACTATATCTTATTGTAGATTCAACTTGATCTTTGTGGCTCATATCATAGAGTCTGAAAAAGATCTAAATCTTTAATTTCAAAAAAAAAAAAAATTTATATATCTTGTGTTTATGAAAAAAAAATGTTAATCTTTAAGAAATGGTGTATGGAGTGTAAAAATTCCAATTTTTTTTTTTTTTTTTCTGGCAAACAAATGTCAAATGTAAATACATCTAAATTCAAAAAATCTTATTCTAAAAGAACTGAGTGGTTTTCCTTGATCAAGACTTGTTAAAAAAAGGAATTGGGAAGGCAATTGCTAGAATTGTATGAAAATGACTCTTTCGAGGGAAGTGTTGAAAAGATTAAATTATGACATTAATATGATTTTGTATATGGGATGGGTCAGCTCATTACATTTGTTAGGCCTTGAGATCATTTATGTATGGACTATTTGAAGTTGACCTAATTCAAGACATTAGTCTAACGGCCCAATATCTCATCAATCACTGCAAATTATTATTAGGAATTGCTACCTCCGTTTTTTTTTTTTCAAGTTTTAATGATTTGACATAGAATAAAGAGCAAAAATATCCAATTATTGTAACTAAAAAAAAAAACAGATGTAATATGGAGTATTAATTTTTGACATCGAATGCTAAAAATTATTACAAAATACTAAAAGGGAATTTATGTTAATTGATCATTTGCGTAACTAGTTAGCTACATATACTCTTAAACTTGGGAATTATCTAGAATAATCAAAAGTCGGGATTTTTTTTGAAACTGAGTTGAAAGTTGAGATTATATTTGACAAATATTTATTTATTTTTATGGTGTATAAAGACTCAAATAACCAAAAACTAATAAAAATGTAAATTTAAATGTAATTATGCTAAACAGGGATTATGAAGCTGATGGGGAGAGACAACCTGGTGTGGAGAATTTTTACCGGACTAATCACATTTACCAGTGTGTTGATTTTGTAAGTTTTTACCCCCCTTTCATTTGGACAATCATAAAAATAAATAAATAATTCAGTAAAAAAAAAAAATTTGTTTTAAAAAATATACTACGTATATAGGTGAAAAAGATGAGGGAAGAATATGGGAAACTAAACAAATTAGAAATGAGCATTTGGGAGTGCTGTGAGCTCCTAAACGACGTCGTTGATGAAAGTGATCCTGACTTGGATGAGCCTCAAATTGAGCATTTGCTACAAACTGCTGAGGCCATTAGGAAAGACTATCCTAATGAAGACTGGCTTCATTTGACTGGCCTCATTCATGGTATATTTTTCAATTTTTTTTTTTTTATATACTGTATATAAATAAAATAAATAAATCATCTTTTAAAATTAAAATTAACACATGGTAAATTTGTGGATTATTAGATCTTGGGAAGGTTCTCCTACTTCCTGGCTTTGGGGAGCTGCCTCAGTGGGCTGTTGTTGGTGATACTTATCCTGTTGGTTGTGCTTTTGACAAGTCTATTGTTCACCACAAGGTACTTTATTAGTTGATGCTTAGGTTTCGTTTGGTAGGGTTCAAAACATTTTCAATTGAGTATGATTTCTACGGAAATTAGTTTTGAATGGAAAACTCATTTTCATGAATTTTTTTTCAGTTTGGCTGCAAGAAAAATAATTTTTCAATTTAACATGTTTCATTGTTTGGTTAGACTGAGAATCAATTACTCTTTACTCCTATAGAAGAAGATAATATGCCCCTAAGAAAGTGCTCGTGTGTGGAATTAAGAGCAATGAAAGCGTTTTCCTTTGTTTTCTGGTGGAAAGTATTTTCAATAGAGTATAAAACAAAATCTTCAACCCAAGATTTCTATTTAATTTTCTGGCTCAAACTAAATAAAACGAAAAAAAAAAGTTTTCGAGGAAAATATCTTTCGCCGTACCAAACAGACTTGATTTCCTGGAACAATTACATTAGATTAAGAGTTAGAATTGTGAAATTGGGTCTAAATGTGCAGTATTTTGCTCTGAATCCGGACTATAACAACCCAGCTTACAACACCAAGTATGGGATGTACAAAGAAGGATGTGGACTTGAGAATGTGTTGATGTCATTTGGGCATGATGACTACATGTACCTCGTCGCTAAGGAGAACAATACTACCCTGCCCCCAGCCGCTCTGTTCATCATTCGATACCATTCTTTCTATGGTAGGTTACTGTTAAACCCTGTTCTTTTGGACTTATGTTTAGTTCAGTTCAGTTTTTAGTAATCTAAAAGAGCGAAGTCTTTAATTCCTTACTCTAGCTATTCTTAGTTGTTTCAAAACTTAATAAAAAGACAAAGAAAGTTTGTAGAGAATGAATGAAAGTAAAACATATTTGTGGGTTCAGCATTACACAAAGAAGGAGCATACAAATACTTGATGAATGAAGAGGACAAAGAAAACTTGAAGTGGCTGCATGTATTTAACAAGTATGACCTCTACAGCAAGAGCAATGTCAGGATTGATGTAGACAAAGTCAAGCCTTACTATCTCTCTCTCGTTCACAAGGTGATTGTTTTTCTTTTAAAACTGTATTTTCGTTGTTTATATACGAAGTATGTATTTATATTTCACTAATTTTTCGTTGTCTATGCAGTATTTCCCAGCAAAGCTGAAATGGTGAACATGGCATTAAATTTAAGAGACTCTATTCAACTCGACTCATGGGCTGCAAAAGATCAGGGGCAAACAAGCAGTTTTTAATTATTCCCTCCCTAAAATGTCAAATTATTGCAGTTAATAATATGTTACAGATGGAGTACGTAGTATTTTTTTTTTTCCTAAAGCACTCTTCATGTCTTGTAAAAGTATGGTCGTTAAAGATGGTTTTTGTAAGAAGCTTCTTTGTATGGTGAAGTTTCAGATGCTATCATTTTGAATAAGAGAACACATTATGACATTCTAGAGGATGTGTTCTACAAGGTGAACTTGCTTTCGTTGTTGTGCGTATCAGCGTATGTATTATGTTGAGTTGTATCATGTATGTTTCAACTGTAAACCCTTATTGTGAAAATATGAATGGATTGTTTATTTAGTGTTTTAAAAACTAAACTAGAATTATTTGATTTTCTTATCTCCTCTCAAAAAATAAAAAATTTGATTTTCTTTTCTTTTCTAGGTACATTGGGCCATTGGTTTATGAGAGTATAACCAACTCTTCACGAATTTTCTCACATATATATATTTAAAGCAATGTATCACCGCAATATTTATTTTAACAATGTTGGACGGTACTTAAGGCCTTAAGACATACTCTATTACAGATCATTCAACTCAATTTTACATAACAAACTCACCCGAAACGAAGAAGATAAAGAATCCTCATAGATTTGTTAGCATTAATGTTTTTCTTCTCTGTTCCGACAAGCTTCATCCTAAGCAAGGTTAAGCATGTCGTAAATGATATTTCGCGCAACCGGGAAACACAATTAAACCTCATTAGCGGCTCTTTGGGAGTTTGGGGGTTAAAATACACTCCCATTGAGTTTCACCTGCAAAGTTGGACACATACTTTTGAGGGAGTCCGATCCATTGCCACCATTCTCCATAGAAGATAAAGTAAGAACTATAGTCATGGCATTCCTTTGGTTCATCCTCACTAATTGAATATGCTATTATTTACCGAGTTTGCTGCATTACTCGGGTGCCTCAGACAAGCATATTGGAGGCCAGACTCGTGGTGTTGCTTCCGGCATGGCAGCTTCAATTGCCGTTTTAATTGTTGACACTAGAATTCATTCTATTCAAAAACTTTTGTACTGTTACTCCATTTTGGAAAAAAAAAAATCAGGATAATGTCGCACCATCAATGTGCATATAACATGATAACTCAAATCTGGACAGTTTGTACTTTGAACCCAGTGAATAAGCATTAATCTTTGAATGTTAACAGTAGTTACTTCACTAATCAAATAACAAATTGCACAAGCTCATGCTTCGCAAAACAAATTTTTGTATTCTGCTTGGATATGGGAGATGCATCAAGTCGTTAACCATCTCCATAATCAACATACGACTCAAAAAGGTACCACTATCCTCCGTGATTTCACAGAAAACAACCAACCACAAAAATTTATTAGTTTTTTGCACTTCTCCAGGGAAATGCAGCAACTTTTTTCATGATGAACAACAGAATTTTTATAGCAGAAATGAGCTTTGACTATAATAAGCATATGACCCCCCCCCCTCCCTCTCCTGTCCCTAAAAGTAGGGGTTACCAAGTTCATTCAAGAGGGCATGCTTTCTCAAATTCTTCCTGCTCCTTGCGGCATAGCTCGAATTCATTTGTGTGGTAATACATGCAGCTGCTGTATGAATCCATCTCTTTTGTGCATTTTTGGTGAAGGTCTTTCAGTCTGCACAACCCAATCACATAAAGATCAGATACACCCACGATCCCACAAAGTCCGATGATCAAAGATGCAAAATACGAGATTCAACAATCAATGCAGCATAGTTGAGCAACTATACTAAGCAAGATATGATCTTGATAGATAATCATTAAGATACATTGACCATAAAATGTACTCTTGCATGTGATTTTTGGCACAGAATTAAGTCAATATTGTAACTGTTCTTCCTCGCTTAAGTTTCCAATTTACTATACATAAATGAAGTCAAATGATATTGAAATGTGCCCAAAAGACATTGAAATTTCTAGTATGACAAAGGGCTAGCAAGAATTTGACTGCCAGCCAGTTTTTACTTCAGACCAAGGCATGTATATGTTCTTAGATAGTATGAACTATGAAGTCAAGATGAGGAATTGGGGATGATAATTAGAAGCAATTATTCGTTTATGAAGGAAACACTTTTAGGAGAGCAACAGCTTAATGTTTCATACTCATTCATTAACTGTAAGCAGCATGGCCTGGGTTCTTCATGATTGACAAATGCCAATCTCAATATGTTGAACCATTGTCAACAAGGCAAGGGCTGATAATAAACAGCATAGGAGAAAGGAAGTTCTGAAGAGCACACCAAGTTCTTAAATTTTTTTTTTCTGCTGATAAATCTTTATTGCAAAATGAGTAATTAGTAAAAAAAATCATTGCAAACAAAATATAATGATTACAGTAGCAAAACAAAAGGAAAAATGGAAAAGAATAATCCCACCTTTGGGTAATTTGCTCAAAATAATCTCACCTTTAATTTATTCCAAAATAATCACACCTTTATGCCTTATCTTCTTGAAATGGACCTTTTTTTACCTAAAACTTGTTTAACCGGTTTTTTTTTTTTTTTCCTTTAATAAACTAATTTTTCCCCTTTCTCCCACCTTCCTTCTTTGTTACTTGTTCAATCTTCCACCAAATTTTATAAATCTCCATCAACATTATTGTCTCTGTTATTATTATTAATAATTTTTATTTCTTTCAAACTGAGTTAATGACAACATTGTGCGCACATTATTTCCTCTAATTTTGCTAGCAATAATCTAGCTAGCCGAGGATCAATGAGGATATTCTCATACTTGCAATAACTGATCTAGCTAGTAGAGGATTAATCAATAACTAATCTTCCTTATCACTTAAAAAAAAAACCAATTAATCTTCCGTATTGTTAGTAGAGGATGAATCCACCTTATTACGGAGTAGCTAGTAGAGGTTTAACATGAAGTCAGCTATATTAGCTAGCAGAGGATTAATCTAGCTTATTACTAGTAGAGGATTAATCGAATAATTAATGTACCTTATAGCAGCAATGGATTAATTACGAATTCATTATATTGCAGCCGTTGCACAATTACCCGGGCCACCTCCAACATATAAACTTACCCACCTTACATTGCAATTGCAATCACAATTACACTTTAAAGTAATCTGTGTTCATTAATTTCATAAGCATGTCACCCATGAAAATGGAGGCTAGTGGTACACGTTGAACTTGATTCAGAGGCTAGCCAGTTATGTTGTGATTTGTAGAGTGAGAAAGAAGTGGTTATGTGGGTTTTGACACAATTCGTGAAGGATAGAGTGAGAAAGAGGTGGTGGTATGGGTGGTGATACAGTTCGTAGAGGGAAGAGAAAATGGTGATGTGGGTGGTTTGGTGGTACATTGCAGAGGAAAGAGCAACAGTGGAGGTGAGTTATGGCTGAAAATGGCAGAAGATGGGATGATCAATTAGAATAAGACACATGGCAAGTTTACCAATAAGCCGGTAATTATAACATCGCAACAAGTAAAGGTCCATTTTAAGAAAGGTGGGATTATTTTGAAATAAATCAAAGGTGGGATTATTTTGAGCAGACCAGGGATTATTCTTTCCATTTTTCCAAAACAAAATAGTTATCAGGAACAATTATATTTCCCTGTTCAAAACAGAAATTTTCAATAGAATCGCTATAGATATAATAAGCATTGAAGAGATGTAATATCATGAATTTTTTTTCCTACAAGGGAAGGCAGTGGAATATCAGATGGGAAGCCTACCCAGTGGATAAATTGAAGTCAATTGACGACTCCTGCATTGAAAATCAGCTTGACACCGGAAACGGGAATCATTATGATGCTATAAACAAATGAAAGGGCAATCATGAAAGCTACCTCAACTAAATGTAGATGCATACTAGAATCAAAATTATTAAATACAAATTTCTTGCAACACTCAAAGGCCTGCAAATTCCTCCATGATTCCCTAACCCCTTTCTCTCTTCTAATGGACACAGCTGGAGTCCCTTAGTGTGTGTGTGTGTGTGTGTCATAAACATAGTTACTCACATATTTGGTATGGTCAGGAGGTGATGTTACGTCAAAAGTAAAAGATGTTGAGAGTAAATCACTAAAGCCAATTTTGCTGATGATGGTTCAACTATACTTGGCTTTAGCTTGAAAATTTATTTCATGTTCAGATTGTCTGCAGAGTCTGAGACATTCTTTTGGATAACTTTTTTCCAGGAAAACTTGATCATTTAGCAAACAATTATGATAAGTATACACAACTGTTGAGAATAGTTTTTTTTTTTTTTAAATCCATCATATCCAGGGACAAGAATAGGAAAAGGCAAAAACCTTAAGACGATTAACTTAATTTTGGTGAGAAGGATGAAAAAGAATAATGACCTTTGGATCAACAAATGAAGGGTCAAAATTAAACTAGATTGCTTCCAATTAACTCTACTTAAATTTTACCAACAAAGTATCTACCGTCTAAATATGCCCAATGTATTAGTTTGCATTGAATGTACCTAAAGTTGTTACTCAATGTACTTACCTTCTCGCAATAAGTACACACACACACACACGATATAAGTCAATCCCTCTTTTCAAACTATAGATTATGCTTCAAGTCTCACTAGGTTTCAGGTGAATAAAGATTAAAAGCATGAGCTATACGAGATGAGAGCCTAAACCATCTATATTCCAACTGAGGCTTTCAGATGTTAATGTTTTGTTGTTGATCTCCAGAATGTTTTTGACCTTTTCCTCTACCAACATCTACTCCATGCCATCATTTCTATCCCATCACCTAGCATCTACATCTAAAGTTTGACATCCTACATCATAAGCAAGATAAGCATATACATGAAACTCAAGGCAAGAGGTTTCTGCATATCCATGTAAAAAACCTAATAAGGCAACTATATGATGGATGTTGCCTTTTTAAGTTTATAAAGGCATTTGCATTCATGCACTGGACTCTCATCATAAGCTGGAGTACTAAAATACTTTGAATGCGCTAAAAATAGTTAAATCACTGAATTGATAATGTAAAAGGACAAGGCCATCCAGCGTAGTGCTTGTCAATGAAGAGTTTTACACTTCCATCTCAATGACCATGAATGTCCAGAACCAATTAGAAGTTTCAAAACTCTCTCTTGGTTATCCATAGTTATCTAAACACATCCTATGTCCAAAAGCGTTTAAGATGCACTTGAGGCCTGATGCATGCATTCCCTAAAAAAGCAGTGAAGTAAAGATCGGAAAAGTGTGAAAATGTCCGAGGTAGCTAAGCACTAATTGCATGTCTGCTTGAAAATTAAGGAAAGTTCAGATGAAAGCTTGAAACTTGTCTTATAGCTATCAACATAAGCATTTTCGCAGCACATTTCTAGATATAATCTAGTAACCAAAGAATATTAGCAATGAGTGACACATCTCAAGACTTCAGAACTGCTTTCCTAAAATATAGGAGCACCTAGCTTCCAGTAACCATGCGAAGTATGAGAAGACCTCACAATGATAGATTTCAGCTCTTTAAGACTATAGAATTAGACTACAATATATTGTCTATATGTGACCAGAAGATCATATTTCACCCCCCCTGTCGACTGCCTTCACCAAATGCGAACACTCTCCCATTCACAAAACCGATGCTCAATGCTCATCAAATTAAGATATATCAGTGCTCATTCCTCAAGTAAGACCACATACCAATACAAGCTATCTTAAAGCCTACAAAGCATATAAGCAATTATGCTCTATTCCTTTCCTCCAAATTTAAGTTCCCAAATACCAAATAAAGTTGTTCACCTAGTTTCTCTACTTTAGACAAAAGTTAGAACTGCTAAATATCCGTTTACTCACCTCTTCTCTCCTTAAGAATTTGGGAATGGAATTTGGGGTATAATATCACAAGCTTAAATTGGGGGAGTGAAGAGCACTGCAAGAAGAGGAAATTAATCATTATATCATATTCTATCCATCAAATAATGTAACTTGGACTATAGAATAGCCAGCTTAGGACTTTGACCTCCATTATCAGCATTCTACTCTAGGCTACTATGTCATGCTGGGACATTAATTACATAAAATATCCTTCTAACAATAGCATCCAACCATGAACCATCCATGTGATATAGTATGGTAAAGGTTTATCATCAAGCATCACATTCCCAGTTTCCCTGTATAAATTCCCAATCAAGACTCTAAATTCATCTCATTTCCCCTGTCCACCTGCATCTCCTAATCCAATGTCAATTTTACCATACAAGCTCATTTCACACTAAATAAGTTAGATGAAGACGAGAAAGAAAGAACTTTCCTTTCATAACCAACAATTAGACAAAATGAAATTTAGCCAAAACTATGGATTGTTTTAACATACACAAATAAAGCTAAACAGGATGCTCAACTATTTTCCCATCACAAAATAGAACTCTTCTAATTCAAAGCAAAAACATAAAACCTCATACTAACAAGTTCTTCTGCATCACTTCGCCAAAACACCAAATTGGAGCAGCAAAGCTAACCTCTTTTGAATATGCCTGACCTCCCATTCAACACTATAATCAGCAAACCTCTTTGAATATGTCTAGCCTACCATTCAACAATCAACACAGCAATTTACAAGACTAGAACCTTTATTAATATTATTCATCCCACATTCACATTCCTTTTTTCACAAATTGAGCTATTTCATAGAGCCAAAGTTAAAATTGTCTTAAAAAGGTAGAAAAAAACCCCACAACCAATCAAGATCATAGAATCGTGAAATCATAGCCCATCAAATCAATAAACCCATCATTATTTAATCCCAAAGCATCAAGAATGAGAGAATTGCTTCCTACTATATGATAATTATAAGGAAACTAAAAAGTAAGAAAGAATTACAAGGAAAGGACACAGCGAGTGACTTGTTGACCCTTATCAAGGCATTTCTCAGGATTAGGGTCTTTCTGTTTGCACTTCAAAAATGCGACATTTTCATCACGGCATTTGATATTTATGTGCTTCGATGATGCCATTAACACCGCCGATGTGGGAATCGGCTCCGCCGTTGATGCATTCGCTGCCATCTGTAATTTGATAACCCAGAAATCAAATCAAAAGAGAACCCAGAAAAATACAGACATAAATTGTAGCAATGAAATGATAAATAAATTATTATGTTATTTGAACAAGAAATCAATACCTATTTGGGTTGTTCGGAGAGAGAAAAAACAGCTTCAGGTGGGGAAGCAGAACTTTCAGAACAAAGAAAGCAAAGGAATTTCGCAGTTCACTAGTTAAGGAGGAAGGAGTAGAAGTGTAGAACAAAAACCCAAAAAAAAAGGGGTAAATAAAGCTATGGTTAAATACAATATCGAATAGTGTTTAATAAACAGGATTAATGAATAGTTCAAGTGTTTTATCAAAATAATGTTCGAATAAAAAATATTTATTAAAATATTGTCAAACCAACTATAATTACTAGGATACTGTTTGTATGAGCCTTGTTTTTTTATTTATCTTTTTACGCAGCATATAAATCGTTATTTCAGATAGCGATGTTGTTGAGGTTATAAAAACCCAAACAGTGCCTTTGTTGTAGAGACCAATGACCAAAGTTGATTGTTTTTTGTTACAAGGAAAATCACTATCTGAAATAGCGATTTACCATATAGAACAAAATCGCTTTTTGAGATAGCAATTTTGCTGAAAAAATTTAAAAAAATTGAAAACACTCATCTCTGTCCTACGTGGGTAGTATTCTCGTAATTATTTTTTCATTAACAGTATTTTGGTAATTATTTTAGCCTCAACAATATTTTGGTAAAACACCCGAATATTATTCAATTTTTTTTAAATGCACATCCGTTGTTAATTTAATGAACATTTTGCTCAACAACATACTCCCTCCGTTTTTGTTTTTTTTTAATTTACATGCTTGTGTTTTCATCAAAAACAAGGAATTAGTTGGGAGTAGACGAAAAAATAAATAATGATTAAAAATTATATAAAAAGCAAGAGAGAGCATGGAAAAGAAAGAAAAAAGGATAATATTATTGAAATTAGTCAAAAGTATGAGAGACATTGTGAAAAACACTTGGAAATCATAAATCAATAAATGTAAGAGAATAAATATAAAAAGTGGATAAATTAAAAAAAATCCAAAAAAAGAAAGTGAGAATTTTTTTTAAAAAAAAAAAAACTGAGGGAGTATTTCTTTGAAATGCATTTCAATGAAAAAATTTGATAGTGTAAACAAAAAAAAAAATTAGTAAAATACTTTATAATTTCCCTATATTTTAATTAATTTGTTCATTTATATGCTCAAATATCTTTTAGAATATAGACGTTGTGAGTAACATAGAACGGATGATTTTTTTTACATATTAAATTTATATAAATAAATAAAAACGTGTTTCGACAAGAATGAAAAATAACAATTTGCATCTACAAAAACTAGTATAGAGTATTAGGTTTTTACAACAAGTCTGACAGGATAAATTTTGGATTAAAAATGTAAGTTTTGCATATAAAATCATAATTTATAATATACTCTCTCCGTTCCTAAAAAATGCTTCACTTTGACCAAAAAGCACTTATGATTGATACATTTTCAATCTTATTAGTTATTATGTCAAACTGTCTGTCTTAGTAGAGAAATGCTACATTGGTACATTTTCAAACTTATTATAAAATAATTTTGTTTAGGGATTATTAAATTTTTTTTTGAGGGATTATTGAATATTTTTTTTTAAAAAAAAGGATATAACAAGGCCTGTATATGCCCAGCCTATGCATGCTGCGGCCTCCTCCATCTCTAGGCTGGGCCTCCTCCTCACCCAGCCCAGATTTATATTGTACTTGCTGTACCGAATTTTCCAAAGATTCATCGCCACCCCTCCTCCATTTGTGATTTGTGAATGTGCAGTGGATTTTTTTTTTTTTTTAAAAATGTAATTTAATAAGGAAAATATGTATTACTACAATCTTCCAAATGAGAAACAACTGTATAATCTTTTGATCAATAAATGAATGATTAAGATTAAATTTAATTTGTTTCTCTTTGGAACCCAATTTGGGTGACAGACCCATCCGCAAGGGAAAGATAAGAAATCCTCTTAAATGAGTGTGGTGACTCCGGTGAGGTTCGAACTTGAGACATACGTTCGCAAGACCTAATTACACTACTAGAAAAGATGCTATTTGCGACGGGAATCTGCTTTATTATTCATATCTTACTGCATCGATATGGACAGTTAATTTTCCGAAGTGCATATCTTGTCCATTCGAGGAGGTTCCGTATATTTTCATACAAATTCATTCACATTACCGTGATACAGTACTATCAAATGGTTTGTACGTAGCTTGTAAGTCCTTCACAAGAATCACAACACAGACCACGGTCAGATTTATTTAACTCTAATGTAAATATGTCTACATCATTGCCAAAAAAAAAATAACATGTCTGCATGTACCGATGTACACACATTGGCACATAAGGTGTGATTTTTTTTTCAATTATGTAAAAATTACTCGTATATTGTGTGTTAGAAAGCTAAAAGATCATTTTGTTTCGAAAATGATATTTTCTATGTTTCTAGTTGTGCCACATTATTAAAAGTTGAGCTCTGCTATATCACATTTATATATGTAGGTCTATTTTATAGTATATGAAGACTTAGCAATGAGTTTCCCCATGTGCGTGCCGTTGCGCCGTTAGGCATGTGGCATGGTGTAGTGGGGCTTTTGTTTTTCAAATTCTAGCTGTTTATAATTGTTGTTCTGATAATTGGTTCAATTCTCTTTTCAGTTGCTTTTTGAGGATCATTTGGCCTTGCATCAGATCATTTCATATATACACAAAAACTGTCATCTCTCAGACTCTCATCCTTCTCAGTTTATTCGAATAAACAAAACGAGTTAGTTCCAACTTTACTTTTTCAAGTAATCGAATTATGGAGTATTGAGTAAAATCTTGGGTGGGGTCGTTCTTCGATTGCATTCGTGTCGAGATGAAATTTACTTCTCACAATATTTGACCCTCCTCGTCCAAATTTCAACATTCATATCTGATTTTATTTTACTATCATTTCTTAAATATTGCACCCGATATAATAAATCTAGATGAGATGCAAAGTAATAGGAGTTGCCCTCAATTTCAGTGGCTATCATCCTGAGTTCGAGGCATGTACTATACACCCAACACTTCATTGGATTGGAGTATTTGGGGGATCTTTGCCTTAACTTAATAATGAGAATTGCTCTAGAGATCTATATATTTATTACAAATTATGACATTGCAAACTATTGAAGAAATTAAACAAATTTGTAAGTCTAGTGGACTAAACTCTCCTCATCTGTATTGAGAATTGCCCAAGTTCATTTGTCATATTTAATCAATTCTAACACAAACTAAGTAATAAATTAGGGGTGTTCAACTTGATCCGATCCGTGATCCGCCAATTCCGATCCGAAAATTCAGAAATCCTAATTGGATTTTTTTTATTTCAGATATTTCGAATTTGATTCCTCATCCCCCTCCGAACCCTCCGCCCTTGGTGCTTTTCTAAGATACAAGTATTAGGTGGAATCTTATACATAATCTATTAAAAAAAAGGTCATTCATGCATAAATGATTGTTATTTAAAGGATTTCGTAACATAATATTCAACTTTCAAATACTATACCTAGATTGGCGAAACAATTCACATCCTAGTAATGACAAACATGTCTAAAAAAAGGGGAAAAACTAGATGTATGATGTTTTTGGATAAGACCAAGCTATCAAATTAATCTTTATCAACATCAAAATGACATTAAACAATTAGTCATGTATATCAAATACTTGGATGCTTTGCTATAGGTGACATGCCCTGATTCCTGAAAGTCAAATTCATCATTCAACAATAATGTATATATATTCTTCATTCAACCGTTGTGTTCTTATTATACGACTTTAATAAATAAATAAATAAATAAATGTAGCTTGATCTAGAATTCTTGTGTGCAGATGCATTCAATCTACCGCCATTTCAGGTCTAGTTGTTGATTTATAAAGCTTATTTTATGTACAATATACAATATAAATATGGATGATAATAAGCTTTAATTTGCGTAGTGAATTGAAGGTGCATTTGGGCTTATATATGCAGCTAACATTATTATAAGTGATCAAGGAAAATGGGATCCAAATCTACAACAATTCGTATGTTATTCTTCACAATTATGATCATATTTGGCGTTGTTTTGTCCTCATTTTCATGCCACGCTGCCAGAGTTTCACTTAGTAAGTCAATCTCAGCTTATATCGGTGTAAATCATGAAATTTCAAACCTCCAAAATTAATATAGAAAGGCAAGAAAATGTGACAAATGATGTTCTTGTTTTATTTTATTTTATTTTTGGCAAGGGTTTTATATTATTGATAATATGTAGATTACAATTCTGGTAACTATTCCATCCGTCCACATTTAATTGCTTCAAATTGACATGTACACCGTTTACATTGTTAGTTTGATCTTGTTTAATCTGATATATATAATGAAAAATATATAGTCATGCATGTGAAATCTTGTTTGATTCGTCTCGGAGCGTAATTTCCAAATATATAGTTTTTATAAATTTTTTCTTATGTATAATTAGAGATATTAATATATGTCCACTAGTTTTTATAAATTTTTTAACCACTAGCTAGCTAGCTTACTAGTAAATCTTGTTTTAACAGAGGAAAAGAGGCCTATATGTCCAGCATGTGTGTGCTGCACTCCACCGCCCAAAGGATCTTGCTGCAACTGCTGTGCTAGTCCTGGTCCTATCGAAGTCCAATCATCCCCCACTCTATTTGAAGCCACACCCTGATAATTTTGAAAAAAAAAAACAAAAACAAAAACACTTGTATAATTAAGTTATAATGTTGCATCCAAAAATGAAAATCTCAAATAAAACAAATGCACCTTTTTAAGTATCTTGTATTTCTCTTTTAGTTGTTTTTGAATTGTTCGACCAATGGAAATTGTAAAAATACACAAGTATTTGGTTTTATTTTACACCTAGGGCTTGTTTACTTTACATTATATTCAGTTCAGTTTATTTCAATTAATACACTTTTTATTCAGTTCAGTTCAGTTCATCTCTATTAAGTTCAGTTCAGTTCACCTCTATTAATTTCAGTTCAGTTCATCTCTATTCAGCTAATGTAAACGAGCCCCTAGTATTTTTTTAGTATGATAATGTTTGATATACTAGGCTTTGAATAAGGCCCTACTGCAGGTCATCCGGTCAAATTTAGCCAACACACACATCTGTAACTGTACTAAGGGGAGATAATGAATCCTCACAAATCCGTGCGGTAAGAATCGAATCCAGAACTCGTACATGAAATTCTAAAGCGTTAACCACTAGGCTAAAACCTCTTACTCCTAATAACTTATGAAAGTTCGTTAAAGAATAAAGACGATGTGTTATGGTAAGTGTTAAGACCTCCGGCTAAACATACTTACCACAAATACATATTTTATCGAGAGTGAGGGATAGATTTGGGGGTAAGAGCTTCTCTCACAGTTCCAGGAGATCCTGAGATCGATTCTCATCATCGCCCTTGTGACTCTCTAAACACCTATATATATATATTATTTTATCAATAATAGATAAGCATGTCCAATTATTATGTATTAGACCCACTGCATATATAGCATACAATTCATTTCAAACAAATTAATTAGTAAATTGCAATTAACTTGATTTACTTCCTCCGTTCCAAAAAAAAAACGCAACAAACCATTTTGCATGCATTTTAAGAAAGTGATTTAAAGGTGTAAATGAGCAAATTAATCAAAATAATTTTAACTCAAGTAAGAATGATATTATAGGTTACTTGTCTTAAAATTACAAATATTAATTTGATCGTTTAGACCTTTAAATCGCTTCCTTAAAATGCGTGCAAATTAAATAAATTTGTTGTGTTTTTTTGGAACGGAGGAAGTATAATAACTTTTACGGTCAATAAAGAGGTACATTTTATTCACACAAATCTTAACAAGTTTTTGCAAACATGTAAAAAAAAAAAATCTCTTGTTGCTATAATTGCACTTAGCTAGTCCTCTATGTTGGCTGTAAAAGCCTTAACCGGTGCCACACGTACTTATCGGCTAAATGGCTTACATATTTTATGAACCTCTCCCATAAATGGGGCTAGCTTGGTCGCATTTGGTTGAGTACTTATACATGACGTGACACAACTTTTATAAGTTTATAATACTTTTGTTTAATTCTGTTTGATACACTTTAACCATTTTTTCTCACAAAAATATTCCAAATGTATCAAATAAAGTGAAACAGATTGAAAACATGATTATGGCCTCACTTAAAAAAATTATAATCTTGCATCTAGATTCAGAACATAACATTTGAATGATTTGATAACCACGCTAATTGTAAAAATGTGCCAAAAAAATTTGATGAAACTAATACATACAAACGTTTCCTTAATTAGTTCTCATCTATTCCAACAAGTTTTAGCTCCTCTGTGAGTGGTGGTGCTCCAAGGTGGTGGACACGACTGTGGCAAACACAAGAGAACGAACGATGAGCTAACCCGGGGTGTCTCCGGGGAAAGACCCTCCGATGCTTAAGTCAGCAAAGGGATTCAATTCAAGAGAGAGAGTATTTGTGAGTGAAAGATTGTGTACCTTGTAGTGGTGAGACCGTCTTCTATTTATAGGGGATGATATAGTGGCCTGCCGACCTACTTGAGGCTGCCATGGACACGTGTCCTCTTGGGACTGGCTCGTGTCATCATGCATATAGAGTTAGTTACAAACTTGAGTGGGTCCGTAGATGGATGACACTTGTACGACCCTCTCCACTTTAGTTAGTTAGTTTGTTAGAGAGTGGGGTTCGTGTACCTAAGTGGTGCCCTAAATGGGCGCTATGTGGGATACCGGGGCCCACTACTTTAGATTCTCTTTGGTTCTTTGTTGCTGCCTGCATAGGGCCGTAGGCCGGCGGCTCCTAATAAGTCCGCTATCCATAGGAATATAGGATGACATCCTTAGCGTAGACTGCGTGCTGGCCTCCCGTTGGCGGCCTTGGTTCTCGTGAGTAGGCAATTTCTGGTAACGGCAATCGACATCTTGGTAGAAAAGTCAGTAGGGTGGTGCTGTCGGTATACCGGTAGGCCTCCATACAACATCAAATAATTTGCCGATTGATATCAGAGCTTGGACTCATGGAACAGTTGAGCTTAACTCGATGGTATAAATTCAACCCTAATCAAGATTACAGTTACAGATCTTTTATATAATTAACAAATTAAAGAATCAACTCATTATTCATTAATCTAGCTAGTGAACATTGCATAACGGAATGTCAACATCTTCATGTGCACGGTTTAAGGACATTTTCTCTTTACTTCTTAAACAATTAATCCATGCGTAATTTCGGATCTGTTCTATTCCTCTTGTTTTTATTTATCTGGATTTATTCAGGCCTGTATCTGAGAATTTGGGAGCCTAGGGTGGATCTAGAATTTAGGCCCAACTAATAAGCAATAATTTTAAGAAAAAAATAAAACATAAATGACACTTTTTGTCTTCCTAATAAACATGCACAATCAAATACGGTGTAATGTTTTTTGAATGACGACATACAATTTTTAAACAATTTAACACTCTACGGAATATAAAGAAAATCCTAAAGAATATGGAATTATTTTATAACTAAATAGAAATAATTTTTAAAATGAAATTTGATAGCAAGTATGTGAAATTTAAACGTTTGGTTGTATTACTATAGCTTGTGGGTTCAAACTTTATAAACATTAGTCCTAATTTTAAATTACCACTAATAATTAATTTAATTTAGATGTGCAGTAACAATTACAAGTTGAAATAATATATTATATTGTATGTTATATATATATAATTTTAAATCTCATATTTCTATAACTTTTTACTTAACTAGTTAAAATTTATATAAAAGTTATGATCTTTTAAAAGATACATTTTTTTTTGCTAAAAGCTATCACGTTATGTATTTATGTTAATGTAATTAAAGTAATTAAAAATAATCTATAATTAATCAGATTTAGTAATTAAAAATAATTTTAAAACTAAGCAATCTCAATCTTTCATTGCGTTAGACTGTAGTCATAACTCATAAGACAATAATAGAATCATCCGAACCGGTGAAAATTCTATTGTGGTATTATATTATGACATAGACTATCACAATAAAGGGCTTTGATTGCTTTTTTTTTTTTTTTTTTTCAAAATATAGGGTCACTATGTAGAACTTCCCTATTTTATTTGTGCCATTATATATGTCACTATTCATTACACTGATTCTGATCCTTACCTTTTCCATCTTGTCCAGACAGATTAATTAAGATGTACTGAGTATATTTTTTCCTCGGTTATTTATCTTTTCATTCCATTTTGTTCTTTAAGTTTACTTTTTGCACAATTTTCAATGCACATGTTTAAAAGTTAAAAATTTATACTACACTTTATAAAAAAGTTTATAAAACTACACATTTATACGAATAAAATAAGATCCATATATATGAGAATATCTTATTTCTTATTATAATGATGAGTTTTTCTTTTAATTTAACTTTATCTCTCCTTTTAACCTAAACAACGAACGTAATAAACAAGCCAGAAAAGAGGAAAAAAATATCATCAATCTAAGTTTTAAAAGAAAAGTATAAGATAAAGAGAAAAAAGTATTTCCAACAACCTAGGATGTTAATCCATAGCCACAGAAGCAACCAATCTAAGAGCTTGTTTGGTTGATACTACAAAATATAAGAATTAAAACTCCTAGAAATTGGAGAGAGGGTGTGTTGTTTGCTTGACATAATCATAGAAATTTAAATCTCTTAGGAAATTCTACTTCCTACAAAGCCGTGGAAATAACTTACCATAAACCCCTTAGTGAGTTGAAATTAATTTCTCATGATCAACTAAACAATAATCTTGATTTCCTAAAAATTAAAAAGGAAAATAATTTTCTATAAAATAAAAATTCGTTCTCATAGAAAATTATTTCGTATGTGAACCAACTGAGCAATAATATCTCGGCTTCCAAAGACAAAGACCATAGAAAGAAAAGAAAAGTCAAGTCATCAAGTCTCGTTGCATGCATAGCCACAAAAGCAAGTTTAATTGTTAGCTACATACTTATCTTCTACGTAGGAGAAAAGTAATAAGATTGGACAAAACCGACAAATTAAACAGTACTATAATATGTATGTCTATATATATAATAATTAAATAATACACATAATAGTAGACCCAAAACAAATCTCAATTTAAGAAGGTAAAATTTAGAAAAGAAAATTATAAAAAAAAAAAAACAAAAAAACATGATGATGAAAAATTGGAAAGTTATGTTAATAGTAGCCATACATTGCTTGATATACTTTGATGATGATTTGGTTTTCTTCTCGTCTGCTGCTGCTGCTGATCCAAACCGGACACTCGCTGATGACAGAGTTGCTAAAGGTTATTATTATTATTATTATTCACTCATCTCTCTTGGGTTATTTGTATTTATTCTATGAGCTCATTAAATTTTATTTAAATGTTATTTTTTTGGGCCCATTACATTTTCGGCCTTTTCGGTGAAAATTTTCCGGCAAGTTTCCGATCAACTGTTTCCCGACTGGCTTTTTTGTCGAAATTTTCCCGACCTACGTTTTCGACAACTTTCCAACTAACTGTTTTCAATAGACTTTTTCAACGAACCTTTTCCATCCGAATTTTTAATCAAAGATTTTTTGGCCAATTTTGGGTGAACTTTTTCCGACCGACTTTTCCGACAACTTTCTGACCAACGGTTTAACGGCAGACTTTTCCGACGATTCTCCGATCAGCGGGTTTTCAGCCGACTTTTCTAGTGAATTTTTACGGCCGACTAAAAATTAAAATTAAAACTTATAATTAAAAATAAAACAAAAAAATTAAAAAATAAAATAAAAACAAAATCAAAATATAAATAAAAAAATTAAATAGAAAATAAAAATAAGAAAATAAAAAAATAAAAAAAAATAAGAAAATAAAAATAAAAATAAATTATAATAGGATATTATTAGATTTCAAATTACATATTATATGTCGTAACAATATTTACTTTTTTATATTACTACATTATATGCAGTTAATAATATATGGCGTAATACTCCGTATTTTTAGTGTAAAAAAAAATGCACTAGCCTCCATGCAAATCAATAAAAAAATTGCACAGATTTTAATATTTATTAAACACTCCTAAAACTAAATCAATTTTATGTCAATTAATTCCCAAAAATCTCAATACGAAAATCAAACGGGCCTATTAAAAAAGTAATCCATTTTAAAATTCTTTTTATGATGCAATTATCTCAGCACTTTTACATATCCATATCATGTAAGTAACGAGTTAAAATCATTAGTTTATATGGAATGAATTATGTACTTTCATTATTCTTACATTTGTTCTCAAATATTAGGTTATAAAAAAATTAAGTCGTCCATCGCACGAGTATTATCTAGTAAATTAATAAAGTATCATACAATTTCATAAATAAAAAATAATACCAACCTTTCTTTAGAAAGCTCACTACTAGAAAAGATGTTATTTATTTGCGACGGGAATTTCATCGTGAAAATGTGACCTCGTCGTACAAAAGGAGGGTTGTAAATGATTTTTTTTTTTTTTCGTCGTACAAATGTAACCCCATTGTAAAAAATGGGGTCTTAAATGATTTATTTTTTTTCCCATCGCAATCTCGTTGCAAATGAGTCAATTTTATTAGAGTTTGGTTAGGTATTTGGTGAATATTAACGATAAGCCCAAAAAATGTCATAAAACATCTACATTTATAACGACGGAATTTATGTCCGTTATTAATATGTATCCATCGTTAATGTGCCAATTTTTTTTTTGTAGTGACCACACCTCATTATTAGCTCATTAATACGAAGTACTAGTCAATTGATATGAGAAAAGAAGAAGAAAAATTAATTGACCTAGTAAGTAAGCTACCTAACCTTGTTTGTATTGGTTTAGCTAACTAGTGAATAGATGTAGCATTCTTCAGAAAAGAACCTAGGGCTTGTTTACTTCAGTTTAAATTCAGCTCAATTCAGTTCAGTTTAGCTCTCAATTTCCTTCTCTTATAAAACACTAGCCTTATGTGCACGCTTTGCGTGCGATACTATTTTAAATATATCATTAAATAATCGAAGGTCTTTTTTCGAGAATTTGAAATATTTGTAAAACTTACAGTCATTCATATTATCATAAACAAACTTTCTCCTTTCATCCTGCCATTCCAGAATAATTAACAAAACCGACTATCAAATATCTACGATAATCAAAAGGTAGAATTTTCATGTGACAAAGTATATCAAAATGGATGTATATTTATAGAAAATTCAAAAATATGAATTTTGATGTTTTTATTTTTTTTTAACGAATTTTATATTCTGTAATTTTTTTATTTTAAAAAGTTCAAATATTGTAATAACTTTTTTTAATAAATATGAGTGATGCTAATTGGTTTTTAGAAAACTTTGGAGGACATTATGGAATTTTCAATGGCTCCCCCCCTTGGCTTAACCTTATATAATAGAGACTATTAACACAACTGCACAAATTTAAGATTTGAGAATATATATGCAATATAATTGAAAATAAGCAACAAATAACATGAGAAGATAATAAGAAGCACGCATTATTCGTCAAATTTTTACTCTTCTACATAATTATAAAAAAAAAAGTTCATCCATTATACTCTTTCTCCTATCAAATTTATACTAAAATAAAAAAAAATAAAATATTTGTGTAAATTTTTTTATCAATATGGATGTCTATTTGTAGAGAATTCAAAAATATAAATTTTATTGTTTTTTTTTTTTGAATTATTTATTTTATAATATTTTCATTTAAAAAAATACAAAAACTTTCTTTTTTAGTTAATATTGATGTAGTTTGATATTTAGAAAACTTAAGGGGGTATTTTAGACTTTTAGAGGGGGGACACCATTGCTCCCCTTCACTTATATAATAGAGATTACTTTCAGCTGTATTCAGTTCAGTTCAGCTCAGTTTAATTCATCAGTTCAGTTCAGTTCAGCTCAGTTCAATTCATCAGTTCAGTTCAGCTATATTTAGCTAAAGTAGTAAACGAGCCCCTAATTGGCAAATATACCATTGTTAATTTCTGGCCGTTCCACAACCATCTATGGCCACACACCTAAATGGCTAAATCCTAATAACCTATCAAGTCACGAGTTCTGGCTATAATATTTTTTTTTTTAAAAAATAATAACTTTTACTAAATAAATATGAAAATATCATTAAGACATAATTTTTATTAATATATATTTCTGAAAATAATTTTGAAAAGATTTTCACACATAAAAAAATAGAGACTTTTGTTCTATTCACATTGTAATTAACTTAGCTTTAATTCTATTTTATTTATATATGTAAAAAAAAATATAGTCATGATGAATCTTGTTTGATACATATTAGTAGCGACCTTCCAAATGCATAATTTTTATAATTTTTTTATATATAAATAAAAAATTTATAATATTTAAAGTTGAATTTTGAAAGATGACAAAAAGAAAATGTATTCTTTTTTTGAGGGAAGAAAATGTATTCTTGATTTTAGGACAAATAATATTTATTTGTTGAAATTAATGAGACAAATAGAATAATAGGCACTTCACCCAAAATCCCACACTTATAAAGCATGAGGTATTATTACATATAAATCCTATTAAAACATGACTATAGGCCTGTGGTGGGATGTGATCATTGCCCTAAAGCTGAGATTGGAGAATTCATTTTTTTTTGTGTGGAAGCAGTATCAAATATTTGTAGAATTGTTAGCAAATTTTAGTTAAGTTATATTTCCTAAGACCTATAGTTATGGCCCGATCCGGGCATTAACAGACAGCTTGCATGCATGTGGTGACCCTACATTACCGCTTGCCCACTAAAACCTCTAAGCCACACAACTCAAAAAAAAAATAAAAAATGATAAGAGTAAACCTATATAAATCATAAACTATATTACTCCCTCTCAAACAATTTGAACAGTTTGCATTATTTATCTATGCTAATATATACTAACATACATACATGTCAATTCGGTGAAATTTGAAGGTTTCATCAGCATCGATTGTGGAATGATCGAGGATTCACGATATGATAATAATGCCTGGTTACATTATACTTCAGATGAAGAGTTTATCAACACTGGAATAAAAAGTAATGTAGAAGTTCAGTTCAAATTGCCAGTTTACAACACACTAAGAAGTTTCCCAGAAGGGGAAAGAAATTGTTACACTTTGAAGCCTAAGCAAGGCAAGAATTGTAGTTACTTGATCAGAGTTCATTTCACATACGGTAATTATGATGGGAAGTCGAGTTTTCCACGGTTTCATCTATATATCGATGTTAATTTTTGGAAAGAAGTGGCGCCACATGCTTTCGGGAACGCTTTTTTTTATGAGCTTATATATACTCCGCCTAGAGATTATATTCATATATGCTTAGTGAATATTGGAGATGGGGCGCCTTTTATTTCCGGGTTGGAATTGAAACCTTTGAACACTACTACTTCCATTTACAAATCCACCACTGGAGCACTAATGCTTTCTTCACGCTTTGATACTGGATCAACCTCAACTTCGGATTATTATTTGAGGTACACTATATATATATATACTATATATATATATATATATATATATATATATATATATATACTATATATATATATATATATATATATATATATATATATAGAGGAATAGGATCGTGTGAGAAAGGATACTTTAGGTGAGAAAGGTATTTATGTGAGAAAACATCTGCACCGTTAACAATTTTAGATCTAAGGGTTGATGTTTGATCTTTAGTTTTTTTAGTAAGGACAAATTGGTAATTTAATATGGTTTATATATTTCTTATTTTTGTTAAAAAAAATTGTTATGCTTTTTAAAAAAATCATATATTTATTTTTTTTTTTTAAAAAAAATCTGCTTTTTTATATATATTTTTTTAAAAAAAATCTGTTTTTTTTTTTTTAAAAAAAAACAATTGTTAAGTTTTTTTTTCCTGATTTATTATTTTTTTTACAAAAAAAACTATTTTTTTATATATAAAGTCTAGTTTTTTTAATCTAAAATTCTAATTCATTTTTTTTGTTCGGTAGTACATCTTAAAATGTTCAAAATTTTATGAGTCATGTTCTAAAAATTTTACGCCATGTTCATAATTTTACAAGCTTTGTTCTAATTTTTATACACCATGTTCTATATTTAAAAAATATGTTACAAAGTCCTCATATATATTCTAATGTGTATGTGTGCTTAAAATATTAAAAATATTAAAAAGCCATATTTTAAAGTAGTTTATTGTTTGTTTTATTTTAAGTAGATGAAATATTAAAAAATTTATACATCATGTTCTAAATTTTATAAGATATTTTCAAAATTGTATACAATAAGTTTGAAATTGAATAAACATATTTTTTAAAAAATAAATAAAATGATGCAATTATAATACAATTATTGACCTTTTATATACCTAAATAATTGAATGTTATTTCAAAATATTCTTAATATTTTGTATTGAGGTTGATCTATGGAACGCGTAAAAAATTAAAAAAAAAAAAAATAACTTATTTAATGTTCTAATATAAATTTTATTAACCATATTCTAAATTTTATATGATATGTTCTAAATTTTATATGACATGTTCTAAATTTTATATGACTAATTGGCTATATGAGAGGATAACGGTTTAACAAATTCTAAATTTTAGTTGTTTTTTTGATAAAACATAAATTTAGGTTTTTTTTGATAAAAAATAATTTTTTATTTTTTTTGGATAAAAATAATAATTTTTTTTATTTATCCCCCTAGGGGTTAGTTAAATAATTTTTTGATTAAAAAAAATTAGTCCATTAAATCCTAACCATTAGATCTCACTGAATCGACGATCTAGATATATTCTCACATAAACAACCTTTCTCACCTAAAGAGGCTTTCTCACATGATCCTGACCCTATATATATATATATATATATATATGTGTGTGCTCTTCTTCGATCTTGGACTAATACTATTTGAGGTAGCACGGATTATTTTTAATTCGATCATTTGAGCTGAGGCAGCAGTGCCCGTATCAATAATCAATACGATATCGATACTTCTCCGGTATCCGATACTTTAATTCATTTTAACATTATTAGTTTTGACATGTTTTGCTATAGATTTACCCTTTTTATCTTCATATTTTCATATAATTTTAATTAAGAGCATAAAATTTCTTATATAATTGTAATAATTAAATTAAAATATTTCAAAATGATGTTGAAAATTTAATTCAAATTTCTTCATTTATAAAGTATATAATAGCACCTATTTATGATACATGTACTGCATTTATTTCAGACTAACATATTCCACCCCGGTTTCGCACTCGTCTTTGTATCCATGCAACTGATGTTGACACATGAATGCACACACACACCACACATTTTTATGCACAGGTAGAACATTTGTGTTATTCTTTTAAAAAAGCTTTTATCATTTTACCTAATTATTTCTGTTTTTACAAACATAATTTCCAAGTTGCATTGAAAATTTTCATATTTTTATATATTTAATATATTATTTTTTTTATTTGTACTTGTATCCTTAATTTTAAAAGTAACGTATTCCGTACCAATTCTGTACCCGTTCTCAAACCCATACCCGTATCCATGCAACCTAGATGAAATATTCGCTCCATATCATGGCAACTGCAACGATTAAATATTACAAATCGTTGCAAGTTATTTTGTTACGGATTAATATTGAATCATAGTGAAATTTTGCTTAATAATAGAAATCTTTGGTACGTATTGAAATTTTCAGCATCAAAGATGATCCGTATGATCGGGAGTGGAGCGGGGTTCAAAAATCATCGGCAGTGTGGGGCACTTTGCGTTCTGACGAATCCATGATGAAGACTACTGCAATAATTACAGAAGACGCTTATAAAATGCCACCTTCAGTTTTAAAAACAGCTGCCATTCCTGTGCATGATGATACTGGTTCCTTGGATTTCTATTCTAATAATGTCTCACAGAATGATGTTTTACAAGTTTATTGGCACTTTGCTGAGATTCAGAAGCTCAGAATCAACGATTCAAGAGAATTTACTATAAGTTTCAACGGACAACCTCTTCCAGGAAAGATAAGCCCTAAATATATGGAGGCATCTACCATTGTTTCTCCTGAAACCACGATTGATGGAAATGATTCCATTGTGTTTAACATTACAAGGACACCAAAGTCTACACTCCCTCCCATTCTCAATGCTCTCGAGATATATGCGGTGTTAGTCCTCCCAAAATCAGCAACAAACCAAGATGATGGTATGCTATCTACCTACTTTAGCATTCTAACTCAGCTTTCTCTAACATTCAAAATCAATAAAACTTATTTTTTTTTGGATATTCTTTCAAGCACCAAATGTAGCTTTTCATTACTCTCTCTAATGAAACAACATGATAGGGTATATAACATTATAACATATTCATTCATGGCCTCAACTATTGGTTGAGAGGGTCATTTAACATGGTATCAAAGCCAATGTGACGTAGAGTTTAATAAATCAGGACCGGGTATAACCTGGCCTGGCTCATGTGAGGGTCCACATTTTAAAACTAAAGGGTCTTTCATGTGGGGGATGATTAATTCGTGTCAGGTATAATGAGACCTGTGCTGCGTCCACATTTTAAAACTAAAGGGTCCACATTAAGCACTCCTTACCTCAAATAATCACTCCTTTTAATTTGCTCCAAATGGGTCCTAAGCAAACTCCCCTTCCTATGAATGGGAACCAATGGGGTTCATACTACAAGTAGATCATAACATATTTCACACAGGAGAAGATTGTTGCACAAGTGTATAAACCATCAATCATGAATTCATGATTCAATTCTAGGAATGAATAAGATCATACATGCTCCATAATCCATATTGGGTGTTTTTTAACTTTTCATCGTTAAGCTCAAGGATCTAAATTTTGACCAACCTCATTTTCTAAGGTAGTGATTAACAATATGATATATATCTACCATTTGTGATATGCATTAGTGGCTTACCTAAAAATTTGTGTATTTTATTTTATTGCCAGTAAATGCTATAATGAATATCAAGATGCATTACACAATGACAAAAGCTTGGCAAGGAGATCCTTGTCGCCCTGCCCCTGTTTGGAACGGCCTAAATTGCAGCGAAGATGATGATAACCATTCCCCGCGGATCACTTCTTTGTGAGTCGTCTCAGTGTGACCCTTTTGAATCATTTTCAATTGGAGGATCATATGTAAAATTCCTGCTTATTAATTTACATATTGAATACCAGGAATCTCGCTGCCAAAGGTTTGGAGGGAGATATCCCTGGCTCATTGTCTAAGCTTACATCCCTAACCCACTTGTGAGTACATATGCCTAACTTACATTTGGATTTTGGATGTATGAATGATTAATTACTTTTGATGTTGATTATATAAATAATGTATTTCGCATAATAGATTTTTTTTCATATGTGATTCTAGCTAACATCTACGAGTAGGATGGCATGTTTTACCTCTATTATCTCTATTATATAAGCCAAGGGGGGAGCCATGGTGTCCCCCTCGAAAAGTCCATATTACCCCTCAAAATTTTGTAAAATCTCTATTTGCATCACTCCTAATTATTAAGAAAATTTATTACAATTTTTGTACTTTTTAAAATGAAAATAGTATAAAATATAAAATTAAAAAAAATAAAACAAAAATACCAAAATTCATATTTTTAAATTCTCTATAAATAGACATCCATATTAATATATTTCATCAAATAAAAATTTTACATTTTGATTATTGTAAAAATTTGGTAGCCAATAGAATATGGAAAAATAAATTAAACATTTTCTTTTGTTAATTGTTGTTGGATGACCGAATGAGAGGGAAACGGTTTGTTTCTGATTATATGAATGAGTGTGAATTTGACAGATTTTTCAATTTTTCGAATAAATAACCTTTATTTTATTGCAACAAATTAATATATGTACTTCCTCCGTTTTTTAATTCTTGCAACAAATGAATTTTTTATCTCTCACAAATAATACCCATTTATTGCAAAATATTCAAAAATGGAGGAAGTATAAAATATCATCGCACGCAAAGCGTGCATAGAAGACTAGTATTATATTATTCAGTGTTGGTTTCTTTGCACCCATCATCCTTTATCTGACTTTTGCATCATCTGTTTTTCCATCACCCTCAGGAATCTATCATACAACAGTCTTACAGGAGTCATACCTGATTTTCTGGCTGATCTGCCATCTCTGCAAACATTGTAAGTTGCTGAAATTTCTATTGATCTTATTACTTGCATTTTGAGATATGTACTTTACCTGTTGTCTATGATATGGCTACATCAGAGATTTAAAAAGCAATAAGCTCAGTGGTCAAGTTCCACCTGCACTCAGCAAAAAGGCAGAGGAGGGCACATTAGATTTGAGGTACGTAGGTGATTAACTTTAATTAGCTGCTAATATATGCATATCATCAGTGGCGGATCCAGGATTTGTACCCAGGGGGTTCAAACTTCGTCAAACATTGAATATCCCAAGGCTCGGATAGAATTCTGGTATTTGGGTATAAAACCGGTTGTTTAAATTAAAACCAATACACAATTGCACAACTAAATAAATTCAAATTTTAATAAATGTACAAAATAAATGGTCCAATACAGCATAAGTTAAATGTCAAAATACAATACATTATATATAAAAAAAGATGCAAATTACAAAAACATTTTTCGAGTTTTCCTACTTTGAAAACGTTCCAATACATCATTGTCACTCACTTTAGGAAAAAGATCTCTTTCAAGAAAAGTGACAAAACTATCATTCAATAGTTGATCGCCCAAATTATTTAATTTTATAGCCTTATAGGCCAGTTAGTATTAATATAATAATAATAATATACAATTCAAACAATCTAGATATGCAATTAATTCATTTAACAAATAACAACATATAATAAACAATTCAATGTTTAAAAATAAAATAAAATAAAGAAGTCAGAAATGCAGAATACTAAGTTTAAAAAAAAAATAAAGAAGTCAGAGAACAAAAAAAAAATATTACTCCCAACTAGGTCCAAGGAGGCTTGAACACAGATCTTTTGCCCAAATTTAGATCACTTACCCAACTGAGCTACATGATTTGTTATATACATAGTTGTTTTAAAATCTATTTATATATGTTTTTTATTTTATAAAGAAAAAACGATTTTTTACCCGGATCCAACGGGGTTCAGTTGAACCCCCTGAACCCCCGCTGGATCCGCCCCTGCATATCATTCATATACTCATCATATATTCTCTGTTTTAATGAATCAATTTAGACAGCATGTGTATCAAACAATGTCTAATTCTAAAGTCTAAACCACTATCCTTCCTAACCCCACATTACCCCCATCCCCCAGTTTGGAGGACAATCCAGATTTATGCATATCAAGCTCGTGCAACAAGAAAAATTGGAAGAAGATTGGTGCCATTTTGGCTGCAGTAGCACTATCTATAACTTTGATCGTCACTGCTACAGTAGCAGTCTACAAATATAAACAGAAGAAACAAGGTATATAATGTGGATTTATCTTTTTGTACAGTTTTTATTTTGGGCTTGTTTTTAGCTAAGAAACAAGGTATACACTTGTTTTACATAACTTCCTCTGCTGAAACTTCAGATAGAAACCTCAACTTTATAGCAGTGACGCGGCCGGTAATAATATTCACAACATTTCTGTCTAGTAATTTTGAAAAATTAATGTGGATAAAGCATTTCACTGAATGAAGATATCACATCGTCAACCTAATTAATGCATTAAAATTAATGCATGCATCCTCTACCAAGTCATTTACATTGACGTAATTTTTTGTTGTAAACTTAGCTAGATTGATAGAGTAAATTTGTAGAGAAATGTATTACTACTTCCGTTTCGTTTTAATTGCAACGATTTGACATAAAGAAGATAGGAAAAAATGTCTAATCGTTGCATTTAAAAAGAACAAAGGTAGTATTAGATATCACAATTAGTTAACACTGTTCAGAATACACCAGTGCATATACATGCAGCTGACTAATCTGTTATTTAACTAACTAGAGTTACTATATTAACTAAACTTAACTAAACATCCATATACCCTCCCCTCAAGCTGGACAAGGTATAAGTCCTAGCTTGGTACATAATTCAGCATGCTTTGGAAGGAAGAGCTTCAGTCAAAACATCTGCAATCTGATTTTGAGTAGAAATATGTTTAACTGTAATGAAGCCACTATCCACTTGTTCTGTAATAAAGTGCATGTCTCTGTGTTTTGTCTTTTAACGGTACATAGGGTTCACTGCCAAATGTTGTGCAGAAGTGTTATCACAATAGGTAGAGCTGATGAAAATTTGAAGATCCTTAAGAGCATCTGCAGCCCTGGGCAACCAGCTTGCCCAATTTCACTTTTTTCTTTTGTTTGAACAAGCCCAGCAATGTGGAAGGTTGCCCAAATATTGGGGAAGCACAAGTTTATGGGCACCTCCCCAACTTCTTTTGGCAATGAGGGCTTGACATGTGTATAGATGGGTTATATAAAGAGTATGAGAGAAAAGTAATTGGGAAAGCCTTGCATTGTGGGAAGTAGTAAATGAATTGGGGAAGATAATAAATAAAGTTAGTGGAAAATGAGGTGGAAGAAAGAGAAAATGAAGTGGAAGAGTGAGGACAGGAGAAGGAAATTTTGGGCAAGTCCAGCATTGCTAGTGCTCTAAGAAGCTCATCTAAAATTATTTCAATAGCATCATTAGATAAGCTCCTATACTCAACTTCTGTTGAAGATCTACTATCGGTAGCTTGTTTCTTAGTTTTCCATCACACTAGACTAGATCCAAGAAACACAACATAAGTGCTTAGAGATCTAACGCAGAATTGAAAACTTCCCCAATCATAATCACTGTAAAATTGTATATTTAGATTGGTATGAGCTGAGTAAAATATACCATAATATGATCCTGGATCATATGTATCAGACTCAAGGTAGTCATGTGATACTATTTTTTTTATCACTCCAATCCGTTGGGCACTAAAACTGATTGTAATTATTAGTTTTAAAAGAAGTGGAAACTAGACTGTTTAACAAGGAAACTACTTATTTCTATTGTATTTGACATAGCTTATACAAAATGTTACAATTGAACTATCTTATACTTTGCAATTTCGTCTATCAGATCGTCTAATAGTCTGACATCTAATGATGGATTCTCAATATTGATCAACTGCATGAGCCTAACAGAAGTAGAGACTAGAGAGTCAAGTTAATCTTAATAATGTGCTTTTTTTTCATCCTTTTATTTGTTTGCTCTTGGGGCAGTAGCTGACATTGTGCCTTTTAACTTGGGTTTCAATGCCAGCTAGAAACATATTATGTACATCAACAAAGTCAGGGAGTGTGAGATTCACACACATGGGTGTGATTAGCATGACCAATAATTTCCAAAATATTATTGGTGTGGGAGGATCTGGAATAGTTTATCGTTGCTGCTTACAAGATGGTACTCCTGTGGCTGTTAAACCCATCTTCTGCACTTAGTATGAGGTTGTTTTCTACTGAGGTAACAATTTCTAATGTTATAAAGTTTGGGGTATATATGTATATGAAAATTGATAATTGGCGCTCCACTAATTGATATTGGTGCCCCATTGTAATTCAAGATGTGCCAAAATTAGTTTCCTATGTATCCTATCCATATAGCTTAGCTCTGTTTTTGTATTACAGGCTGAACTCTTAACAAGAGTTCATCACAGAAATCTTGTTTCCCTCAAAGGTTATTGTGAAGAAGGCCCAATCATGGCACTCATCTATGAACATGTAGCTAATGGTAACCTGCAGCAATATTTATCAGGTAAATGCTGGCTAGTAAGTAGTAACTAATTCATGGTGTAAGACATCACTAGTGCTAGAAATCCAAATTTTTTTTTTTTAGGAAATTCCATTTGTTACCATCATATTTTTTTTGGTTTTGTTTTTCCATTTGGCACCATTAATTTTGAGATTTCTACATCATAACATTCTATTTTAGTATTGTTCACTATTGTAACATTCTGCTAAGTAAAATGTTAATTACGGGTTAAGTAGGGTTAGAGTTTTATCTCGATTTCTATGTTTTGATACATATGTGGGGAAAATAGCTCAATTACCACAATGAAATATACCAAATGCAAAAGTTAACATTATAACATTCTGCTAAGTAACATTCTCCATAATGTTAACAAATGCAAAAGTTAAAATTATAGTGATACCAAATGAAATATACCTTTTTAATGTAAGTGAGAAACAGCTTGTTTAGGAGAATTACAATACATGGAACAATTGACAATAATATATTTACTTGTCTAGTTCTTTGAATAACAACGGCAGATGAATATTGATTGCTATATACATATATATATATATATATTTGTTTTGCTGCAGAGAAAAACGCCAAGGTTTTATGCTGGAAAGAGAGACTACAAATTGCCACAGAAGCTGCACAAGGTAAAATTGCCTGAATCTGCATTTAGTAACTTGGTTCATCTGCCATTTATATTAATGATTTTGAAAATTTTGAAGTACAGGATTAGAGTATTTGCATAGTGGATGTAACCCTTCCATAGTCCATAGAGACATGAAAACCTCCAATATCCTTCTTGATGAAAATTTTCATGTCAAGATTTCTGATTTTGGCATCTCCAAAGCCTTCTCCACTGAATGTACAGAGAGTGCTCTTGTAACTAAGGTGATGGGAACACATGGTTATCTTGATCCAGAGTAAGTTGTAATAATTAAAAAAAAAGGACTTCATGGTTTACTTTGACACAGTTTTTAAGAATTGTTTTTCTTTTGCTAAATAAATTAAGGAAATTGATATACATAGCCCTAAGGTGCTAAAAAGAGTAAGGTTTAATTACATGAAGCATTTAATACACGTATTTATGTGTGATTTTGGCTTGCATTCTCAGATTTTTACCATTTTAGGACGTATATTAAATGTTTATACATCGCACTGAGGACTACTACACATAGAATTACTACCCTAATTTAAGAATTTTCTCTAGATTTCTTTAAGAAGATTGGTAGACCATTCCTAATTTTGACCACCATAATGTCTTGCTTTGTAGATACTATATCACACAACGACTACAGAAGAAGAGCGATGTGTACAGTTTTGGAGTTGTTTTGTTGGAGCTCATCACAGGCCAACCTTCAATAATAAGAAGTGGTGATGAGCCTATTCATGTAGCTGCATGGACTAGTCCTAAGTTTGAGAGAGGAGACATTAATAATATTGTGGATGAGAGACTACAAGGACATTTTAACATTAACTCAGCATGGAAAGTTTTGGAAGTTGCTATGGAGTGTGTTTCAGCAACTGGAATCCAAAGGCCAACCATGAACCAAGTGTTGGTTGAACTGAAAGATTGTTTAGCCATTGAGATTGATCATCAAATGACTAGAAATATTGGCAACTATGAATCTGCTTACCAGCCAACATATAGCATCAAAAATGACAGTGTAGTTGTTGATTCATCCATTGAAATGGGTCCATCTCCTAGGTAAACAGAGTAGACCCATGTAGGGTCTTGGGTAGCACTTGCCCCTGATTTTCTAAAAATAACTTAAGTTTGTATTTTAAGTAAAAAAAATACATATATACTTCCTCCGTTTTTTTTTCAGTTGTTACACTTTTGAAATATATGTGAAAGATAAAATAATAAAGTATAAAAACTAAAAAAAAACAGAGGAAGTAGTAGCTTGTGCCCCGGATGGAATGTAATGTGTTGATGTTTTGTGCCCCACCACATTTAAAACTCTGGGTCGCCAGTGTAGCTAAATTATCTGGATGAATGTATGAGTTTATCATTGCTCACTCTTTGGTCGTTGTATTAGCTATGACGACTTGTATTCTGAATTTAGTTTCTCTTGGAGGTTTGGATTATAGGATACTTAATTCCTCTTTATTTGTTTTATTTGAAACATATTGATATATATACTACGTAATTTGTGTTTGTTTGTGGCTAGAGATTTATACTCTGTACTTTTTAATTGATGACTTAATTTACATTTGGATTTAACGAAACTTTCATTGGTAACCTTTAGTTTTAGGCGGTCATTAGTAACCAAACTACTCTAAAATTATCGTTCATAATCGTGGTTTAATGTTAATTTCTCATTGATAACATTTAACAGACTTTTAAGCTTTGAACAACAGGTTTTAATTTTGTCATTAATCATGATTGATTTTATTCCTTTTTCTCCTAAAACCAAACTACATATCCCCCCAAATGGTAACCTTTGTCCTTAAGAGTTTAAACGTAAAGTATTAGCCTAATATTTTTACACCATTTTCATTTTTGGGTCAAACTTTATCATATGGGATTGCGTTTGATCTGTCACAAGTACAACATGTAGATTTGAAACCTATCATCAAGCTTAGATATATCAACAGCATGAACCCTTCAATTATATATTATACCATTTTATTTAATTAAAAGCAAAAGATTTAAAGGAATCAAGCCAAACTATCCCCAAAATATAAAAGTATGTATGAGTCCCCAACAATTCAAAATTTTCAGCCCTGAATATATGAAATTTGACCCACATTAGCCATAAATTCGAGCTCCAATCATTTCAAAAAGTTGACTAAAACTACAAATATCCAACCCTAAACATTGATAATTCGAGCAATACTAACCGGAAAACTATATATGGCATATGGGGGTTATATGTAGATGAGTGGCACAGCTGAATTTTTCCCATTTTAAAGTTTTTTCCATATATTTCATGCTTGTAGTTTACAATTTGAATATGTTTTCTACAACACTGCTGAATTTTTCACGGTTTGATTAGTGGCTAACGATATTTAGCCTCCAATCGTTTTTTCTTGATGATATTACGCATGTCATTTCTTATTTAACAACTAGCCTTATGTGCACACTATGCGTGCTTTAATGTATGAATATCTTATTATATAATGTTTGTAAACATTATTTATGAGCTTGTTAAAAATAAGATTAAGATTGTTTAATTAAATAAAATTTGATTTCATCTACTACATTATCTCTGATCAAATTTTCATTGTAATTAAAAGATAAAAATTTAATGTGAAAAGCTATATAAATATGGGTGTACCTCCATTTGTAAGAAATTTATAAATATTAATTTTATTGCTTTTATCTATTTTTGTAAATTATTAATTTTGTGATATTTTTATCTAAAAAGATAAAGTTTTGTGATATTGATAAATATCTCTAATCAATTTTTCATTGTAATTAAAAAAATAAAATTTAATGTGAAAAATTATATAAATATGGGAGTACGTCCATTTGTAAAAAATTCATAAATATTAATTTTGCTGCTTTTATTTATTTTTGTAAATTATTAATTTTGTGATATTTTCATCTAAAAAGATAAAAAAAAAAGTGTTATATTTTATGGGGAATAAATAATTATTTGTTCGATTGATAATTATTTATTTGTTATTGATTGATTAAATTTAATTTATATTTTAATTATCTTTATTTCATAAGTAAGGGAAGATCGGTATTTTAGACATTTTTATATAATAGAGATTTATACTAATAAAAAAGAAAATATTTGTGTGAAAAATTATACTAATATGGATATCTAATTGTAGAGAATTTAAAAATATGAATTTTGGTGTTTGTGTTTTATTTTTTTGAATTATATATATTTTAATATTTTAACTTTTTAAAATTACAAAACTTTCCTTTTTAGTTAATATTATATAGTTTGAGTATTTAGAATTTTTTTGAAAGGTAATTTAAACTTTTAGAGGGGGACACCATAGCTCCCCTTGGCTTATATAATAGAGATAAATTATCTCATTCATGTCCTGTGATACATCTGAATGAGTTCAGTAAAGCCAAACTTCTTGTAAAATGCATATTATCTTTCCGCTAGTTATTCTTTAAAGCATATAATAATTGGCAAGTATAAGTCTATAACTGTGACAGTTTAACAACTGATCAGCAAGTTAAAGCTCTAAAAATTATTTTAATACTGAATATTCATTTTGATTTTAGTTGTTACCTACTAATTAGTTTTTTTATACGTAATTAAAAACAGTTACCTTTTACTTTATTTGCATAATAGAATCCTTGAAAGTAGGAAGTCTGTTAATTCTTTTTTTTTTTACTCCTAAACTACGTCGTTTTGGCCAGGGACCACAGAAACCTACGTGGTCCTGGACCATATAATAATTTGCGTATTTAATCAACGAGTTATTATCACAATCGTAACCCAATTAAGGCAACCCTAACCAATTATCATATGGTGCTCCCAGGACCACGTAGCTTTTTGTGGTCCTAGAAATCTTCATTTTTTACCTTACAATCTTCATTTTTTAAAATCTTTAATCTTCATTTTTGTACACTATTATATTCTTTTTTTTTAACCACAATTTTTTTTTTTTAAAAAAAAACCTAAAAGCTTCAGTTTTTTTTAAACTAATTTTTTAAACTATAGTATATAATGCTCCCGGAGCACATAGAACAATTGTGGTCTCGCGCGTCAGCGAGTCAGTTTTAACAACTAAAATGAATATTCATTTTTTAATACTAAATATTCATATTTAATTTTTTAATACTGAATATTCATTTTACCGCAAAATATCCGAGCTTACATTCACGTTGGCAACAACTAAAATGAATATTAATTATTGTATATCGAATATTCATTTTTTAATACTGAATATTCATTTTGTTAATGTTGAATATTTATTTTATCGCAAGGAACCTGAACCAACAATCAACTTTGCACCAAGTAAACTTAATATTCATTTTCTAATACTAAATATTTATTTTGTTATACTAAATATTCATTTTAACACAAAGAACCTGAATTTACATTCACCTTTGCGATAACTAAAATGATTATTCATTTTTTTAATATTGAATATTCATTTTTTTTAATACTGAATACAAGCAAAAGATTAGCTTGTGCAGGTAACCATAAAATATATTTGCAGATTGTTCCTAGGAAACTGGAAACGAAGATTTTAGTTGTTACCTACTAATTAGTTTTTTTTATACGTAATTAAAAGAAGTTACTTTTCACTCTATTTGCATAATAAAACCCTTGAAAATAGGAAGTCTGTTATTTTTTATTATTTTTTTTACTTCTAAACTACGTCGTTTTGGTCAGAGACCTACGTGGTCTGGGACCATATAATAATTTTCGAACCCTAACAGCAAGTCAACAACAACATTAAAAAAAAATAAAAAAAACCATTTCATGCCCCAAAACAATTAATTTAAAGTACCCTAATTCAATTTTAGGTTAGGTTTAAAATCTAAAAAAATACCTTAAGTGTGCGAGAGGACAGAGGAGCGAGAGAAGCGCACGCTACTGTGGTGCTAGACTGCTAGAGCTGACGGCGTCGGCTGCACAACATCGCAGGTGGCGGTGGTGGTAGCACTAGCAGTTGGTGGTGGTGGTTGTGGAAGAGAATATAGCACAGAGGAGCTGAGAGAACTGCACTCTGATGTGGTTCTGGAGGTGACGGCGTCGACGACGCGGTTTCGCAGGTGTTAAAAGGAAACACTTACCACCAACACGACCAGTTGTCGGCACCACCAATTGTACAAATATCGGCCCCCCAAAACCCAACAAAAACCGGTAGATCCATGGTGAACCCGTCCCAAAAAATAGATAAAACCATGGCTCAACAGTTTTCTATGGACGGTTTGACCATGTAACCACTGGTTTTGGCGGACGGTTTTGACTGAGTGATTGAGGAGGGACGAGACAGCGGTGGAGTGGTGTCCATAGTGGCGGCTGAAGGAAGCGGTGATATTTATATTATGGTTGGAGGGGGAAATTAGCAATTTGTGTTTCAAAAAAATGAAATTTAAAAAAAATTCCGATGCCGGGAATCGAACCCGGGTCTCCTGGGTGAAAGCCAGATATCCTAACCGCTGGACGACATCGGATTCTATGTTAATCTTTCCAATTTAATTAATTATACTTAATCCGGTCTATACATGTTTGTGGCCACTTATACTTAATCCGGTCTATACACTTCAAACTCAATTTATTTATTAATTGGCCAAACAAACACGAACAATGATATAGTAATAATTTGGTTCAAATAAAAAAATAAGTATTCAATGGATTAATTTTCAATACAATTAAGTAATTTATGTAAAGTAAATAGGTTGCGATAGATGAATTAAAAATTTACTAAATAATGTATTTAAATGTTATAATTTAGTAACTAATAACATGATGTAAAAAGTTTAATAATTGTCAAAAACGAAGGAAACACTATAATTTTATAATCAATGAAATCACCAGATTATGCATGTTGGATAACCATTAAAAATTTACGTTATATGAATGTTATTTGAAAAAAAAATTAAAAAATTAAAATTTTATTTGAAATTGACATTATCAAATCAATTTATCTAAAATCGATATATTTGATTTGAAATTAATAGATACCGACCTCAACCAAAATTTATAATAACTTGAATTAATTTGAATATTATTTACTTTAGACTCGAAATGCGTTTATCCAAACTTGAATTTGATTTGACACTGAAAATGGGCTGATCAGAACCAGAATTGAATCCGATAATGTAAAACCTTATGATGACCTAAAAATACCTGAAGGTTCAATCATTGACCTAACCCGACATAACTTGTATTCGATATGACTCATCCTGACATGGTGTGACCTAAAACTTATCCAAATAATCAATTTACAACCCTAAATTCACACATCTAGTTTCAATTTCCTGATATTATAAATACATTGACTAAAAATGTCCCAACAGATGCAGGTCCACTAACAAGACACTCTTTGGATCCGATCCATGTTAGCAGAGTTGGGTTTGATACTACCTTCTCTTGTTAGACTTTATATTGTGATAATGATAATGTTTCAGCGATTTATTTAGTAAGCATATTCAAATTGATTATCATTTTGTATGAGAGCTTGTTGCTCATGGTGAATTGGTAGTTTGCTAGGTCCCAACTCAGCACTAGTTGGCTGATATTTTTATGAAGAACTTATCTAGTCAACGTATTAAATATTTGAGATCCAACTTGTGCGTGGTTTCCCTTGCATATATATAGGCCGTTACACTCGTAGAGGGTGAGTCGCACATCATTATTTCACACATTACCTTGTGAACAGTTTTGTCATCTAAGGCTTGTGAAAAGTCTTATTCTCTAAAGTTTATGATGTATTACTTAGCTTGGTCCCTAAGGCCAAATCAATCTCTTGTAATATTATAAATATTCATCTTGCTCATTTATGCAGTCTACAAATTCACATTACAAGTTCATATTACTACTCTTAGCTAAGTTCTCTCTTTGATAATTAGATCCAATATTTTAGATTCGTCATATATACCATACTATTGCCTCATTAGGGGTTGTACTCTTATACTTTTTGTAATAAAAGGGGGGCCTAATAGTACACCAAGATATGCCAAAATAGAAGTGGGTTGTTCTTTTTGTAAAATATAGTTAAGAAACAAAGATAGATCACAAGTTAGGAGATGTATGATAATCACCCGCTTTTAGTTAGGCCACATGCATGCTGCAGCAGATCTGATATTAGAGGACTTCTAGGTTAGTTAGTAAATTAAAAATATATACATATATATATATGTACAACAGTATCTCCTAAATTAAAATCAATATATACCAACTACTTTAATTTGTTTTTCATCTCCTAATTCATTCTCAACCCCCCATGATATAAATGGACAAGTAAAACACCGTGTCTGCATTAAATCTACGCAAGTCTCCCCAATTATTGCCTTTGCAACAAGGTCTCCAATTCAATTACGAGTCTTAGCTTACTGGTTAAGTCTTGCAAACATCAAATATGAGATTTTGGGTTTGATTTTCAACGTACATATTTATGATGATTACTTATCTTCCAGATTTTCGATTTGTGTGTCGACTAAATTGGACCAGAAGTTCTACAATAGAACCCGATTCGAAACTAATACCACACACATTATAATTTTTTTTTTTTATAAAAAAGATCCGCATTCAATGGCCAATACGGCATGATATATACACACACTAATGTTGTCCTACGTACACTGATATTTGCCACTTCGATAGTACTTGTAACCTAGAGTGCTACTAATTACTATCATGGAAAAAAATTGTTGGCTTGTCTTTGTCTCTATGTTTAATAACTAAACTAACAAAATTTAAAGTGTTAGTGGATGAACTTCTTCACAAGATTGAAAAGTTCGTTCTTTACTACATCGGGTATATACAAAATTATTAGTGTATATACACCGGATTAAAATTTAAATCATCCCACAAAATTTCGGATGATACGACGTCATTTGGGTGTATTTTAAAGGGCACGGGTCGGCCCGGGGGCGTCCGGCCCGACCCGGGTGGGTTGGCTTTGATTAAAAAAGTATCTTTCATAAAAAAAAGAGTAACTTTATCAACATATAATCCTTGTTGTACAACTCGATTTATTATTTTTTTTTTCAACGATTACCAAGCTAAGCAATAGGATGTACTTGTACTTCAATTTCACTCTATTCTTTGATTTTTAAATGGATTTTGCTAATTAACGATTCTAAATGTAAAATATATATATTTAATTTATTTTGATCTAAAATGTATTTAAAAAAAAATCAAATATCAAGTAATGTATTACTTATTTTTAACTACCTTATCTAGCACTAATGCACTATACAATGAATTTAATTTAGTTTAATTTCTTGTAGGATGTATTAGATTGAAAATTCATGACTATGATTAGATCAGAAGGCTCAAACTCAACCCGGTTGAGGATGAAGATGTAACCTAAATACCTAATTGATTTGATAATACTAAAGTGTTACTTGCTTTAATTTGTTTTCTATTTAAGCCTTTTGAATTGTCATTCATGGTACTCCCTCCGTAACATAATTCTGGCAACAAGTTTTTTTCACGCATGTCAAGGAAGTGATTTAAGGGTGTAAACGAATAAATTGAGTAAAATAAAGAAGGCAATAATAATTGAATTATATAGAATAATCATTATTGCCGTATTTGTTCGTTTACACCCTTAAATTGCTTCCTTGAAATGCGTGAAAAATAACTTGTTGCCAGAATTATGTTACGGAGGGAGTACTTTATATACACCTTTTTCCATTAAAAGTAAAAATATGCACTCAAAATCATGAAAGTTTTACATCTATTTAAAATCCACGTTGAACTAAGTTTATCAAGATTTCACAAGTAAAGATCATGAATTTTCTTATATATATATGTTTATATGGTAAAATATTTGCAAAATTATTCTCAATGATTAAAATAGGACATGAGGAAAAGAGATGGGTGGTGAAGAAAGTTAATTATATAGAAAATTTAACTAATCCCTATTTCAGTTTGCCACCAAGCCTAGTTATAGCAAGTTTTTTGTTAGACAATCTAACGGACTGATGGAATAATTAAATTGTCGTAAAAAAAAACCCTACTTTTTAGCATAAATCTAAATCTTTTTTATAAAGATTAACTAGTTATGTAAAGAAAAAAATATATAGATTTATAGTAAGAAGTTACAATTTTTTAGTTAAAAGTTGTTAGATGGACATGAGTAAAACAATTATATCGCGTTTGTATGAAAAACAACTAGACAATTTTACCACACGTGAGTTATTATTCCAAGTTAGGTTCTTAAGATTGTGGTTTTTTTTCTTTTATTTGATATTTACTTTCTTGAATTTGATTTTAATTATTATAGATATCGTATCTTGATCAATTGTTGATTATTTTTTCATTATAAAGGGAAATCATTTTTGAAATTATTAAAATTATAACCTTAAGGGCTAATTATATATATAAAGTATATGAAGATGAAAGTAGAAATTAAAATATGGAGTACGTACTATTAATAATTAACTATATATATATATATTTTTGGCAACGAAATTAACTAGATATTACTCGTAATAATTACAATGATCGTCACATGATTATAGCATCGATAACTAGCTAGCTAGTTCACTGCCTCTGGAAGGATTTGGATAGTTGTAACATCATTGAAAAATATTGGTACTAAATAAATGACAACACCTAACTATTATTGTTGTTGATTATATAGGCAAGGGAGGTGCTTAATTGCAGAAATTGGTTATGAAGTTTTGAGCACAAATCATAAAAACCCATGCATTAATCTCTGAATTCAATGCAGAAAGATCAACCACTAAAGTGTCTCCTTATCTCAGCCATTCAATGCACTCTCTTAGCTTGTCATAGCTTATTTAATGTAAGTGCAATAAAAGCTTAAACCCTACATGAAAAATAAAACACAAGAAACTAAGCTAACACCACAAACATTTCTTAGTACATACTACTAGAAACAAATTAAAAGGTGGAGATCAGAAAAAAGTAAGTAAAATAAAGAAGGCAATAATAATTGAATTGATGATGAGCATGAAATTTGAAGGTGTGATATTGGGTTTGATCATTGGATCAACCTTAGTAGTAGTATTAAGCAATGCTCAATCAGTAAGTTTAGTTCCAGCAATAATGACATTTGGTGATTCAACAGTTGATGTGGGAAACAATGACTTCATTCTCACAATTTTCAAGGCTAATTATCCTCCTTATGGCAGGGATTTTGCCAATCATGTGCCTACTGGCAGGTTTTGTAATGGCAAACTAGCCACTGACATCACTGGTACATACATATATACTTCTTTCTTTTTCTTTTTGTGACAGAATGATTATGTAAGAAAGTCACCAGCTTCATTGGCTGGTACGAGAATTCGAACCCCTGAACTTTTTTTTCCTGTGATTAGGCAAGAAAGTCGCCAGCTTTATGATCTGGTATGAGGATTCGAACCTCTAACCTTTCTTTCTTGCTTTTTTTGCGATTAGGCAAGATAGTCATCGGTTTCATTGGCAGGTATAAGGATTTGAACTTCTTAGAGGTGGAGGCACTGCTCCATACTTCATTCCTCGTACATGCTACTTAGAGTGTGCTACTGTGCATGCTTGCTTTCATTTCTTTTCACTACTTTATGTTGAAGTTCAATTCAGATCTTCATTTTCTTACTTACTTTTGTGATATCACAGGATTTTGTCAAATTTTATGCCAGTATTTTATTGATTATTCTAATATATAAAATGGAATATTATGTTTGGTGTAGCTGATACTCTGGGATTCACAACATACCCAGCAGCATATCTAAGTCCACAAGCATCAGGAAAGAACCTTCTAATTGGAGCAAATTTTGCCTCTGCTGGATCAGGCTATGATGACAAAACTGCAGCTCTTAGTGTAACACTACTTTTTTTACCTTTTTTTACATATTAAACATTGCATTTATTATACTATCGATCAGTAACTTGATGATGACAAAACAAGCAAGCTATAGATTTTTACCTTTTTTTTAACATGCAGTAAAATTGAACTGTTGGTGCAGAAAGCCATTCCATTGCCAAAACAAGTGGAAAATTACAAAGAGTATCAAGGTAAGCTAACAAAGGTGGCAGGAAGCAGCAAGGCAAAGTCAATAATAAAGGATGCTCTTTACATTGTTGGTTTTGGAAGCAGTGACTTTGTTCAGAATTATTATGTCAACCCTTTTATCAACAAACTCTATACCCCTGACCAGTACTCTTCATACCTTGTTGGTATTTTCTCAGGCTTCATTCAGGTAATCTTTAAATTTCTCATCTTTCAATCAATTATTCTTAATTGTTAATAAATAAGTATGTATCTATATAGTTATAACTCTAAAAACAATTAATTGTTTTCTATTGCAAGCAAGACTCCTGATCTAACGGTCTAACATGATAACTTTTTGCTAAAAATTGTAGCTTTTTATATAAACCTTAACCAGCAATGTAAAAAGTTACTGTTTTGTTGTTAAAGTCCTAACATGAGATTTTGGATTTGCCTTTTGTATATACTTTGGAGCTAATTACTTGCATATTCACATAATATGAAGTTGTTTTAATTACAGGAGCTGTATGGATTAGGAGCGCGAAAAATTGGGGCAACATCACTTCCCCCGATAGGATGCGTACCAGCTGCAATCACCCTATTCGGGTTTCATCAACCAGGATGTGTTTCAAGCCTCAATTCAGACGCCCAAGGTTTCAATAAGAAGCTCAATGCAGCTGCCAGTAAGCTGTCTAAGGACCTTCCTGGCCTTAAACTTGTTATTTTTGACATTTACAAGCCACTCTTTGATCTAGTTCAATCTCCCTCCAAGTCAGGTAATACTTGAACTCCTGTCTTTTTGCTAATTATTAATTAACATCATATTATATGATCTAGTCAAGTGGTTCATACAATAAACTTACCCAAGTTGATAATGATGATAACTGATGTAGGATTTGCTGAGGCTGGGAGAGGATGTTGTGGGACAGGAACTATAGAAACAACATCGCTTTTGTGTAATCCCAAGTCAATAGGAACGTGCAACAACGCCACACAGTACGTGTTCTGGGACAGTGTGCACCCTTCTGAGGCGGCTAATCAGGTTCTTGCTGATGCTCTTATCGTCCAAGGCATCGAACTCATCAGTTAATAATGGTTTTCACCCCTCTTCTCGCCTGTCACAGCTTGTATACTACATAATACCAAAAAAAAAAAAACAGGTCTTACTGTTTTCTCATTTTGCTGTGTGTGTGTGTTGTTGTTGTTGTTGTTTTTAGTGCTAGTGTTCTTTTCTGAAACCATAAGAATTGTCATGTTCCCAGACAATCATTATGTAACTATGTAATGTAACTCTTTGAAACCACAATAAGTTTATTGTACACTTTATTGATCCATGAGAGACTGATTGAAATAATACTAGATACCATCTTTCCCCTTCTATCGATTTTGAAGTTTTGCAGTTAATTCAACTACTTAAGGTCATGCTCCTTTAGACTTAATTTCTAAAATTCCAGTTCAATTCATCAGTTCACCTCCTGATGAGTCTAGGATTGAGCTTAATTCAATTCAGTCCAAAAGTCACACCTATAATGAAGGAGAAAAATAAATTCAAAAATGGGGTTTGGCATCAAGGGTCCGTTTACTTTGGTGTAAATCATTTTCGATGTAAAATGATTTTTCATGAAAAACATTTTACGTTGGAAAACTCATTTTCATATACATTTTCCAATGTTTACTTGCACCGAAAACAAGTTTTACTCCTAAATTTGGAGGAAAATGTATCCAATATGGTGTAAAATGAGTTTTCACCCAAAGTTTTACATTTTATTTTTTCACCCAAAGTAAACAATGTAAAATAGGAAAATTGTTTTCAAGGAAAACATTTTTCACTCTAGTAAACGGACCCTAAATGTGGGAAAAACATATTCCAAATCATCAAGAATAATGAGCAATTTTATGCAGTACTATGTAACAGAGAATATGTTGTTTCTGAAATAAAGAATCCAGGGTCTCTGATTGATTCTCTGTAGGCACAAATATATGCAGAAATATGCAGCCAATAATACACAGCAATAACACTGCAATGGAAAACATAAGAAAAACACAGCAATGTGCCAATGTCTCTAATCACTTGTTAAGCTATGTCAATATCAGGCTGCAATCAGTAATTTGTACAATTATACAACATGAAAGTCATGTACATCATGTTCCTTTCATCCAAGCTTGTCACTTCTTATTTTATACAAAATTGGTTGAATAGATCCTCAAATCAAAAAACAATTGAGGATATCATGATGAAAACACGCTTTTATATACAGAAATTACAGGACAAATTCAGAAACAACATTATACTGTATTTTGGCAGTTCTCATCGAGCACTATATGATGCAGATTTCTTGTGTTTCTGTAAACGTCTAGAATCCCTGAAGACTTCAGCATATTTTGCTAAGTCTGAATTTTTCCCATCCACTGAATCTTGTTCGGGTACATAATCAAAAAGAGAATCCCCCACGCTTTCTCTTCCAAGCGCCAAACTTACTCCACCAAAAGATGCTGATCTTGTTTTCTTCATTCTACTTGCACTGTCATCTTCTTCAGCCAAGCTTTCAAGCCGATGGAATTCCAGTGATGAATTGTTTGAATTTTGAGAAGACGATGCCAATTTCGGGCTTTGTGGGTTGCTTCTTGAGCGATCGTATCCCACTTCGTGATACCTTCTCCCAACATCATCAAAAGAAAGTGATCGGTAAATTGGAGACGCTCGAGAACTTTGATTATGATTATGATTATGATTATGATTATGATGGATAGATAATCCTCTAACTATCTTTCTTAAGGCAGCAAAGAACTTGTTCTTGGAGTGGGGTTTATCACTAGAGCTAGGACCGGCATACTCTTCATTGTCTGTGCTGTCTGTGAGATAAGATGGTTGTGAAGAAGGCCATTGATCGTAATCAAAGTCCATATGGCTAGGTGGCTCTTTGTGTTCCCCATCGTTGGTATTAGCATATTCAAGTATTAGCTGCTTTGCTTTCTGCTCAGAAGTGGGACTTAAACACTTGCTCAAGTCCCTTGCTACTGTTTTACCAGGTGGGGGCCGGTAATTCCTCAATTCGTATCGCAAGCAAGCGTTTATCCACCGGAGATAGACTAGCTCCTCCACTTCACCACACCTATCTACTCGAAGCCTTTCAACTTCATTTTTTAACTCCTCGTTTTCTTCCCTTAGTTGGATCATAGCTTTGTGAAGTTCCTCTTCCTGTATCATCATTTGCTTGAGAAATTCAAGTATTCAACACTCAATTGGATGCACAGCAACCAAAAAAAGAAGCATCCTTACAGCTAATAGTGAGAAATATAATGTAGGCAAAACCTTGAATTGTACAAGGCAAACTTACAGTAGCTTATAGTGAGTCTTAATTCAGAAAGAACCACAAAATATTGAAACGAAATACTACTGACACCCAATTTAGTTGCAACAAGGGAGTAGGAATGGACTCCTAGACAAAGTTTGTTTGCAAGTGTGAAATGGATAGAGAGAGATAAAAAGCATGTGATAAGGAGAGATATAGGAAGAAATGATTACCAATTAAAGAAAGAAAATATTTGTTGCAACTAATGTGTAGTTTCTTTTTTGGGTAAATGTTGCAACTAAATTGAGGCAGAGGTAGTAAAAGAACTCAAGCTACTTGTGATATGCAACAAAAAGGGAAGGATTAAACGAAACCTAACAATGAGAAACCTACCTCTGGATCTTCAAAAAGGGAATTTGCAAGAACTTGGGTGGACTCCAATCTACGAGCTAAATCAGCATTATCTCGCTGCAAATTCTCGTTAGACTTTCTTAAATCTTCGGCTTCAGCCTCTAATTCAGCAAGTCTTTGCAGCTCAGATGGGTCACCAGGATTGGAAGTGCTGGCCTCATGATCATGCTCCTGCTCTTGCAACTTCATGACTCTGTGTGCAAGGTCTGAGATCTGTTCTTTGTTGTGCTGAGTTTCATACCTAATCTTTCTCTTTAAAAGCTTTATTTTTTCCTTGGCAGCTTCTAACTCAGACACAACCTCAGAGTAATCACCAACCTGTGCCTCTAGCCTCTTGTTTTCCGCTTTTAAATTCTCTATCTTCATCAAGAAAATCTTGGCCTCCATGCTATTAATCTTCAAACGATTATGGAGTTCCATCACCGTCTTTTCCTGCTCCTTAAGGCCATAGTATTCAAGCAATTGAACCTCAAGTTTTCTCTCCCTTTCTAAAAGAAAGTTTACCCTTTTCTGAAGGTTTTTGATTTCTTGTTCGTAATCATCCCTTTCTATTCTCCTACGTGACTTGGGTAGATCCTGGACTGTAAAACTTTCCAAATCTGTCTTTGGCATGTTTGCTATATCGAATTCCTTGACAACCTGGTCAAATTCAGGTAACAAGTAACCATCTCTATCTCCACTATATCTACCATTAGGTAAGGCATACATGGATGGACTATCAACACGGACACGAATGCATTCTTTGTCCTGATTAATGTAAACATGATCTGGATATCAGCCACATTTTTGCTCTAATTAAGCCAGGTAACTTGCCATAATAAAGAGATTAAGAGAGAGAAAAAACGTAAAATAAAAATTAGCCAACTCTGTTATAACTACGTTAAGGATATGACTTTCGAACCAACATTATTATACTTATATAGACCCCGAATGTATTGGATTTTATTGAAACTTGTTGAGCTTATTGGACTTGATTTTACTTCAGTGAAATTTGCTCTAAGAAACAATTGGAAATTATTATTCTTGATACTAAATCAAAATAAAAAACCCTCTAAGTGATCAAAGCGATCATCTTGTGCAAGCCGTACCAGAAATGTGAATTATCAAATAAATTAGAGTAAACAAATGTGTAGTCTATGTTTATCTAAATGAAGGGCTTAAAAGCTGATCATAACCTTTTTGGAAAGAAACAATAAGCTTGAAACAATCATAACCTTTCAAAGGGTTGTCAAATTAGCATGTCTTAATTTTAATCTGGAATTCTGGATACTGCTGTTCGTATTCACATAGTCAGGTTTCAGGACAGATTCACAGACAATCTATTGTAATGATTTTCCGCAATAATCTCTGGTTAATTAATGAAAAGGGTGTTTCCATTCCATATGCAATCCTATTTCAAATACATAATGACATGTGATGGTTCCTATTTCCTAAGAAGCAATAAAAAAATGTAAACTTTTATTAACTAGCTTGCCTTCACCATAGATGGATGCTGGTTTCAATCAAATTATATCCATTATTTCATATTAGGCAGTTGAAGGAACTTAAACCTTATCGAACCTGATTAACCCGAGTCTAAGAAACAATTGGACTTAATCACATCTAATTAAACCTGATCAAACTTTATTGAACTTATTACCCCTAATTGGGAAATTAGGCGGTTGAAAGAATACAAACAAAAAGCTAACTATCAGACCCAAATTAGGCAGTATGAATCAAAATTCAAATAAAAACATATATTAGGCAGTATTAATCAAACTCACAAAGGCATTATCAGAATCTGTTTCAAGTTGAGGATCATCCTTAACCCCTGATCTCCCATCATAATCAGCAGCTGTTTCATCAGAACCTACAAGAAAAACATATCAGCAAATGAAATAATACAAAAAACTTGAAAAGCCCAATCAATTAAATGAAAGAATTAGAGCAAACCTGAACTTGGAGGAGAGGAATCAGTTGGCTTGATTCGTTTGGTTCTAATGCGAGAGTAGAGGAAACCAGCAAAAGAAAGGGCTAAAGCCACCCCAAATTTCACCAATAATGGTTTTATATCTCGTTTTTCTTTCATCATCATCTTCTTCATCTATGAATTATTACTAACCTTATCAGATTTTACCTAATTTCTAGTTTCTCTAAAACCCACCTGGTCAAAATAGAAAGCAACAGGAGAGAACAAAACAGGGATCATTGACCATCTTCATCATCATCCTCCATCATTCAGCTTGTAATCTAACAGACAAAACGCACAAAAACAAAATAAAAACCAAGTTTCAATAGAACCCAGAAAGCAGAACACCCAAATTAAGTCATAAATTTAAAATTATCTCTTGAATATTGCTCATAATTTGCGACAAGTGATGTTAGTTATTGCTGATCATTCAGGAACAGAGTAAAGCAGGGAATTGCAAAAGAATCAAACTTGTGAAAACCCAGGTGATAATCTCAGACATAAACCAAAAAAAAAAAAAACAGTTTCGTTCGACGATTGCTGAAATACTTGCATCCATTTGAGAACTATTATTGATTATTCAAAGAAAAAAGAGAGATTGAAACATGAACACTTCTGTAATTTTGCTGGGAAATCATGGGGAAATGAACACAAACCCAAATTTAAATTTAAAAGCATGAGTTCAAAAGGAAACAGTAAACATAAATTTTTTGAAAGAAACGGCAAAATAACAGAAACAAATTTGAAATTATGATGAAATTAAAATGCCCATATTATTGATTATGGATCATCAATAATTATGACAAGAAAGAAAGCAAATTACCTTGGGGAAGAGAATTGGTATAGGATGAATTAATGGGCATGAAAGAGCACAATAGTAAACGTATAGGTGTTGCAGTCGTGTAAATGATTCTAACACTTTGTGTCTGTGAGTCTCTATCATTTGCCTATTATTGCCTTGGTAAATCAATGAAATTTGTAAATGACATATTTGCTTGGTGTTTGAAAATTGTCTTTTAGAGTTAATATATGGTCATTATATTATGGTTTTTTTTAGCTGTTATTGAATATTTGTCCTTAGGTAAAGTGTTCCACAGGGATAGGGGAGTGATCAAATCGACAGCAAAAAGCAAAGAGGCGTTTAAAGTTGAGTTGGATGGTGATGGTGATGGTGATGGTGAGAAGAAAGACAAGAAGATGCTCATTCCAATTTGGAAGGTCATAAGAAAGTGATGACAAAGCAAACAACCAAGTGGTTATTGTTTCTTTGGGAGAAGTACCTATTTAACTCTTAAGTGGAGGATGATATTTTTGCACGTGTCCTTTCAATATTTGGTAATTGTACCAAACAAACTACTCCACTTTGACTATATGTATTATTCACATTGTAACTTTGACGCTCTTTAACAAATAACAATAATAGTAAATATAAGCATTTATAAAATAAATAAAAAAAAAAAAAACAATCTACAGGATCTAGCTAGACTCGTCTTAAGGTAAGAAATAACAAGTTTAATCAAATATAAAGCACTGATCAACGTTAGATCTTTGACATGCATATTACTTGAATCACCTTTATTCAAATTTTTACTACGAGTAGAATTTAATTCTTATATGTATCATCACTACGTCTTTGGTAACTAAAATGATACAACAAGTGTACTTTTGACATTATGTATTCATAGTTTTCACTTTGACCACAATTATAATTTACACATAAAGCAAAATACAGTAATGTGGAGTTTCGTTAGATTCATTATAATTTTCACAAAGGAAAATTTTATAGGAATAATCCCAACTTTCACATGTCTGCTCATTTTAGTTCCTACTTTAGATTAACTCAGTATAATCCAAAGTTGCACAACATCTTCTCAATTTGGTCCCAACTTTTACAAATATGCTCATTTTGGTCCCTAGTTTACCTTAAGTTACCTGATACAACAGGTACACAATAGGATGGGGGCTAAATTGAGAAGATGTTGTGCAACTTTGGATTATATTGAGTTAATCAAAAGTAGGATCAAAATGAGCAGGCGTGTGAAAGTTGGGATTATTCCCATCAAATTTTCCTTTCACAAATACTTATTTAAATCTTTAAATTTTTATCTTAGTATACATAGAAAAATGCATTTGTTGTTCTTTTGGTTATAAGATCAATGTTTTTTGGGTTCTATTGAAATTTGGTTTTATATTTATTGGGGGGAAGAGGGAGTACATGAGGAACCGCCCCAAGTCATCACTTCGGGAAGCAATGCCTTACTATACTAATAAGTTATTGATCACTTCTTCTTCTAATTTTACTTGTCTTATTGAGCATTTTTTTTAACATACTAAGGCAGAATGACCCTAGTGTTTTACTCCTATAAGAATAATACATTGCTAGCATTGTGCTAGGAGGTCGAAGCAGAAGATTAGTTAATGGCCGGTGAGAATCAAACGTCACATAACAATAATAGAAATGTGACTCCATATTAGATCAGTGCGATGGTTCGGAAGCTCGATGTTAATTAAGTTGTCATGTGGTCAGATTTTGGCTCATGCAAATTGAGAATTTAATTTAATATTTTTGACATTAGAGATCTCAGTTTTTGGATAATAAAATATTTTTGTAATGCTTGTGGCTTGTATAGTTGTATTTGTATACTACAGTACTTGTATACAATAATTCAATAAACTAATTTAGCTAGATTGGTTGAGGACTTGAGGTGCAGCGTTGCAAGTTAACAGGTGGACTTTAATATTTCTCACGTGCATGCCACCTTATTACAGTAGTTTTATTCTTTAAAGAGTAGTTAAGCACAAAATTAAACATTTTTTTTGACAGAAACAAAATTAAACATAAATTGGTACCGTTCTTTTAAATTCTAGTTTCTTTTTTTAATAATTAAAAAAAAAACAGTAAATTACTTAGAATGAAAAAAAAGTTGATTGCATAATTCGGTTGCCAAATTTCAAAAATACGGTGATTTAATTAGACATAATTATTTTTTATTCTGTAATTCATTTTATGACCTATGTAGTACTTCCGATCCAAATTAAATGCAACTATTTGAAGTGTGCGAACTTCTAATTAAAACTTAGTTGTGAGAATAAAATTGATAGAGAGAGAAAATGAAGTATGTGAATACGTGATGACGTGAGAGATTTAAAAAAAGGAGAAAAAAACTAACAAAAATGAAAAAAAATAATATTAAATTTTTGCAAATAATTTGAAACTTCCTCAATAAAAAATTGATGCATTTAATTTGGATTGCAAACAATATCGAACTTTGCTGTTACACACATTTTAATTTTGTTTACGTTCCTACACTTTGTTTTGGATTTGCATAGTTTTTAAGTTTTGTAATTTCACATGGGCCGCAGGGCCCAATTAGAGCTTCTATTCTAACTCAACTTCTCTTGCCTTTTTTTTACTTATATACATTTCCTTTTCAAAAGACCGGTCAATTTATTAAGTGTAGCAAGTTAAAAGAAATAAGGTATGAGCAAAATTTTAAACCTATCCAAGCCCAGATCAACAGTGCAATTTTTATTTTAAATAAAAAATCAATTTCCTTTGTTTCTTTATATTTTTGGAAAATAATAAATTGTATATATAACATTTCAAAAGTGCAAATAATAATTATTCCCTCTTTTTTTAGATGTAAAATTTTACTTTTCACACTTGTCGAGACACAACTTGGACTCGTAATATCTCTAAATATATAAATGTAAAAATTATATATTTGGAAAGTGTATTCCGAGGTGAATCCAATAAGATTCCACATGACTATGTTTTTCTTTATATATAACTAACAATTAACGGTCAAAGTGAATCGGATGAATAATGCCAAAGTCAAAGTGTTACATCTAAAAAAACGGAGGGAGTATTAACTAGAACAAAAAAATTAATTATACCAACACAAGATTTTAACTTTGCATTCTCAATTTACACCCTAGAAAATATATTATATATTAAATGCTTTATACACATGAAACACGTCTATTGCAAAACTCTATGTATACGCTATTCTTTTTTTAAGGAACAAAAACCTTCCTTGCCTCTAACTATTTTGTTATTACACGCTTGCCATAGTTCCTCCAAATATAACTAACTTGATCTTCCATGGAATGGAAGTATAGTACTACACAAACAATATTGCAAATTATTTTGATAAATTTGTTTGTAATTTTCAGTTGTCTTCCATGGAAGTATAGAACTAGAAAATTTTCATTATTTATCTTTAAATTAAGATAAAAGGATCAGACCAAGTCCAAAAAAGCTACTTCTATTATTATTATCATCAAATTAAGGGAGTTCATTATGAACAAATCATATTTATACGAAATAGATAAATCATACAGATAGAGTATGTTTCGCTTCTTAGCTTAAACAAGCAAAACAATTGTTATATCAAAATACTAAATACTTGTATTATTCTCCCTTGAATTACCAAGAAATTACTCAAGAGAAGCTTCAATAATAGATGGCAATCCAGGGTTACTGATTAACCTGCAATGGGGAAACCCTGCAGTTTGTAGCAAAGTATTGTATTCTGCCTCTGTTCTTTCCTTACCCCCGCCTGTATGTGCGATCATCAACAAATCAGATGTGATTAATATGTCTTCCAGTGATTCTTCCCCCTCCTGATGTAGTAGTTGCTCCAACAATATCAGTTTTCCTGTTTTTTCTGGTAATGCTTTTCGACAGTTCTTTAGGATCTTCACACAATCGTCATCATTCCTGTCGTGTAGAACAGACTGCACCACCACCATGGACATAGAGTTATATAAATTGTTAAGCACATTCCGTAAATCATGTCATAACCCAAATATGTAAACAAAACAGCCCAGAAATTGGCTCAGAACACCACAAAAGTCAAGGATGTTACCCCATAACAGGGGACCATCTTGCGCCCCTGAAGCCCCAAACCAGGCGTTTTACCCCTGGACCCCAACTCGCTGACTGGGCAGCGAGATCTCGTTGTGGGTTATACAGAGGGGGCACAATAAGATTTAAAAGGCCGCAAAGTTGCATTTGGACATGCCAAAATCATTGCAGAAGTGTAAAGGTTTGTGAACAGTGGCAATCACATTCCACATTGCTAAAAGGCTCCCTCATTTTTTTCATTTCTCACAATAAAAACTCACTATCAAGTTGGGGACATTACAAGGAATCCCACTGAGACACTATTCACAAAATCTCAGTGATTAGCCCGTTAACTATCAGGTGCACTAAATAGCATGTGCTCTTACTCAAGATATATGAAAACAATCTAGGGGGGGACACACTTCACACAGGCTCTTTAAACACTAATTAACAGAAACCAAGAAATTCATTTAATCACTAATATATGGGGAAAAAAATATATTGTTTGAAGAATTTTCTCCAGCATATCTTTGTCGCCAAAGAAGTGCGGTCTAATTGTCTAAAGATGGCAGTATGGCACATGAAAGATATAGAATTACACAACAAATAATAAATTGTATAATAAAATTTGAAACAAATTTAAACAGAAAAAATACTCTGTAATTATTGAATATGTATGATGCTAGGCTTAATTATTTACCTTCAAGATAGCAACATCAGCTTCAGGAATGGCCTTAAACATATCACCTTCGACATGAGTAACACCATCATACTTTGGAGCTACGGCCAAGACATGAGGCAGATCAAAGTTAATGCCTTTAATTTGAGGAAAGGCCTTCACAATTTCATTTAACGCTGCTCCAGTTCCTCCTCCTACATCTACAACTGATTTAACACCAGAAAACACATCTTGATATTGTGACGCAATAGCCCTGAATCCAATTTTTGCAGTACATGCCAACCCATCATGAAACACCTTATTGACATCTTGATCTGCAGATAAAAACTCCCAAATCGAACGTCCATGAGCCTTCTCGAATGCTATCCCACCCTCTTTGATTGCAGAACTGAGATGGTGCATTGCAGCTAATAAATGAGGATGGTTCTGCATCTGAACCATTGGAGCATAGCTAAGATCATCATCTTCATGATGTAAGAGTAATGAAGAGGCAGGTGTTAGCCAATACTGGGTGTCATCTTCGCCAAATTCAGTGGGGTTAACATTAACTGCAATAAAGAAATCCCTACGAACCAATATCTGCAGGACACGTTTCAAGCACCTGAGATCAGGGGATTTAGACCCAAAATCAGCAGCTATCTGAGATACACTCATTGGACGGCCATGGCGATTGATGATGTCAACAATACCAAGCTCCATAACACATTTCAGTGCCATGGAATCAACAAATGCAAAAGTAATTCGGAGTAATGCTGGTAGGGGTCCATCATCCACAGCAGGTTTTTGCTCCTGAGACATATTCTCCCACTGCCAGGAAAGAAAAGATAAAATCCAGATTGTAGTATATGTATTTTCAATTTATGTAATGTCATGAAACCCTATACTAACATATGCTGTTACAGTGTTACCTGGATTAATCAATGTAAAGGTCTGAAACATAAGCACTAATTAGATTAAATGTATCTGTAAATAACGTTTAGGAAGTCTTAAAATATTGAATAAATGCTTTCAAACATTTATTCATTCAATTTTAATGAAATTAGTCCGCTAACTCCTACTTGTGAGTTACTCCTTCCTTTTTAAAAAATTTACTTTTATTTAAGTCACCGATTTTTCCCTTACCTTATGTTCTTATCTATCATTTAAAACATCAGCTAATACCTCAATGTGTACATATCATTAGACATGCATCTATAAAATGGGAACATCACTAATTTCTAGTTCCAATCTTCCGGTAGTTCATTTAGTATATCCACTAAATTATCTTTTCACCTACCATTTTTTCGAAACAAAATTAGACAGACCCCAAATTGAGATGTAGCAGAGCATAAAATGCCTGTGCAAATGTACAATACCCCTCCTGAGGAAAGGTTTTAAAAGGGATTATACCATCTATTCAACTATAAACATTTTTAAAGCGAGAAGTATTGCTAATTAAGAATTGAAAGTTTTTTGTAAGGAAACTCACCAATGTAGAAAACATAGCGTGGCCAAAAGCCTTTTTCAAATCTCTTTTGACAGGGAACAAAATTACAGAAGTGCCAGCTCCTAGAATATTCTCCATATGTCCTGTGTTTAAGCCATCCAGATATCCGGATAATTCCATTATTTCCAAGCACAATACATGGCAGCAGCCATTTCGCTGCTGCTCTCCAATCCTAAATGTCTGTCAATGTTATTAAACCAACTCAGCAATGTTTATCATCCTACACAAGGAACAGTAAAGAATTAGAATATGGATCTTTCATATCAATCAGCCAATTTTAGGATGCAAAGACCTAAACTTTCTAATTTCTAAGTATCAATGCTGCTAAGTATGTTGCTATCTTTATGTATTGGACTATTGGAGCCTTGGAGCTCCTGGGTTACAAGACAATTGCCTATCCAGAATTAAGACAATACATCATTCTTACAAAGCAGAACAAACAAAAACAATTAAGTCTTAAAATTAGAAGGATCAGTCAAGAGCAAAGCAGACTCGCAACGATAACTCTCAAGTAAAGTGTCAAACTATCATCATACTCTGTAAGAAGAACGTTTGATGACTACTACCAATAATCCCCACATGTGCATTTTCCATCCTTGAAACAATGAAACCTTCGGGCGTCTCTGACAGTTATCTCTCTCCCGGTGACAGCAGAAATAAGTTTAATTGCATTATGACAGTCTCCACATATTCTTAGGTTCTTTCCAACAAGGATAGGCTGCCCATCTTTGGTTGACATCAGTCCAAAAGCAACTGCCAGTTTTTCACTATGATGAAACAACACCCTCTTTTTCACTTCTGTTCCTATTCCTTCATCCTTAACCAATGCCCATCGCACATCTGGCACATAACCAGCATCCTTTATCTTCAATAGTATCTCCTCTAAGTAAGTGTATATCTCTTTTATCATAGGGTGCGAAGCATCTTCAGCCACAAATATGTGAATCTTTTTGTCTAGCTCAATCCAACTACACCCTGGTTTCTTTCTAAGATTTCTGTCTCGCATAAGCTTCCTGACCTTCGAAACATCTTCCCATCTTTCAGCATCAGCATACATGTTTGCAAGCATGACATAAGGAGCAGGATTTGAAGGATCCTTCAGGAGAAATTGATTAGCCGCCTTAACAGCTAAGTTGATGTTACCATGTTTTCTGCAGGCACCAAGCAAAGCTGCCCAGCCAATGGAACCAGGGTTATATGGCATGGACTCAATGAGCTGCTCAGCTTCATCTAGTTTCCCAGCCCTACCCAACATGTCAATCATGCAAGAGTAATGCTCTGCTTCAGGAACAATGTCAAATTTCTCCCTCATCATATCAAAATATTTCTGGCCTTCCTCAACTTTCCCTGTGTGTGCACATGCTGAAAGCACAGAGATGAAGGTTATACCAGTGGGAGTAATATCAGTCTCAAGCATCCAACCGAAAAGATACAATGCTTCATTCCCATTCCCATGCTGGGCATAACCATCAATTATGGTATTCAGAGAAACAACATTATGATCCGCCATCCTATCAAATAACCGCCTTGCATCATGAAGATTTCCACATTTTGCATACATTGCTACCAAGGCATTGTTAACTGCTATTCGATTCGATGGGATGTCGGACTTCAGAGCTAATGAATGAATCTGTTTTCCATGAGAAGGAGAAAGTGAGCTTGAACATGCACTAATGACACACACAAAGCTACAATCATCAGGGCAGTGACCCTTTCTCAACATATCTTTAAAACATGTAACAGCCTCTTCAGATAATTCCTCAAACTGAGAGTACCCAGAGATCATAGTATTCCACATAACCAAATCAGGCTCTGGAATTTCCTCAAATATTTTTTTGCAATCTAACATGCTACCCCCACATTTAGAATACAGATCAATCAACCCACTCCCAACATGTGGGTTAGAGTGAAACCCCATTTTGATCAACTGAGCATGAAACTGAAGACCACCAAATTGGTCTTCTAAGCTAGTAAAAGCAGTCAGTACACTAGCCAAAGTATACATATCAACATATAAACCTCTCTTAACCATTTCCTGAAACATCTGAAGAGCTTTTACACCTTCCTTGTGTTGCCCATATGCAACAATCATAGCATTCCAAGACACCTCATCTTCCCTCCCACTCATTTCAAAAAACACTCTTTTAGCTTCTTCCAAATACCCATTATTACTGTAGCAACTCACAAGAGAATTATTTACTGATGCATAAGAAACATCATACCCTCCTTTAACAACTAAAGAATGCAACTGCTTTATCAATAAAACATCAGAAGAAGCTGAAATCATGGAAGAGAAACTAAACCCATCCATCTCAACACCCATATCTCTAATCTTGTCAAAAAGCCTAAGCGCAAACCAAGTCTCACCTCGCTCTGCGTAGGCTGCAATAAGGGTGTTGAGGGACACAATATCTGGTTCGGGAATTTCGTCGAACAGTTGGTGGGCAATCCTGATTTGACCCTCTTTTACGTAGGCAGAAATAATAGCGTTGTAGGAGAAGACGTTTGGGTATTGAATTGCGTTGAAGGCATTGCGTGCAGCAGAAAGAAGACGGCATTTCGAGTAGAGAAAGATGAAGTGATTGGAGAGATAAATTGAAGGAGGTATGCAAGACTTTATGTACAGGGTATGAAGAGATTTCCCAGTTAGAAGGTTTCTTTGTGAAATGCATGTTTTGAGTACTTGGCAAAAATTATGCAGAGTAATGCATGAACTTTGGTACATTTAGATTTAGATTTAAAATTAGATTAGAAGATTGATGATAGATTGAAACTTGAAAGTAATACCGTAACCACTAACCAGTTAGAGAAAGATCCCATTTAGAAGTTGGTTCTTCTGCTCTCTTGCCACTTTTAGTTCGGTTGATGGAGCGTGGAAGCAGCATTCTAAACGAGGTCTGACTGAATGGGGGTCAGCTATTGGTTGGCAGATATCTTCTTCTGTTGTTCTTGCTCAGGGAGCGCAAAGGATTTATGCCTCCTCCTTGTTATAGGCTGAAGGTTTTGCTCTCTTATTTGGTCTAATTAGGAGCTCTCTTTTAGACAGGTCATTCATATGTTGTCTGACTCTTCTCAACTGGTTCTTGCTCTTTCATCTCCTGACCCGCCTCCTTTGGCCTTTAGTTGTTATTGTTGCGGATATTCGCAAGATTGTTGATTCTATTATCTCTTTTAAATGCTTTGTTGTTAGTAGATGTGTTGTTGCTTCTGCTCATTCCTTAGCCTCTAAGGCTAGATTTGGTAGATAGCTTGTTATCTTGTTGTTACACTTCCAAAAAAAAAAGTAGAGCTCACTACTCTGTGCCCTTTAAACTAGGGGTGCTTATCAAGCGAGTCGGTCTCGAGTTGGGGGTTGCTCGACTCGTGCTCGTTAGGTTTCGAGTCGAGCTCGAGTCGATAACGAGTTTCTCGTTTAATGTTTTGGCCCTATTGAATTTCAATTTTTTAAAGAAAAATTAATGATTATGTTGTTTTTTCTTTAGATAAATTATTTTTTCTTAAAGTGTATTAATATAATATATTAAATGTCAAACAAAATTTTCTTTATTTATTATATTAAATTATTTTCAATGATTTCACATAGAAAATTATTGATTAATATGTAAATTTATCGAGTTTCGAGCTAATTCGATCGAGCACGAGCCTTATCAAGTCGAGCTTTGACCGAGTCGAGCTCGAGTAGCTCGCGAGCTGCTCAACTCAATAAGCACCCCTACTTTAAACCACAAACAATTTGTGTATTGGAATTTGGTTACTTGGATACTTCACAAACAAATTTTTGATATACTTTGATAAATTCAAGGTTACGACTTTAAGTGGGCAACTAGTAAGTAGTGAGTATTCTGAGTAGCTACTAGCTAGTGAGTAGTGACCTACATTATAAACTAATGGTTGCTCTTATTTAACTCGAACCCAAATTGATCTGGCAAAAATTTGAATTGGTTCAAACATGCTCTGGCCTTGAAAGTAAAAACTAAAATAACTTAAATAAAATCTCTGACGGAACCTTACATAGCAAGTAGAAATTAACATTCCAATTTTGAGTAGATTCAACCCAAATTGAGCTGAGCTAAACCAACCCAAACAACTTATAAATGGACATCCCTTCATCATTCATTTACTCAAAATGTTGTCTTTGATGTATAAGGTTTGTGAAGGAGATCAATGATATTAAATAAATAAAAATTGATTTTGGCAACATTTACTCAATTTCGCAAATCTCATACCTCTCTGCATTGCCAGGCTTAAGTTGACAGATGATGTACTACTTTGGGTGCAGCATTTTGATCAATTTATTAGGAACATATCTAAAATTATCGGAGCGATTATGAATTTATCTGAATTTATTAAACCAAATTGGAACTTACTTAAATTTATTGGACTGAACCTAATCAAACCTTATTGAACTTGTTAGCTACACTTGATTATAACTTATCATAATTGATTTGAACTTATCTGAACTGAAATTTGAAGAGAAAGCACTCCTTGACCCTCGTGATAAGGTCATGCAATATATATTACTCCCCCAGGCCCCAATCCAAATTCAAAAAATATATTCAATATTTGACTAAAAGATACGAAAGCTTTATAGGTCAAATGTTGCATATATAAAATTTGGGCAAATTGGTATATACACTCATACTTGAATGTAGTTGTACATTGTTGGATGACAAATGAAATCATAAAAGATTGATTGGTACATTAATATTGAATGCAGCTAAAACAAGTACACAAGTTAAAAACACCAAGTTAGAGATGTTAAAATCAAAGACACTGTACTTTACAAACAAAATTAACTACTACAACTTAAAGTACTAAAGTTGGAAGCAGCAATTAAGACTAGTTTCCAATAATATTAAGGCGAGAGGAAAGAAAGACACTCGATGTTATCACAGTAAATGATATTGGCACTCCTCAAATTGATATTGACACTCTTTACTTTGAGTACACAATTGAACATTGGCTCTCACAATGGAGACTGTTAATATCAATTTTGGAGTGTCAATATCACTATCCTCTTGTCACTCATGAAGTGAATCACATGCCAAATCCACCTAGAAGACTTCCAAGAAAACTGCACAAATTAAGACCAAAAAAAGCATATTAGCATACGGGTGTCATCATGTTTAGCTTACAAAATATAAACCATAGTTAAGGCCAAATAAATGCTCAATTTACTTTTTTTTCATCTTTCAATACAAAATTTTAAATATTAATATTTTTAATGGTATATCACAAGGAAAATAAATTTTATATTTAGAAAGTACTTATCAAGATAAATTAATCCAGATCTCATATGACTATGTTATTCTTCTTACATATATAAAATTGAATACTCTCTCTGTCCCAATTTACTTGCCCCAAGTTGACTTTGGGCACTGTTCACATGTGAAAATTGACTTTATTTAATTTAATATACGTAAGAAAAAATATAGTCATGATGATGTATCTAGTTCAATTCGTCTCAACATGTACTTTTTAAATATATATTTTTTTATTATATATAGTTAAATATATTTTTATTTAAAGTTGTATCTCGGGAGGTATAAAAAAGAGAATGTAACAAGTAAATTGAGATGGATAGAGTATAATTTAAAGTTACATTGTATATGAATAATAGCAAAATTCAAAGTAGAGCATTTATTTTGAGACAGAGGGAGTATAAAATTCAACACTTTCGTTCACAAGAACTACATTATAACATCAATCCATAAATCACATATACTACAATATATATGGTATGATCAATAATGCATATTATTGTTCTCTTATTCTAAACTTATATATGTTGCTTGGACTCTTAATTTTACTTCAAATATCCATGTCACCACTTGGGCATATACTTGATTTTAATTTGGGCCAAAATCAATATAATAAATTTGACAAAATAGTCAATTTGTGCTTGGACTCGTACCTGGCCTGTGTCAAAAAATTTGGCCACAAGGATACTTAGCTCGAGTCCAAGTAACGTAACCTAAACCAACTAAAATTGTGAACCTACTCTTCATCCCTTAATAGGCAATTAGTTATGCATCAATAATGGAGATATAGATTTAAAAAATAGATGTATAGAATTTAAATTTTTTTTATGGGTGCTTTATAATTAGGAATCACATAATTCAAGGATTGATAAGAAATGAAGAATAGTTATATTCATGAATGATTATATTCATCATATGCTTTATAATTTAATAGTTTTACATGAATGATTATATTCATCATATGCTGAGTCAAAAAAAAAAAAAAAATACTCAAAAATATTATCTTATTTTTTTTTATTATATTAAGTAAAACTTGACCTTTCAAAAAATATTATATTGCACATATTTTGTTTCCTCTTTAAAAAGTCAACTCTATCTCTGGCTCTCTCTATCAATATATATCATATTTGTACAAGTATTTTATGTAGTAGCATTGAAGAGCACCCCACATTCTTAATATATGAGTTTCAATTCTCATCATCAATGACAATCTCGGCCCCTCCCCTATAATCCAATGGCCCTCGGTCAATGCCAGCCAGGCAATTCCGAGATGAAAGCCTCAAGACGGGGCTCAACGAATAATGTGGAAAAAAAAAAAAATACAGAGTAGTGTGTCCTATGTAATTGATTTAATTATGCCTTACTACTTTTATCTTCTAATTAAGCAATTCAGCATATATATCAAAAAAATAAAATAATATAAAAGATTAAAACAATAAGAAAAAATTAGAAACCGTAAAATAATTAAAACAAATTAAAATTAGGCATGTTAATTAAGGCTTCGTTTACAAGAGTGTAAAATGTTTTCCTTGAAAATAGATTTCCCATTTTACATTGTTTACTTTGGGTGAAAAAATAAAATGTAAAATTTGGAGTGAAAACTCATTTTACACCATAGTTGAAACATTTTCCCCCAAATTTAGGAGTAAAACGTATTTTCCGTGCAAGTAAACATTGGAAAACTTCTATGAAAATGAGTTTTCCAATGTAAAATGTTTTTCATGGAAAATTATTTTACATCGAAAACGTTTTACACCAAAGTAAACGGATCCTAAACCTCCTAGAGCGGTAGGGCTAATTCAAGTATGTTGTTTTTCTATTTGAGAGACGATGGATTGATAATCACAAGTGATGGGATAAAATACACCCATTACTATTGGGTCAGCCCACGATTATTTAAGCCCAACTGAGTCCTAAATCCAACAAGAGGACCACAACCACAGGAAGACTCATTCCAGGATCAGGCCCACATGTGAGATAAGCCCAGTACATATAACCTGACCCCACATGATCCACGCTCCACTATAGACCTGGTCCAGCCCAGCTGACCAGGACCAGCCCAGCCGACCAGGTCCAACCCAACCGACCAAGGGCACCAAGTCAGCATCAGCCCAAAGGTATTATAAATACCCATAAGGGGTATACCAAAAAAGAGTAAAGTAAACACTTGACAAACACTTTCTCTCTCTCAAATTATTTCTCCTAGACTATATTGACTTGAGCATCGGAGTGACCCTCCCTGGAACACCCCGGGGTAGCTCACGTGTGTTCTTTGTGTAGGAATGGTGCTTGATCATGTGGAAACGGAACTTGCTCTCAAGCCATTGTTGGGTATACCTCAACAACAAGCAAGTAATTAAACTAGTAACAAGCCATGCATATCTATATAATTATATTATATATTAATATTAATGTACGTGAATAAACATGGTAATTAATTTGGATAATCACCTGAGGGCGCTACAACCATCACTTCCCAAACCGGAATTGCAATTAACATTATAATTCGGATAATTAGCATCATAATCAGGACTTAATCGAGGTGCTGAAGTGATGTCTTCAAACTTTTTGAAAAATTGAAGTTCCATTTTCTGGATTTGACTCATCTGAGACTCAATATATCGATTCATATGTTGCTCTTGAACAACAAGATCATTATTGTTAAACTCTTCTTCGTTAATTACTAATTTCGAACTATGACGATTATTATTCTCTCGAAGGTTCTGAGAATTGCTATTATTGGTGAATATATTAGGATACTTGTGTTCCACCTCTTGTTTGATCTCATGCAATTTTTTCCGAGGAAATACGCCGTTTTCGGACTTTTTCTCTAGTAATTCTACGGCTTCTATTATCTTTTTCATCGTTGCTTCTTCATTGTTTTGATCGGTGTTGGAAGAAGGAAACCCGAAAATCGACCCGAAAGATGGAGATGGAGAGGATCCGAACACAAAGGACTGGGTGGATGATGAGGAACTACTAGTGGTGTTAGAGATGGGAAATCTTGTGAAATCTCCCATTATTTTTTTGCCTAATTGGCTAACTCAGATCACTCACTTGAGGAAATAGTTTTGATTTGATTTGTTTTGATAATAAACAAAGTAGTGTTTAGATATAATATAATTACGTGTAAAATTGGGGTGTCTAGCTATCTGATCTTTTAGTTTAATAAACAAAGAGTTTATTACTAAGTCAAGTCTAAACTTGGCGAAAGAGATCGTGGGAGGAAGATGGCATTGTGCCATTGGGCATTAACAATGTTTAATTTGCTGTTTCTTTATTATGCTCTATTATATAACATATTCTTGGGCCCTAACCAAAAGATTAAGCTGATAGTTGTGGCACGAATTAATTCCACTTAGAAGGGAGATGGACGAGAGATTCGAACCCGTGACGTTTGCGTTACGTTGGCTCTTGATACCATGTTAATGAACTATCTCAACCAAAAATTTAAGCTGATAGTTGTAGGGCCCAGAAATATGTTATATTTACTCTATCACTAACTAACGTAGTCATGATCACTTAGTAAACTCTTGGTTAGTTAACAAACTCTCTTGTATTGTTAATATTTTTTTAATGACTTGACTTGGTTCAACAAACACAATTACTTGTGAGTTTCTACATAATCTTACATTTGCCTCTTGCCTGGCAATTTTATTATTATTATTTTTTTAAATTGACAAAACCTTATGGATTATCACATGTAGTGGCTAATCGGTGTCTTGGAATAACTATACATTATACATCTAATTAGTAAATGGTACCCCATCTTTTTTTTTTAAATTGTTGTATTTAACCCAAAATTGTAAGAGCTTTTTTTGGTCAAATGTAGCAACTAACAAAGATATATAATCATCGTATATATATTAACATAATAGTACCATAGATCTTCAATTGCATATGCCAATGGTATCGTGAACTATTTAGTTAGGGTTTATTTTAGGGTAATCAAACCTACTACTTCATTGATAGGCTTGTGCATTTTCGGATATCGAATTGGATGTGATCCACAAATCCAAACATCCGATTTTCAGATCATGAATTTTTTTTGAAAAAATCAGGGATCTGGACTTTCTAATTCGAATATAGTAATCTTTTAATCTAAAAACTGACTTTTTATTGGAAATATAGAATGGAAAATTGGATATCCAAAAATCCAAATCATAATTTAATTCAAATAATCCAGTTTTAAATTCGGATATCTAGTTTTACATTCAGAAATTCAAATTTCTTTAATCCCGATCTATATCTTATCTGTTATTCGATTTTTCGGATTTGGAAACTTATGCACGTACACCCCTACTATCATTAATGATATAAGTAATGATATTTTTAATGTTTTTTTTAAAAAATTTATACATTTTATTTTTATTTTCTTATACATTTTTTTAAAATGTATTGCTGGAAAATTTGGTCAGGAATGTCACCAAAAGCTATAATCGAAAAAAATTAGCCGAAAAAAATCGTTAGAAAATGTCAGTAAAAAAAAAAAAAAAAAAAACCTGTTGATGGAAAATTTTTCCTCAAAAAGTCATTGAAAAAATTTATCCCGTAAAAGAAATAATATACTGATTATCGAAAGATCAAGGCTCTTTATTCTATTAAAAAAATATGATTTATAAGGTGAATTTATTTTTCTAGAGATGAGACCAACGTATATTTTATTAGCATTTCCCTTGTGACTTATTAGACCACTCTCTCGGTTTGACATAACGATCTAAGTTCTACGTAAAAACGATTTTCCTTTAAAGAAAAAAAGGTAAAAACATTATTAACAGCAAACTATGAATGTGCAATAAGCCAATAATTATAATGTATATTAGGATTAATTTAATCACGTACCTAAGAGCGCTAGAACCATCACTTCCAAAACCGCCGAAGCTGCCGAAGGCGGCAGCGCCGCCTGTAGGATCTAGATTATAATTAGTGCTTGCCGTCATCTGATCAACAAACATCTTCAATGGATCAGCGCCGCCTGTGGGATCTGGATTATAATTAGTGTTTGTCGTCATCTGATCAAAAAACATCTTCAATGGATCAGCGCCGCCTGTAGAATCTGGATTATAATTAGTGTTTCCCATCATTATTTGATCCATAAACATCTTCATTGGATCTCCAGACATTTGCCCATAATTAGTACTAGGAGTAGTAGTAGGGTAACTTGGATAACTAAAATTATTATTATAATTAGGGTTTGTCCATGGCATTCCCATCATCCTCATATTTTGCTCTAACAATTTGGTGTATTGTAATTGTGACTCTTGAAATATCTTTTGTTGTTGGTTTAGTAGGTTTGTGTAATAATCGTTTGAAAATGTCGTCGAAGAAGTGTTTGGAAATATATTATTGTTAGGAAAGGTGGAATTATTTTGAGATGGACGATACTGATTGTTATTATTATTATTATTATTTGGTTTTTGAGAATTATTTTCGGAGCTAAAAACGATATTAGGGTATTTCTTTTTAAGCTCTTGTTTGATCTCTTGCAACTTTTCTTGTGGAAATTGGCCGGCTTTGGCTAGTTTCTCTAGTGTTTCAACCGCTTCAACTATCTTTTTTATTGTTGCTTCGTGATTTTGTTGATTAGCGGATGAAGAACCGCTTGAAGAAGATGAAGATGATGGTGAATTGTTGGAGAATGAGAACCCGTTGAATCCTTTCATTGTTTTGAGCAAATTGATTGTTGGAAAATGGAAAATAAAATAAAATTTGGGAAATAAATTTATTTGAAAAGAAAATAAAGTGGTTGGATATGGGCCTGTTGTTTAATTTCTTAGGGATATATATGAAGAGTGATGATATAATATGATTATGGGATTTTATTAAGTCTATGAGGAGGATTTGACTTGGTCAAATCCACTGATGGAGCTCTTTCCGAGGGGTTGTAGCCTGTGGGGGAAACTGAGAAGCATGCACGGATGTTGACTTTGTGCCATTAATAGTCGCTAATTATTCTGAAGACTTATCATGGTCAACTCTATTGCTTCAGTGGAGTGGTGGGCCTGCTGTCTACAAGATGCTTGTTGACTTTTTACTATTATCATAATTCATATTAGGTCTTCTTTGATTACTTTGGTAATTAAACTAGGTTAGTATCGATTGTAAAAGTTTTAGATATTTAGTGAGGATTAATTATATATCATAACAATCCGGATAATTAAACTAGGTTTTTTTTATATTTGTAATTTGGAATGTATGACTTCTATTGTTATGAATATTTATGTATCCGGATTGTGTTTAAAATTATGTATCCGAATTAATTTAGTTGAATTACCGAACTCGTCCCCCATGTTTAAAAAGCTGGTTACGCCGCTGAATTTTCGAATCCTATTATGCTTGATTTTGGGGGTTAGTTGTATGTTGTTTATTTTACAGTTTTACATTCACTTAATTGCCGCCAGTGATGACACGGATAATGCACAAAAATCATTAATTAGTGTTAGAGAACCATCTTAACTAAAAGCTTAAGCTAATAAGACCCATGAATATGTTATATACTCTATCAATAAGCCCGGCCCATACGTACAATCATAAATTATATGAAAACAATAGAAAATATATATATGTATATATAAAAGAAGAAATTCAAGATTTCATCATCCAATCCCATTCCCATACATACATTATTGAAGAGCAACTGAAACAAGTTCAGTCTCAAATTATTAAGAAGACCACTTAATTAAAGATACATACACTGAAATAACATACAGTAGTTTACAAATTTATTAAGTATATATATATATATATGAATATGATAGCTTAGCTTAAAATAAAGTTAAAAACACCATAAAGATCGAAGCGAATAAGACTCTTTCGGCCAATAGCGCAGTATATGGATTGCCGTGGACCTGGAGGAACATCGTATCCTTTGAGATGAGATCAAACATAAGACTGCCGGAGAAGCTAGCTGTACATTATATTGTATGTCAACCATATATCATATCATATCACCACACCAATATATATAAATATAATAATGCGATTGCAAATCATATATATAAACCAAAGGTTTGTTTTTATTTAACCCCCAACATGTATCCTAGTTTTTTAAATAACCCCCAGTAACTTTTTTTATTTTATTAAACTCCCATAATGTTGCAAAACGTTTTGATTGCACCCCCGAAAGCAAACTTCGTTAAATAAAAGACGTTATGTGAGGCCCACTTACCCATTTTCCCTATTAATTAAATGTTTATCTCTTCATCAAGAGTACCATCATCTATCTTCTTCGTTCAACAACATCACCATGATTATCAATCGATCATTAAGAATCATCATTAAGCATTCATCAATAAAATCATCACCATTCATTAATCCAGCATTAACACCACCCACCACTAATAATTTCCACCATGATCATCAATCTTCCCACCACACATCCACCACGGCAACACCCTCTTCCACTACCCTAAACCACACCACCCATAACCCCTAATTCAAACCACCACCTAAAATTCTTCGAACGATCCCCCAATTTGGATTATCAAACAATGAGATGGATAATGATGATAATGATGAGTGTTTAAGTGATGATTTGATGAATTATCAAACAATGAGATGGTAGATGGAGGATTAGATTGAAAAGGTCGAAAATTTTAGATTGAAAATAGATCATATATTAGAAGGCAATTATAATTAGCAAGGGAATTTTAGTAATTTCAAAGTGTTTTAAGATAGAAAACGGGTAATTGGGCCCCACATAACGGCGTCTTTTTAACGGAGTTTACTTTCGGGGGTGCAATCAAAACGTTTTGCAACATATTGGGGGTTTAATAAAATAAAAAAAGTTATTGGGGGTTATTTCAAAAACTGGGATACATGTTGGGAGTTAAATAAAAAAAATCCTAAACCAAAACCATGCATACTCGCATGATCGAACAATAACCACAACATAATTTGCTATTTTCATATTAGAAAAAATAAGTTCATATCAGATCAAATAAACAAATTTCAAGTGAATCTATCAAACAAAACCTAAATTAAAATAAATAAACAAATAAACGAATGAATCACTCATGCTGCATGCATGGGAAAAAAAGTGTCGTCTCACTTATTGTTTACCATTTGTGTCCCATTAATTTTAATTGGTACGGTTGAAAATTTAATTTTTAAATTTTTAAAATTTAAAAGGTGGGTCATTATAATTACTTGAACCAATCAAAATGAGTGGAACCACACAAATAAGACACAATAGGTGGGACAAAAAATTTGAGCTGAGTCAACATGCATGAAGGTGAAAATTTGATTTTAATTAATTTATACTTAAATATTTAAAACAGGAACTTTGAGCGCCACGTGTCATCCATTTGTCACTCCTTACTTTATTTCTTTCTTATTTTTTTTATATAAAAAAAAAAACCTTAAATGTCTTCTTACTCCTATAACAATCGAGTTCCACTTTGATCCTCAATCTTGTGAAATCACATATCACAACAAATCAAATCGCCATACTTAAAAATAACTCAAAATCAAAATAGAAATCGTACATTTTACTTCAAATAAAGAAAAAAAATCTATAAATTTACATAATAATTGGTTTAAATGATAAAACCCGTGCATAGCACGTGGTTAAAACCAGTTAATATTAATAGCTAGCTTAGGGCGGTAATCACCTGGCCTGGAGTGATGAGAGGATTAATTAAAATTGATACCACCACGGCCACCACCGGGAAAGCCACCGCTGAAGGTGTTGAAAAAGGGGGTGATGTAAGGAGGACGTTGATTTCCGGCTGAAGTGAAGTAGTTGTGGGTGGGAGGTCCAAACTGTATACCCATGGAGTTCCTAAACATTGAATTCATTGCCTTTTCTGCTGTATCGAGCTTCATCCAAACACTAATATTATTACAGTAATCGGCAATATCATCATCATTATTATTATTGGAACTATGATAATCAGGATAATTAAGCTTATTAAGAGTAGCATAATTCTTTTGTAGCTTTTTTCTGATTTCTTCCCATTTTTCTTGAGAAAAATCGCCGTTTATCAGCAGTTTCTGTAGTAAATCTTTGGCTTCCCTTATGTTTTTCATTGCTAATTCTGCAGTTTGTTGATTGGTGGAAAAGGAGGGATTATTGGATGATGAGGATGAACTCCTACTGTTAGAGAAGGGGATTCCTGACATTATTATATATTGTTACGTTGTATAATTCTATCTATAACTAGGATTTAAACGTACTATATATATCATGTTTTGATATATTTATACTTGAACATGAATTTGGTCTGTCTTTTGCTATTATTATTACTAACCTTGTATGCACGTTTTGCGTGCGATGATATTTTAACTGTATCTTTTAATTTGTCTAAATAAATAGAAAAATGAATGTTGTTTGCTTTAAAAATTGAAATATTATTCGTCAAATTCATACTCATTTATATAATCATAAATAAACTTTTTCCCTTAGCTTTCATCGAGTCATCCCACAACAATGAACAAAAGAAAATTTTTACTCACTATATTAGGTCGGCTATCAATTTTTTTCAATAATCAAAAGGTAAAAATTTTATGTGCCAAACTACATCAACATGAGTGTCTATTTATAGAGATTTCAAAAATATGAATTTAGTTGCTTTTATTTTATTTTTACAAATCTAATATTTTGTAATATTTTCATTTCAAAAAGTTAAAAATTATAATAACTTTCTTAAATAGTTAGGAGTGATGTTAATTGATTTTTTAGAAAAATTTGGAAGGTAACATTGACATTTCAAGGGAGACACCATTGCTCCCCGACTTATATAATAGAGATTTTTTTATTTATTTAAATGTAAAATATATGGGAAGACTTTACCAAGTCAAGTCTATGATCTGCTGACTGCAGCCAAAACAGCAATTGAAGAAGGATGGAGACATTGTGCCAATGGCAACATTTAGTTTCTTTTCTAACTATTTAGTAGATGTCCTAGCAGATGAGTAAGATGACAACATTTGATAAACATCTATATATTTATTTGTAAAAATATATATATATATATATATATGGCCGGGTCGGTCAATATCTTACATTAATTTAATAGATTATACATTGGTGATCGAAAAGTCTAAAATTTCGAAAGTTCGAGGTTATTTCAATTGAAATCTCGATACTATACATGTATAAGAAATACATTCATATGATATTCTGCTTGATTCTTCTAATTAAATGAACGTTTTATTAAATTATAAATTTTTATAATTTTTAATTTACTAATGATTGATTATATATTAATGATAAAATAAAAAATAAATATTGGCAATCATGTTCCATGCACACTCAAGATAAAATTAAAGAGCAAGCATATATTTTATTTTTTGTAATTTTTACTAATGCGAGGTTAATTATATATAAATTAATGGATGGTCAAAAAATGTATTAGCAACTAGCAAGCATGTTGTATGCTCATTCAAAATATTCATTATATTTTTTACATTCATATCTATATATATGGAGCTGGTATATAGTTTGTGTGGGGAATTCATCATTTTTTGAGGTATAAATGTGAAAGATACCAAAAAGGGAATTAGGCAAGGGATCGGATTGATCGATGTTTCATCATTCATCAATTCACAAAATCATTAGCTTTCTGCTTGTATCATTTAATTTTGATGGATAAAATAATACAAAAATTAACAGATTTTTTTTTAAGAAAATAGAAATTCAACAATTCATTCATACTTCATACTACATTGGAGAGCAAATACAAGCAAGTATAATATCAGAATATTGGAAAAGATAAAATAAAGACACAATCAAGATTCTGAAATATAATAACCGTTTTTAAAAAAATTATAATACTGAAATACTCCAAATAAAAAGTTAATCAAGACCCAGATAAGTTAAAGCCAAAACTGCCGCCAATAAGACTGCCAAGCTGAGGAAACTGAGAAACTGCATAATTAAACAATTCAGATCAATTTAAAATCATATCACAATATCAGCATATACTAATACTATTGGGTGATGATTTTGACACTCCCAAAATTGATTTTGGCACTCCTCTCCCTTACTATTCAATATTCATGTGAGAGGGAGAGGAGTGCCAAAATCGTTTCTCTAATACGGGGTGATGATTCATATATAGATCTGAAATATCTCAAAACATAAAACTAAAGCTACTCCTCTATCTCTCTCTTAAAAAAAATTAAAAAAAAAACTACAGCTACTCCACTATTTATTCCTAAGACTCGCTCTAAGGATCGAATACACAACTTAAAACCTAAGACTCTAACAGTTTTGGTATCAGGTTATAAATGATGGTAATAGGAATGGATTTATAACTAGATTTGGAGGGGAAATCAAAATCTATTCCCATTGCATGGTGTAATTAACTAGTTTAACTTCAATTTATCTAATTTTCTTCATAAATATTCATTCCAATCTAATATCACCCTCCTCCATGGTAATGGATGGGAATGGAAAATAAGAAGAAAATTGAAGCTTAATTATATTGGGAATGAAAATATGTTTTCCATGGGCAATATAGGGTTCTTTCTTAACAAAATTACACTATAAGCTCATTACCATTACCACAATTTATTATCAACAACCAAACGGGTCGTAAGATGTTAAGGATGCAAGGAATATGAATAATATTACTGTGTAACTTGTGTTCTTGATCATGCGGCCAAGAAGATGAATATATATACAACCTATGCTATATGAGAAAGCTTAGGCCTTTATTAGTAAACCTAGAAAGCTTAGGGCTCTATTAGTAAACTTAAGGCCTAACTACTATTCTAAATATGTACAAAGCCCAAATATACAATTATTCCGTAACACCCCCCTCAAGTTGGAGCATGCGGATTACAAATGCCCAACTTGTGAGTCAAATATGAAAATTGTTGATAGCCCCAGGACTTGGTAAAAATATCTGCTAACTGCTCATTTGTGGAGACATGAGTAGAAGTAATGAGACCGTCTTGGATGGCATCCCGAACATAATGACAATCTACTTCAATATGTTTCGTACGTTCATAAAACACTGGATTGTGAGCAATATGAAGAGCGGACTTACTATCACAATATAGAGTCATAGGAGTTGAGTGAACAACCCCCAAAGAAGATAATAAACCCTTTAACCACTTGAGTTCACAAGTAATAGAGGCCATGGAACGATATTCAGCTTCTGCGGAAGAACGGGAAACTGTATGTTGTTTCTTCGTTTTCCAAGAAATCGGTGAGCCACCGAAAAATACTATCCAACCAGTAAGAGAACGACGAGTAGTAGGACAACTTGCCCAATCAGAGTCACACCAACCAACCAATTGTAAAGCACTATCAGAACGAAGAAGAATACCTTGTCCAGGAGTCCCCTTTAAATAGCGCACCACTCGAAGAGCAGCATCCCAATGATCCTTCCTTGGTGCCTGCATAAATTGTGCTAAGATATGGACAGCATAAGTCAAGTCTGGCCTCGTAAAACAAAGATAGATAAGATGACCAACAAGACGACGATAAGCACCCGGATCTTCCATAAGATCTCCTTTGGCAAGACCAAGAGAATGATGTTGTTCCATAGGAAAGGTTGTCGGTTTAGCACCCAATAGACCCGTCTCATTGATAATATCCAAGGCATACTTCCGTTGGCATAACAAAATACCTTCAGGATTTCGAGCCACCTCAATGCCCAAAAAATATTGTAGTTTGCCAAGATCCTTCATATGAAAGCATTGGCCCAAGTACAATTTAAAATCCTGAATAGCAGAGGAACTATTCCCAGAAATTATAAGATCATCCACATACACCAAAACATGAAGAGACACATCATTCCGAGAATAAGTAAATAGAGAATAATCAGAATAAGATTGTCGGAACCCATAAGACTTGAGAGAAGAAGCAAGTTTGGCAAACCAACATCGAGGAGCCTGTTTCAATCCATATAAAGACTTACGAAGCTTACAAACCATTCTTGGATGACTCGTATGAAACCCGGGAGGAAGTTTCATGAACACCTCTTCATTCAGATCACCATGCAAAAATGCATTATGCACATCCATTTGATGTAACTCCCAATTTTTTATTGCAGCAACAGTGAGAAAGGTACGTACAGTGACCATTTTGGCCACAGGTGCAAAGGTCTCTGTATAATCGATACCCTCGACCTGGTGATTACCCAAAATTACAAGGCGAGCTTTCAAGCGCTCTACAGTCCCATCAGCGTTGTACTTGATTCGATAGACCCATTTAGAACCTAAAGCTTTCTTGCCGGAGGGCAATTGTTCTAAGGTCCAAGTTTCGTTGTCCTCTAAAGCACGAATTTCCTTGGCCATGGCATCACGCCAACCGGCTCTTGCATAGCCTCTTTAAAAGACTGAGGTTCATTTCCTGCAATAATGGCGGCAAGCAAGGTACGATAACGAGATGAAAAATTATCACAATTAACTAAGTGTGCAATAGAGTATGGAGTACCTGAGGAGCAATCGGAGACAGAGGAGTGAAGAGATGGACTAGAGACTTTCATAGTATTAGTGGAATCCTGCAAAATCAGACTGGATACAAAATCCTTGTAACGTACCGAAGAGCACTTCTCACGTAAGCCCCGTCCAAGAGCAGGCTCAACTGTTGACCCATTATCAATGCTATGGGTTGTAGATGAATCAGATTCATTATGTGGTTGTATGGGTGTATCATCAGAAGCGTGGTCTTGGGATTGATTTGTGGGTTGTGAGTGAGTAAAGGGTTGAAAAGAAGAAGTGGGCTGGGTGAGAGAATCATGCGGAAAAGAGGAATCATTATTTATTGGAGTAGAGTGGTCTATGTTGGTAGTAGAAAATTGATTTGAAGTGGATGACAAAGTAGTGACAGGCAAATCATCCAATATATATGAATTAACATTCAACCAAGCATCATCATTTAATTCAGAATTACCATCAAACTTTTGAATTTTCTCCTCTGCATATGGAAATTCATTCTCATAAAACCGCACATCTCGTGATACGAAAAATTCATTAGAATTCAAGTCATACACCTTCCACCCTTTCTTCCTATAAGGATATCCAACAAACACACAACGACGACTACGAGGAGCGAATTTATCCCCTTTTGCCCGTTGGTTATGAGCAAAACGAAGACACCCAAACACCCGTAATTCATCAAAATTAGGTGATTTACCAAATAATACCTCATAGGGAGTTTTATTATTTAATACACTAGATGGAGTACGATTAATAATATGTATTGTAGCAAGAATACATTCCCCCCAAAAAGATATTGGTAAATTAGCTTGAAATCGTAAGGCGCGACCAACATTAAGAATATGTTTATGCTTCCTTTCTACCCTCCCATTTTGTTGAGGAGTACTAACACAAGAAGTTTGGAAAATAATACCAGAAGCATCAAAATAAGGTAACATACACTTAAACTCAGTCCCATTATCAGATCGAACAAATTTGACAGTGGTTTCAAATTGACAATGAACCATAGCAAGGAACTTTGAAAAAACATCAAACACTTCAGTTTTATTATTCAATAAATAAACCCATACAGCACGAGAAAAAATCGTCTACCAATGTAAAAAAATAAATTGCACCACAAGAAGAAGGAGTACTATAAGGGCCCCATAAATCACAATGCACCCATTCAAAAATCTGAGCAGCTTTATGATCACTTCTAGGAAAAGGTTCTCTAGCTTGTTTTTCCATGGGACAAACAACACAAGCTTTATTAAAATATTTCTTACTACCACGACTATTTCGAATAGCAGGAACTAACTTGAGTACACGTTCTGAAGGATGACCCAAGCGACGATGCCACAACTCAAACTCCGTAACCGAAGATGTGGAAACATTATTGATAGTAGGAATACTATGAAAGTAATAAAGTCCATCCCGTTGCTCACCGGTTCCAATCAGCATCCTCGAATGTTGGTCCTGAATAGCACACATAGTATTAGTGAAATGGCTAGTAATATGATGAGTTGCCCCAGTGTCAATTATCCAAGAAGTAGAGGAAGAATAATGATTACCATTCATACGGTCAATGCTATTAAGAGTAGAATTGGAATGGCCCACAAAAGGAGAAGAAATAGAAGCATCATATATAGCATTTGCACGTGAGGGAGGGTAATTAGAAGCATCATGATTAGAAGCAACATGATTAGTAGGTAGAGAAGCACTAGTAGGAACATCAACATTAGCATTGACCCAAGGAGATGACTCGGACACAGTGTGTGCACGAGTAGCGGCAAACGGCTGACCACGTGAAGCAGCAGTAGAGGAACGAGGAGCAGCCCCAACATCAGGACGTTGCACTGCAGCAGATTGTTGCTCACCACGCGATCGACGTTTGAGGAGGTCCAAGTACCATTGAGGACAGCCATGAAGTTCAAAACACGAACTCCGATCATGGCCCTTCTGATTACAATAAGTGCGGAAAAACCCAGACTTATCCGGACGATCGAACCGACGAACATCAGTGGATTTAGCACGATTTCGATTCGCTTGTACATCAAATGCTTGAGTCTCATCTTTGATGACCTTTTCACGAGCAAGAGTGCGAGAACACTCTTCTTGAATAAAGGCTTGATACGCCTTGTCTAAATCAGCCGGAGGAGATTGGGATAACAAATTAGAACGGACACTAGCATAGTAGTCATCATCTATACCCACAAGAAATTGATGGAAAATCTCTTCTTGCCGATCATCCGCAAATTTGTCCACAACAGCACAAGTACATTTACCACAAGAACAAACGTACAAGGGCTTCAACCGATTCAACTCATCATACAATCCAATTAATTTATTGTAATATTCGTCAACCGTCATGGATTTAGATCGACGACAATCGGCAATTAGGGCACGGAGTTGTTGAATTCGAGGGCCATTAGCGACACAAAATCGCTTTTCAAGATACACCCACAACTTTTGTGCATCATCATGAAAGGGAATTGTTTGTACAATCTTTGGATCAATACTACGAAGGATCCAAGAAACAAGCATAGAATGAACGGTTTCCCAATCAAGTTGTTTATCAGAGTCGGTAGGCTTCGTTATTTTTCCATCAATAAAACCAAATTTGCGACGAGCTTTCAAGGAGAGTGTGATCGCTCGGGACCATGCTACATAATTATCAGGTTTAAGTACAACATGAGTAATAAGATTACCAGGTTGGTCGCCGGAACCGAGATAGTACGGGGAAGAAGGATCAATGTGCTTGGGGTCGGAAGTCATGGTGGATTGCCGGAAAACACGCGGGGTTGGCGGAACTGAGATACTAAACTAACTTATAAGTCTAGGAATTACTCCTCCTATGGCTTATAAGTGACCTAACTCTCCTCATCTTTATATTGGGTTGCCCAGGCCTGTTTCTAATATTCAATCAAATTTAACATGGTATCAGAGCCCATGTTGTGGGTCTCTTCTAAACTGGGTACTATTAAGCACTGGAAAGAGTTTGCCTCGATATATAGGATATCCAGCCCCTAAGAGGATTATTTCTGATTGCCTTTCCAGTTAGCTCTGAATGATGGAACCTCCTATGGCTTATAAGTGACCTAACTCTCCTCATCTTTATATTGGATTGTCCAGACCCGTTTCTAATATTCAATCAAATTTAACATTTATCCATCATCATTCTATGTATGTATTTAAGATTATTTGGCCTTAAGATCTTCCCCAATTTCTTCTAAAATACGATGAGCCAAGTCTTAGTTGAGTCTTGAAATTTAAAAACTTGGAATATAGGATGAGCCAAGTCAATTTTAATTTGTTTTCATTATTATAGATATAACATAAAGAGATATTTTTTTTAAAAAAGTAAAATAATATTACAAGTCTTATGGCAAAAGTGATAAATTTGAACCATTTTAAAAAAGTCTTAACTATAGTTAGATGACATCATTTTCAGTGGAGACCACCAAAAAATAATGTCACCTTCAAGTCTAAGGTGCTAAACATGCTATGAGTAATACACAATTTAAGGGATAACATGTGGCCATGTGATCGAAAAAAAAAACTAAGGAATACATAACTTATAAGTTATAATTTCATATTTGGATAGGTACAAAACGTACTCACTCTGTAACATATTAATGACAACGATTTGATATTTTTTTCTCCACTTTATGTCAAATCGTTGCTATTAATATTTTACGGGGTAAGTAGGTGAAAAAAAATGAATAGCTTAAGGCCAGGTTAGTAGTAAAAAAACATAAATTAATGGATTATTATTACCTGGGTGGAGTCGTGGATCGGAGAGGGCAAAGCTAGAACCGTACACCAGCAGGGTTGAAGCCACCACCGTAGACGTTGGTGGTCCGATTGTCATCCCGGCGAACCCAGGTTGTGGTGGTATTACCCACATCTATCCCCATTGCAAGCCTATGACCTGCATCCTGTGTCATTTGTGCGCTGTGAATATCCATTAATGTACCATTAATATCTGTTGCATTATTATTGTTATAATAATTATTACCAAGATTATTGGAATAACTATTATTATTGTAATTATTATTAACATTTTGATTATTCTGGGAATTAAGCTTATTATTATTATTATTACTATTATTATTATTATTAAAAGTAGAAGAACTCTTTTGAAGAACTTGTCTGATCTCTTCCCATTTTTCTTGAGAATAATCCTCCTCCATTAGCAGCTTCTGTAGTGATTCTATGGCTTCCATATACTTTTTTATTGCTGCTTCTGCGTTTTGTTGATTGTTTGCTGCTGATGATGATGAAGACCCACTTGAAGATGATGAATATTTGTTGGCCATTGATAACAAATTCAACATTCCTTCCATGATATATAGATGTGCTGTGATTCAAAATTTAATGGAAATTAAATTATAGGGAGGTTCAATTAATTGGAATTGATCTGGTTTTTTGAGGATATGAAAAAAAATATATGATGATCAATAATTGTACGTTTTGAAATGCATGGTTTTGGGGTTGTTTTTATACTACTTTACTGTTTTTTTTTTATAAAAAAAAATGATTTAGAGTTGACTTTTTTAAAATAGAATTTGTAGTGGACTTTGAACTAAGCACTATTAGGGTAAGCAACAATTCTGAATACTAAGGGCTTGTTTACTTCAGATTAAATTCAGTTCAGTTCATCTTTATTAAGTTCAGTTCAGTTCATTTTTATTAAGTTCAATTAATACACTATATTAAGTTCAGTTCAGTTTATCTCTATTAAGTTAAGTTCAGTTCATTTCTATTCAGCTAATGTAAACGAGCCCTAACCCATCATGTATCTGGACCGGTTATGAGTTATGACCTATTATTTATTTTAGGCAAATGATTTTTTAAAAAAATAATAAAAATTAAACAAAAAGGTACAAAAGGTTTGTATATGAAACTTGGTAGAGGTTTGTCCTATTATTGATGAAAGATTTGTGTATCGGTGATGATGAGGCATGCTCTTATTCTTAATTGGGATAGATCGACTACGTATACATAATTAAGCTTGGATTTTTTTTTTTACTTATTTGTTGGGGTTATACAAGAAATAACTGCACCAAATAACAAATATCCATATTTTTCAATTTGAATCCATTCATTTGCTGTGTTTTTAAGGATACCCCTTAAAATCGCATCAAATGTGGTACAACAAAATTCATTTTTTGTACTAAATAATTTATTTACTACATAATACAGGGCCGTTGGTTGACTTTTGGCTAATAATGCATGGGCTCACGTTAATTTGTGCTAATTAATAATGGAGGATAATTTCGTGATAAATAAGGTTGTGATTGTCTTTAATAATTAAGCTAATTAATTTGAATAAACCTCTGTACAGGCGATTATGGGATGTTCATGTACTAGTGAAGTTATAATAAATCTAGCTAGAGACTATAGATCGACATGATGCATGCCAACCTTAATTTATAATCTTAATGTTATTAGAAAATTTATTACGGAAATGTTGATCTAACCCTCTAAGACGTGGAATCTACATTTTCCTTCTAGCCTATTTCGCCCCTTTAGATCACCGGTGTGACGAGCTTAATGCCTCACGTCCCCTTTTTGCCTTATTCTTCTTCCTTTATTCAATGTCCAAGTCCATTTATGTATAAATGTTCCAACACTTAATGCGGTCTATTTGAAAAAATTGTCAAACGCTTGGTCCTAAATGTGATTGATGAGAATGATTTCTAAAAAATATTTTAAGAAAGATATATGCAGAGGTTACAAATCAAGTTATACGTAACATTATTTGCAAAACTCCACTTTTACATATGTCGAGACAAAACTTTAAATATTACATAGTAATATCTTTAATTACATGTTTATAAAAATTATTACAACTGCATTTAAAAAACTAGGTGTTGCGAAGAATCCAACTAGACCCTATATGACTGTGTTTTTCATTAAGGGTAAAGCTTAATCTTGGTTAAAGTACATAACATGAATATTGTAAAATTTTAACTGTTGCAAATAATAAGAAATGAAGGTAGTATATAGATTACAAATAAGCAAATGAGGCTCCAGACCTTGGCTTGGTTCCGGGGGGTGGAGGTTGTGGTTCCATCATGATGAGTTCTTTAAGGTAAACATACTTGGGTGATTGCGTTGAATTCTGGAATGAAGCTTTGGCGTATGTATTGCTTTCAACGACACCCTGGCCCCGGGCTGGTGTGCCTCGACTCAGGGCACAACATGGAGGGATGCCTTTTTGTTCGTCGAAAGTTGAAATTGCACTCATTGCATCCAAGCGACCCGAGGCTGGTCCTGCTTCTTGTGTGTGCTCGTCGAAGTTCATCATATTTCTTCCCATGAAACGAGTTAGGTTGTTGATTCTTTCCTATAAATACTACTAGTCTTTAACCTGCGTAGTGCACATGTACGGGTTATTGTCTCGGACATTGTATGTTTTTCAAATTAATGTAAAATGGTACTCAATACACTTATGAGATTAATATAAATTTCTATAAAAGTGTACTTTAGTGCTCTCAATCTCAAATCTTCACCCAATAAGCAACAAAGATAAAATTATGGTTAGTAAGCAACAAATTTAAAATTCGTTGTCTCATTTGGTTAGTTGTTAACTAAAGTAACTCAACTTTTGTAGCGTAATGATTAATGTCTTGTTTGGTTTCTCATTATTTCGACACCTTATTATTTATTTCAGATCAGAAAAAATAAGTTTAGATCATATCAGATAATTTAATTTGATGTTTTTAAACTGTAAATATCTTAAATTCCATAATAAAAAATCATTAAATTACATATTAAAAAACTATTCATTAATGCAAATAAAATGAGGTCTCAATTAACATATATTTTTCATATGGAGTAGTATATATATGAGGTTAAAATTTAATCAAATCATGTAATAAGTTCAGCATCAGAAAAAAAAAAGTTCAGATATCATTGGCAATAAATTCAGTTCTTATCAGCAAATGTCACGTGGATCAAGCATAGCCCAGGTTCCAAGTTCTAAATTATGTTGCATATGTTCTAACTAGCAATGCATATGTTTTAATTTAACTAACAATGCATATGTTCTAAGATATGCTATATGGTTCTAATTATTAAATTCAGTTGATGTTGCATATGTATTGAAAAGATACAAATTTTTTGGTGAGAAGGTAAAAAAAAAAACTTGTACAAGTTACACAAAACATATAAATAGTTGTATATGTATAAAACAATTTGACAATATTTATATATTCTAAATAATTTTACGAATATTTTCATAACTTTTTCGAGAAAACCTGAAGTCACATTGTGTGACGACTGACGACTGACTAGAGAAATACACTTGAAAAAATTATCTTTGTAAATTTATTAAACGTTGTCTCACACTCTCACACTCTCACACTCTCACTGTCTTGTAAACGCGAGCTGAGGTTTTTTCTTGGACAACAGAAAAAGTGAAAAACAAAATATCATAAGAAACCCTAACTAGAAATTTATGTAGTTTCGCGCCAAATCTCGCAACCCTTCGGTTTCTCGTCTCCCTCTTTTTTCCGCCTTACATGCAAGCATCAGACATGGCAGCCTCCCGCTTACTTCTCTCTCAACATCACCTTCTAATTCTGACTAGATTTCATTTAATTCGTTCCCATGTTTATTCTATCAGCTTCCTCAATCAGCACCAAAAAAAATCTAAAATTTCCCGCCATTTTCTACCTCCTCCAAATTCTCGATTCATACACTCAATAACCCATCAATCGTTTCCTGAATCGCCTCTTGTTGTCGCCAATGGTCAAACTGAAGAAACCATATCAAAATCCCAATTTTCTGATCCAAATTCTGATGAAAACCCTAGAAAATGGTCTGTTTTCAGTTCAACGACTAGTAACCCTAGAACGAATAACAGTGAAGACGAATCAGCTGGAAATGATACTGATTCAGTTCCGAATTATCCAAGTGCTCCGGTAATGAGGAGTTATGTGGGGAAAGGGAGAAAGGGGAAGAGTAAAATGTATTGGGTATGTTCTGATTGTGGGAATAGTGAAGCACAGTGGTGGGGAACTTGTAAGTCTTGCGGGAAAGTTGGGACTATGAGTTCGATATCGGTGACTGAAAATGCGGTTGAGGGAAAGGTCAGTGGGTTCGAGCTTTCGGAGAATGCAATGCAGTCTTGGCTGCCTCATCAGAAAGCAGGGCGCAGTGCTCCAGTAAGGTTGGTGGATGTGAATCGTGGCGTTGATCAGTCTGATTGGAGGATTCGTCTGTAAGTTCATAATTTGTTAATGATGTTACAATTCGATTCCTATTAAGAAATTTATGTATTTCTGGAATATTAACATAATCACGGGGAGTTGCTTGGTGTTTGTAAGATAACGTTTGTATTTTCTGCTTGAACATAGGTTTTGTGAAGAATTTGCACATATACTTGGCTAGTCGGCTTCCCTTTATTGATCGAGAGAATACTGTATTTGGTGAATTTAAAATAACTGAAAGTATTTTTTTGTCCCAAACTATCTCAACTTTGTATCACTTTGCGAAAAGCTAACTTCTCTTAATGAAATTGTCCCAAAATACCTTCACTTTCAAAACCATTGTTGACCAGTATTGAGGTGGTTTTTTTAGCTTTTTGACCACAGTTTTCCGTCCACCAAGGCACAAAACAACCCTAACAACACCAATAACAATTACAATAGCTAAAAGAGAGAATAACAAGCTACTTGCAACCAAAAAGAAAGGTCTTGTACCCGGAATACAACTTTTGGTAGCCGGAAAATTGTGGTCAAAAGGCAAAAAAAAAAAAACCACTTGGGTAGTGGTCAAAAGTGGTTTGGAAACTTAAGGTATTTTGGGACAATTTCGTTAAGTGAATGTAGTTTTTCGCAAAGTTGAGGTAGTTTGGGGCAAAAAATCATAAGTGAAAGATACCAAAATAGATATCAAAGCCTACTAGCCTACAAATAAGGCACATCAAATATTCTCCAATATTCTCACTTATCTTGGTAAAATTTATCCACAATATTTTGAAAACTAAATACATTGTCATCATTTTAGATATGGTACATTCGGAGCTGAAGTTGCTCGAGTGCTCGGAGGTGGAGTTGTGCCAGGTATATATAGAATTATGTTATATTGTTATTCAAGCTGAAGTTGCTTGAGTGCTCAGAGGTGGTTTTTGTAGTTCATTCTACATGATATTTGCTTTTTTTTTTAAATTCTAAAATAAGGCTGGAAATTGAGATAAGTTATTAGCAGGTAGATGAAGTGCTTCATAAGAAGAGGAGGATACCTGAAAGAGAACGGGGGGTGGGGGGGGGTGGGGATGATAAGATTGAAATTTATCCAATGGGCATCAATAACTTTCAGTAAGAATTCAGCGTGTTATGTTTTGCTGAAATGTGATAACTTTAAAATTTTATGTCCTTGAAGTTGTTGGTTATTAGTGTCTGCCTAATTATCCACTACTTCTTGTCACTCCTTTTGCTAGGATTTTTTTAAAGAGTTTTCTACTTTCCTCTAGCATGTACTGCCAAATGATATATTTTTGAGAAAATTGCCAAATAATTTTTTTCCCAATGTAGTAAAAACAACTACTGAGTACTTCACAACAAGTTATTTACTTGCTAGAACTGCCAAATGATGGAAGTTATTTATAATTCAGCCAATGTGTCCCATAAAACATATTTTTCCCACTTTATTAACATACTAATTTTTTTTAATTTACTTGCCTATATAACTAAGGCACAACTCAATCTAATTTAGGATCCATAAAATGAGACTCTACATTAAATCCTAATAAAAAAAGCAAGAAACACTATCATGTACAACCTAATATGATAACAAATTTAAATGGGAATTACTAGTGAGAGAAGTATTTTGCAATGACAGGAGTAGCAAAAAATTTGAGTTAATCAGTTAATTGAGCTATATACATGATAGTAACATTTAGAGAGTCTAATTGGTGAAGTGGAGGCATATTGGTGGGTAAACATGGGAAAAATGTAGGCCATTGTGTTTTTTAAGGTCCATTGGCTGAATAGTTAACAATATCCAAGCCATGTGACAAGGGGTACTTATAATGCGAGTTGAGTTCGAGTAGTGGGTTGCTGGACTCAATTTGTTTACATTTCGAGTGGAGCTCGAGTTGAATCGAGTTCAAAAGAGTTGAGTTGTGACATGTTTTTGGCTGAGTTGAGCTCTGATTAAGCCCTATTCTTTTGGACCAGATTAATCTGGATCGAATCGAACTCTGAATTTGTTTGAATTGAACTGAACTAAATTAGCAGGAGTTGAACTGTAATTTCATAAATTAAGTCTAAAAGAACATGGCCTTATCTCCAGTAGCTCTGATTTTTTATTGTCTTACTAGCATCCCAAAGATAGATATTATATTACTTTTGAACATTTCTTATATAAACGTACTTGATAGTTAACTTTTCGAGATTTTCGCGAGTTTGCGATTAGAGTATCGACTCGTTCGACTCAACTTGTTAACCTTTTGAGTCGTTCTAGACTGAGTTGAGTTTTGACTTAGCCGAGCTCGTGCAATTCTCGAATTGTCTATTCTCATAATCACCCCTACATTTGATAGTTATATCAAATTACTAAGCTAAAAGTTGGCAGTGTTGAAAAAAAAAAACTGGCTAGGTCCTTTTTTTCTTTCTAGAAAGCCATTTAGAAGGTCATTTCTAACAAATTTTCCTTTCTTAGTTGATTAAATAAGCACCCTTAGGATTGGATGTGGAACATGATAGCTTCACGTTGAATGCAGGATCGTTTTGAATAATTAAGTGCTAGATCACTTATCTTTTAGTTGATTTTATATTCGTCATAAATTTTGTCATTGTCAGGAGCTAACATTTGTCTCCTTGTATTGTCTTGCTTCTATTTGATTTTTATTGAGATAAGGATTGCATAGGCATGCTGAAGTTCATTCCATTCCTTTTTTCACCACAGGCTCACTGATTTTGGTTGGTGGTGATCCTGGTGTTGGCAAGAGCACCCTGTTATTGCAGGTAAGGACATTCAAGTTAAATAAGAGTAGTCACACTAGTGCATTTTTTTTTATCTTCTTTTGGGTGGGTTGGGGGTTAGGATTTGGGTTATTGCTCCCTACGTATTCAATTAGTGTCACAAGATCTTTCTTAATTATGCTTACTTTATTCTTGAAGTTTACAAAATTTCATGCTTTCGTGACAAGTGAAAATTTATGTTTAAATGAAGGTTGCTGCTTTAATAGCAGAAAGTGTTGATGTTCATGAAGTGGGTCCGGTGGTCTATATCTCTGGTGAAGAGGTTAGTGTTGGAAACAGTTTTTCCCCTTGTTATAGACTGGACAATTGTGATTTAGAACAGAAAATTGAATGGAGAAGCAGACATAAGTTTTATGCCATTATTATTTTACAAATGTTCTCAGCATGACGATGTATCCTATGTTACTTGGACTCGTATACCCATGTCCAACATGGGTACGTGTCCAAGTGTCCGACTCAGCTAATTTGTGAAAATTTACCAAAATTTTAGCCCAAAATGAAGTGTCCAAGTGTCGTACCCATGTCCGAGTGTCAAGGATTTGTCACGGGTACTTGAGGTAAAATAAAGAGTCTAGGTAACATAGGATGTATCCTTGAAAGCCAACTAAGCTAAAATTGGACTAAGGGAAAAACATATTCCGTAACTCATTCACTGTAAAATGATCATTTATTGAGGATCTTGATGTTATATAGAATTAAGGATCTCAATTTCGTTGGACCTCCTTTATTATTTCCCTCTTTTTTTAATTTTTAAAATCGTTAACCTTGACCATGAAATGATATGTTGCATTTTCTGCCTAGAGTGTTGAGCAAATCGGAAACAGAGCAGATCGTTTAAGCATTGAGGCGGAGGACTTATTCCTATATTCAAGCACTAATGTTGAGGTTTGTCTAAATTATGCCTTAGCTTAGTGGTTGATCTCTCTACTCTATATATCCTGTAATCAACTAATCATTATCTTGTCTGTCATAAACCTTAATTAACTCTAACTATACTTTTGTGCTCACAAACTCACTTCTTCAAAATTAAGATGTCTGGATAATTAATTTACCTTTACTTCATAGGACATTTTGAAAAAGGTGCAACCCCTTTGTCCGCGTGCTGTGGTTGTTGATTCCATTCAGACTGTGTATTTAAAAGGAGTTACAGGAAGTCCTGGAGGAATGTCACAGGTATTAACAGGGTTTGCTGTTATATTTTTGCCCCCTCAGGCTGAGGTGCTGAGCTACAATTATATTAAAACCTGAAAAAAATGTGTTAAACCTTCCTGGATAAATTTGTTTTCTGACTCTTAATTCTCATTTTCCACCATCCAGGCACCCAGCTGTCTCTGTTGTTTGTTCATAAATGTTCCAAAAAGTGGTTGAAAAATAAGTTCTTATGAGTGTTATGACCTAATGGATACATTTTCTAATATCTTTCCACCTTCAGACACTTTGTTATTTCCTAAAATTTGCAGAAATTGGGGTGCATACAAAATATTTTGGCTCCCGTGAAGCTAGCCAATATTATGAACAATTTGGCAAAGCCCCTTATTGTCTAGCTTGACCTGGCTCCTGTGAAGCTAGCCAATAAAGCCCCATATTGTCTAGCTTGACACAACCTGTACCTTTGACACATGCTTGGAAGACACCCCTAGTATCATAACTCTGAACATAGCCAAGACCATTGTGCCTAGCTCTTCAAGTTTACGTTTTCTCGTATAAGCCCTTAGTTTTTTTTTTTGAAGGAAAAGGTAGGCTTTCATTAATTGTTAGACTTGTCAATAACAAGAACATCCGAGTGCCACTCTGGGGCTTCATTAAGCCAAAACTCATCACAAATAGTATTCATAGTAGTGCTTGCCCATTTAGCTACTCAATGCCCATCTAGTGTAAGCTCTTAGTTATAAAAAGCGCGAGAAATGTGTTTTAGATAGGCGAGGCTTTGCCAACTACAAAAGGCGCGTGTCTCAAGGAAAATAGCTTAGATTTAAGTTATAAATTGAAGAATAATTATTTTTTTTCTTTTCAAATTGATACTACTTTAGCTTTACTTATATCATTACTAAAATTTTTAAGGATCTTTTTAATTAATATTAAATACAATCAAAGAAAAAATAATTTGAAATAAATAAATACATATGCACGCCTTGCCTACAAGAGGGTGCTCACCTTCGCCTTACGCCTCGCGCTTGGGCTCCAGGGACCATTTGCGCCTTGGTGTGCGTTGTGCCTTTTAAAACTTTATCAGTGCACTTAAGCAATTTCCGTCAGTACATATAAGCACTCTCATAGGCTTTGCTCCCGTGCCTCAGTTATTTTTCTCGCTCGCTAAGGAAGGGTGATTGTTGAATGAGCACACAAGTGTTTTGAGAGATTACTTGTATTTAATCTTGGTGCTATTTTTTTAAATGCACCCCCTAAATGGCTTAGATTTAGGAAATTCTAACCTCCTTATGAAGGGTTCTACACAAGAGCCTCTTAGAACATTCTACATAATTACAACAAATACATTCTAGGTATGTACAGGAACACCGAACATTTATGTTTAGCCTCATATGTGTACATTTGTGAGTTGTCTCTGATTGAAGAAAGAAACAAGAATAAACCAGTTCGTTAGCCTTGAAGTTGCTCCTTCCATTTGTCAATTGGCTTTGGAAAGAAAATTCCTTAGGCTTGTAAGTGGACCAAACTCTCTCCTCCTTGTTCGAATTCCCAAACTCATTTCTTATTTTAAAACATATAACATAGTATCAGAGCCTAGGTTGTGGGTTTCTTCTAAATCGGATCTTTGATACACTAGATAAGGTACCTCGACAAGATGTGAATCTCCTAAAGGCTAAAAGGATTGTTTTTACCTTTCGATCTTGCTTTGAATTCTAAGGACCCTTCTAGTGAAGGGTTGTGTTGAACCTCATATGTGTGCACTTGTGAGTTGTCCCACATTGGAAAAAGTGGAGAGAATAAACTAGCTTATAAGCCTAGAAGTTACTTCTTCCATTGCCAATTGTTTTGGAAAGTAACCTCCTTGGGCTTGTAAGTGGACCAAACTCTCCTCCTCGTAGGCCCATTTCTCATATTTCAAAAAATGTAACAGCCTAAGAGTATTTTAAAACTCTCATGCTAGAAGCCTAGAACACTTCACCACCAAATCTTTGGAACCTCTATATCATCCTCCTGAAGTTCCACATCCAACAGTCTTACCTCCCATATCCAAGTTTCAACGTGGCACAACTGCACAAGAAGCCCAACAAATCCTTTGGCATGTTTTGTATAAAGTAATTTACTATCTAGACTCTAGAGTTCCATTCTGCAAGGAGGTTTAATCTACTTTAACATCTTTATAGGGGTTCTTCCCTTGGCAGCACATGGGTGACCTTCTTTGGTAACCTATGCACCCCTTTGCATAGTCGCCTTGTGGGATGACATTCGACTCGTGACAATATGTGGTAGCTTCATCTTTTCACATAAATACAAGTATACAACACCCATCTCTACAACTAAAATACTAAATTATAAATTAACATGATATAGAAGACAAATATATAAGCAGAGAGTTGTTGTCTTGATTTGAAATTGTGTGATGCCTAATGCGTAAGCAGCTCTTGATTCCAGTTCTGTACTGCTATTCATTTGCTGAAGGTGTTGAATGCTTTAATATTCCTCAAAATTTTATCACACCAAGTAATATATGATTTGTCTGAGAATAATTATTGTTGAGCTCTAATGTTTGTGTTATGATGACAGGTGAAGGAATGTACAGCAGCATTTCTTCGTTTTTCAAAAGACACGGGCATCCCTGTTCTCTTGGTAGGCAAAGATCTTGGCAGTTCGAGGCAGATATTGTCTTATTCACTTGCATTAAGTAATAATTTAAATGATTTTGTGCACATTGTATAGTGGGGCAACAGTGCTCTTCTATATTTGCATTATTAATAGCATATATGTGCTATACACTAGCTAATTATAATAATAATGGCATTTTTGTTATTTTGTTGTATTTTAGTAATAAGGGTAGTTTAGTCTTTTAATAATTGTTTGTTAGTAGTTTGTTAGTTTTAGAATTGTCATTAGTCTATAAATAAGGGATTAGTGTGTGTAATGTTGACATCTTGGAATTAACAAGAGTTTAGTAACTTTTCAGGAGTGAATTTGTCCAATCGAAAGGCAAATTAGGAGAGAACTTGGCCTCTTGAAAGCCAAGAACACCTCCCACGTGGTGGTTCGGAGCTAGTGTGCAGCAAACTTGGTATTAGAGCGGTCGGTTCTGGTGGCTCGATGGGTGGCTCAACACAGTCGCAACGCCTGGACGCGGTGGAGTCGGAGATTGCTACGTTGAAGGTGACCGTGGCCGACTACTTTGCAACAGTGCAGACTTCTTTGCAACAATTCAAGGAGAGGATTTTGAAGTACCAAGAAGAACAAGAACGAGTTAGGGTTGAGGATTTCGCGCAGTTCGAACAAATTTGTCCCCAAAATAAAGTGAAAAAATCGAGGGCCTTACACGGCTGGGGGACGGCCATCGGTCAGAGGTGGTGCACCCATTGGAGGGGGACGAGAGAAGAAATTCGAAACCCTAGGAGCACGAGTGGAATCTAGGGCTGCGGTGGAGAGAATTCAAGAGTGGGGGTATGAATCTCAGGCGGCCATGGTGGGTCGTGCCCAAGCATGGGATGTCGGCGGCGGCGCAGGGGGAGGCGGCACGTCGAGTGCAGGGGGGCGACCGGAGTTAGTCGAAACCTTGAAAGATGCAAGAGAGGAATTAGGGTTAGGGTTTCGAATTCAAGAAATTCGAACAAACCAAACAAAGGAAGAAGTTCGGTCCTCCTTGAGCAGGGTTGGGCCGGTCGGTGGTGACCCAGACAGGTGGCGAGGCCGAGCCCTTAATGGCGGCTGTAGTGGTGGCTCCCACGGTGGGCAGAGGAAAAGAACGAAAAGAATAAAAAAAAGAGAAGAGTAGAAAAGAGAGAGATGCGGGAAGGAAACGACCGGCTACCAGAGTTGGACGACGGCGCGATAGTGGTGCTGGTGGATCAGGGGTTGACGGAGCCCTGGCGTCGACAGTGGGAGGTATGGTGGTGGTTGCAGTTCGGTCGAGCAAGCTGAGGAGAAAAGCTGGCTTTGCCATCTTGGAGGAGAAGACTTCTCTTGAAGGAGATAGCCTAATTAATCTAGGAAGGGTGAAGCAAGAAAATGGGCCTTCAAGTCTTAAGCCCATTCTGTTTAATGAAGGGGGACAATTTTGGGCCCCAATTATTTCAAGACCCCTTTGCTTGTCATCCTTTATTCCACTCAACAAGTCTCATTCTAAGCCCATCCATCAATCCAAAATTTCCAATCCAAATTTAACAAACATCACTAGCCCACTAAAATTACAACCCAACATTTCTAACCCCTCATTCAAACCTAAGCCTGACTTCAATATCATAGCACCCAAGACTCCAAATGGATTTCGCCAACTCATGCGTCATACTTATCGGACCCTTACCGGCCATTTTTCTTTCTTTCCACCTTGGGGACAAGGTGGAATTTTGGGAGGGTGGTATTGCTATACACTAGCTAATTATAATAATAATGGCATTTTTGTTATTTTGTTGTATTTTAGTAATAAGGGTAGTTTAGTCTTTTAATAATTGTTTGTTAGTAGTTTGTTAGTTTTAGAATTGTCATTAGTCTATAAATAAGGAATTAGTGTGTGTAATGTTGACATCTTGGAATTAATAAGAGTTTAATAACTTTTTAGGAGTGAATTTGTCCAATCGAAAGGCAAATTAGGAGAGAACTTGGCCTCTCGAAAGCCAAGAACACCACCCACGTGGTGCTTCGGAGCTAGCGTGCAGCAATATGTGATCCAAAATGTAGTTTTGGATCGGATATCTATATTCAAAATTTAGGATATCTGTATCCGATCCGAAATTTTCGAATCGGATATCTTTGAATATCTGATATCTAAATTTGTGAAGGTGTAAGAATTCTTTTTGTGGCAGTTAGGGTTTTTTTTCTCTGCTTGTGGGTATATCTTTGAAAGGGCGAAATGATAGGGTTCCACGTTCTTTGTATTTTATGGCTATTGAAATTGGCATTAAACTTCTAGCGTTCTTCAAGTGATTGATGCATTTTCCCCCAATATGGTCCTCATCATTGCTAGTTTTTTAATTCATGAAAATTTTAGTATATACAAAAAATAATTCCATTATGTTGTGGATTTGAAAAAATAAATGATAAAAGTTGGATCATTAAATTCAAGTACCATTTAGAATGAAATAAAATTAAACCTGCCATTAATTCCATGGAAAAAGTAATATGCCCCATTGCTGCTGCTGTCTTTTTTCAAGAGGCATTACTTTCCAGTTCCTCAAAGGCTTAGCAGAATAAGCTCTGTAATTACAGATTCTATTGGAAATTAAACATGTGAATACAGAAAAAGCATAGCATTGTTGTTTTCTGTATTCCTTTTTGAAAGTTGAAGATTGAAAATGCTACTTGTAGGGTTTTGTTGGTACTTACAAATGTGAAGATATAAAGCTTTTCAGTTTATTGGAGTATTTGATTGTGTTGCATGGATAGGTGCATTTATCATAATTCCATGGGTTAGCTTCCATCATTCTTGGGCGAAACATTGTTAGCAAACAGTGTTAGCCTGTTGACATTCCACATTTCAGTCACTACTATTCTTTGTTTGAGCTCAATGTCAATGATTGACTTTTGTTCTCCTTTAAAAAGGGTACAATTTGTATAACAAGATCTCTCAGACTACTGTACTTACTGGCAGCAATTGGATTGCTTTGCACCGAAATCAAACTAGTCCTTGGTTTTTTTGCTTTGGATCTTGACACTTGTCTCCCCCACTCCTTTTTCAGCCCAAGGCATGATGTGAGTGTGAACCAGGCTTAGTATATTCTGTTTAAATGCCTTCATAAAACTTGAAAATGTATATGATGCTAGTATAGAGACAGGGAAATAGAGGGTGTGTTGCTGTTTGTTGTGTCAGTCGTCACGACTCCTAATCAACTTTGCCTACAAATTTTGTCAATTTGTCCTACCTTTTATAGTGACTTGCTTGTGGTGGTCAAATTCTCCTCTGAAATTATTTACTCTGTTGTAACATTACTGGCCTTTTTCTTCACCCCACATTCATATTTTTTTAATGACAGATTGGACATGTGAACAAGAATGGAGACATTGCAGGACCTCAAATTTTGGAGCATATTGTAGATGTTGTTCTATACATGGAGGTATTTGTTATTTTTTATGCTTCTTCATCACCCATGTCTCTTTTTTTTCTTTTCTTTTTTTTTTTGAAGGACACCCATGTCTCTTTTAGCAAGGCAGTAATTTACTTTCCATAATACTGTATATTCCCTTTGCTTACCCACCAAACCTTGAGAAAAGGACTCATTTTGAGCCTCAAACATCTTTTTTACTCTGATTTGCCATTATGGAGGTTGATTCAGGTCATTATACACAATTTTTTCCCCGTATTTTGGTTGTAAAAAAATTATATAAATATTTTACTGGAGTGCTATTCATGTAGAGGGAAGCTTTAAGTCGGTGGTGTATTCTCTCCTTTGTCACTATCTATTTTTTCATTGATGTACTACATTCAAAACCACTATAATGGGATGACCAAGGATCTTTGTTTTTGCGAAGCATGTAAAGTATAAAACCTAAAAGATTCTCATCTAAGACAAAAAGATTAACGATTGATGGAGAAAGTATTTTGAAGTGTTATTCAACAGAAATCAAGTATTCTCACGAGAGACATTTTAATTGACGAATATCTCCATGTTGAAAAAAAAATTCAACCTATATTATAGGTGGAGAACTGGAAAATAGAGGTGAAGAAGGGAAGTGAAACCAATGGATGATGGGATACAAATGTACTCAACTAGATTTAAAGAACAAATAGAATCTAAAAGATTGGAGGAAAGGTCATTTGGGTAGTCATTTTGTAAGAAGTAAGAAATTTGGGGGAAAACTTATGTATTATACCATGAAATTGAAGGTGAGTGCGAGTAAAATTTAGGAAATGTACAAACATTTCAGGAAGACAGTTCACCCATCCTTCTTATGAGACAATTAATGGAGTAATATCAAGGGACATATGTTAAAATGTGTAGACAAGCATTAGAACTTATGGAGGAGTCGCTGGAATGTCTATTGTAATTGGACGTCAAAAAGGGTTTGCTTTGTTATCCTGTTCCCAATGGTTAGATGAAATAGTTGGGTCAATTCTGGATGAGGTATTAATGTATTACCGAGAGAGAGAGAGAGAGATTTGGTGGATGAGAAGAGACTTGAAAGTAATGCGAAATTGGATCTTTGGAAACTAGATGAGCTTACTTTGTTGATTGTGTATACTTTAAATTTGGCAAAATCTTGTGAGACTAAGTATGTTAGATATCAATTTAATACCGAGGGAGAGATAGTCCATTGAGGATGTGTTGATAAGATGGTAATGAGTTCTCAATAAGATAAAGTTTTGTGTATCTTGGGCTTTTTGGAGAAATGAAGATATTGTTTATTATATAGCTTTGACTTTACGCGGCCAAGCACACCTCTAAAGTAAAAATGGGAAATTCTATAAGATAACTAGGATACCAAGGCCGCTAAATCTTGGACTTACAAGAAGGATAAAAAAAAAATGATGAGATAATGGAAATACTTTTAAGGGATAAGATTCAAAACGAAGATATTTGGAACAAGGTAAAAAGTTATCAAGGACAAGATAAAGGAGACCGATTACGTTAGTTAGTCATTGACAATTTTGCCTAAAAGATACTCCAAGTAGGAAGGTGTAAGTGGGTGCAATTGTCCAATATATATTTTCTTGTAGTATTTTGGAATAAAAGAATTTGAAATATCTGGAGTGATTATTGAAGTAAAAGATGTTTGGGAGTTTCCTGTATAAACTTAATGTATCTTCGATTAGAATTTTGCCTATAAATTTTATATCATTCAATTGAATGGTTTTTCTTGTTTGAAGCATTAGGAATATTTTATCACTTGACTTATTTAAATTATTAGGATTATGTTATCGTTTAAAATAAGCTTTAATATATCATATCTAGTTAGTTAAATTAAGAGTTGTGTGTTTTGATTAATCCTTGAAAATTTATCAGGTATAAGTTGTTGAAAGCACCAATGCTAGTCTCTGTGGTCAAACCTTGGTTCTTTATTGAACAGTTGAAAGATCAATAAGCTTCATATCTTCTCCTTATCCTTACTTCCTTTACTTCTCTTACCAAGAAATCAAACCAAATCCAAATAATAGTTCAAGAAAACTTAAAGAATCCTCCGACCCCAACCTAATATGAGCCCGGTGTTTTTTTTAAACCGAGATTTAATAATTACTTGATTAAAATTCGCATCAGAAGGTGAAATGTTTGGATTATGAAGACCTAGGAAAGGGATGGAGACCTAAGATGACTTAGATGAGAATGTAAATAGGGGAATGGAGGAAGTTAATCCTGGATAATGCACTGGATATATTAGTGGTTGTCTGGTTGACCTCATCTTTGCGATGGCGATTTTGATTTATTGATAATTGCAGTGCATCTGATATCATGACTTTGGTTAATTTCAGGGTGAAAAGCATTCGTCACATCGCTTACTTCGTTCAGTAAAAAATCGCTTTGGGTCAACTGATGAGGTATCTTGCCACTCTTCTCATATTCAACGTAAGGTCCTGAGATTATAAAAAAAAAAAAAAAAAAAACTGCTTGCTGGCAATATTGCTTTCTTCTAGTTTTTGAATCAATTCTTAAGAGATTGTCTTGGTTTTGTGCTTGTTCTTTTATGTGTATTTTTTTTATATTCCTTTTAATTTAACATATTAGTTGTGAAAATATTTTCATTTTGATCCATTTAAATTGAGCTTGTGATTTGAATTATTCTATTATGATCAGTTTGTAGTCCTTTTATATCAGTTGAATGTGACAGCTTCAATTGAGCATGTGATTTGAAGTATTCTATTTTGATCAGCTCATACTCTTATAGTCCAATTCATTTATATTGATTGTTCTTTCAAACAATTGGAGTACCTCCACTTGCTCCTCCTACCTCCTTTTCCTAATGTATTTGTTTGAGTGGTGTGTATGAAGCACATCTCCTGTAAATACCACCTTTTCTAATAAAGCATTTGTAATTGTGGCATTGACTTTTTCTTAGGGTCCATATTTTATCCTGCAATTCTCCACTGAGAGAATCGAGCATTGCAAGTCTTTGCTTTCTTATTGACCTTTATGTCAATCGTTAGTGCACCAAACTTTTTGATGCATTGATTCTTTCTTTTTAGTTGAGTTAGAAGATTTTTCTTCTCCTTATTTGAGCTAGCGTTTATTAATGAATTTTTCATTATATTTCTGGGTGCAGCTGGGAGTATTTGAAATGTCAGAAATTGGGCTGCAGGCTGTTTTAAATCCAAGTCAAATGTTCTTGAGTGAGGTGCATTCAGATTCGGAGCATTTAGCTGGACTTGCTGTTGCTGTAATCATGGATCGCTCTCGAACTTTTCTTATTGAAGTTCAGGTGAATATCATGGTCTAGAAGTAATGATTTTTGACTTCTATATACTGTACCAGAGGCCCACATTCTCTTCTATCAGTTTCCTTGTGGGATTAATTCCCCTTCCCCCTCATAAAGCCCTAATCCTAGTCCAATGCAAACTTAGTTCTGGACTGTGCTAGAGTACCCTTGTGTGGAAGCCAGTGTCTCAATCTACTTGATAATAATATATTTATGGGTATCATTTAGTTTCAAGTCAATATTATCTCTGAAGAACTTTTAAATGCATACTCCTTCTGGCTATGACACAATTTGCATCCCCTTAAGTGCTTACTTTATAAGTTTGTATATGATAGATCATGACCTCTGCAATAGAAAGGAAGCAATGATAACATGGATTTTGAGGGAGAGCTTGGGAAGATAAAACTTTGACTTTACCTATATGGTATTAGGATGACGTTGTGAGTGTTTTTTTAGCATGTTATAGTTTCCTATTTGGATTTCTTAAGACCCTTGAAGCATGTGATCTTAGAAATTCTTATATACATCCGGTTGTAAGGTGCATCCAAGGGTAATTTTGCTCATTTTATAAATGAGCAAAATTATTTGAAATGAGCAATAAATCACCTTTGGATGCACCTACCTCTACTTGCATTCGGATGTGTAGTAGACCCATTGATGTACTCTTCTAGGGACTGGCTTCTATCCACAATTTTGATGTCTTTTAAATACAACCTTGTGTGCTATTCAGCCATTGGTTGTAGCCTCCAGTAGTCCTATATTAAAAGAGAAAAACTTAGCGGTAGTTTTCCTCATTGGCCTGCCTTTTTTCTGAACCGTCAGTGTAGGGATTTTAAGTGGCTATTAATGTAAAATATTAGATTAATAAATCTGTGACCATAATTCAAGCTCCAGTCAACAGCATTTTACACTGCAGGTCAATTCTTTACTAATAACAAAAGGTTAGGACCAGTTCAAGCTGGAGGAAACTGCATATCTAAATGTCTTAGTTGACTAACTATTTGAGTTTGCGTGACCAGCTTTTTGGTTGTCTGTATATTGCCGTACTTATCATGCAATCTTTACTTCTAGGCGTTATATGTAGCAGACTCTAATGGCAGGCATTTTAATGGGGTTCAAACAAGCAGAGCTGATATGATTATTTCGGTATGTCTCTTATATGGAGCTCTTTCAGCATTCAAAATCTGTTAACAGCAATGGTATTCTTCATTTGCAAATTGCAATTGCAATGCTTGTCCAGCTCTTACTTCCTAGCTATCTTTAGCCTTTGTGGTAAGTTGGCTAAAGTTAAGTAATTGTGATATAATGTTTTTTAAAGAATGTTAGGTATATATTTTAGCTCAAAAAGCCTTATAAGGCACAACACAATGTAACAAGAACACAAGGCCCAAAAGAGCCATCAACCACCCAACATGGCCAAGTGCAAAGGAAACATTCACAGGCATCACAGCAATAATCCGACCTTTCAGCGTTCTTCTTATACTCCGTCTTCTCATTTTGGTCTAGGTAATTGGTAACTGGCTGAAGTGGTAAACTTAGTGTTTATTTCTTTTCTTTTTTTTTTTTTTTAATTATGCTAATAAGGAGCTTAAGTATGTTTTTGTCTCTAGAACTTTCTCTCTCTGTGAATAGCTGTGGAAGAAAATAAGAGAAAGGAAGACAGGGCTTTTGAACACCATTGGATGGAAGAGCTGCCACACTCATCGCCATGTTTCTGCCGCTCCTCCGCATGCTCCGTTATTTTGTTGCCCTGCTGCTGAATTATGGTGATGGATTCAGTGGTGTGCCGTGCGGTTGCCCTGCTGCTATTCTCTCTCTTCCTTTCTCTCCTTTTTTTTCAATATTCATGGGTTATGGTGGTGGATTCGGTGGTGTGGGTATAGTAATTGCTTTGTGAGTGTTGTTGATGGGTTGTGGGCTATGGATTTAATGTGATTATGGATTGTAGATGTGGTGGTTGTGGGTCAATGCTTGATGAGGTCGTAGGTTGTGGTGTGATGTGGTGTTGGGCGCGTGAGTCGGGGCTGGGTGGGTTGTAGATCAGATGTAGTGGTTGGTGATGGTGGTTGGATTGAATTCAGGGATGGGTGGGTTGTAGATGTGGTAGTTGGTGATGGTTGGGTTGAATTTGGGGCTGGATGGGTTGGATTGAGTTTGGGGCTAAGTGGCTAGGACTTGAGGTGGTGGGGTATTCGGTGGTTGGCTAGGGGTGCTGGTGTGGTGGGCATGGTGTTTAGTGTGTGTGGTTTTAGTGGGTGGATTTGCGTGGCGAACTGGGCATGGATTTGATTAATTAAATTAAAACAAATTTGAATAATACAAATGTCCGATTAACTTGTTTTATAGGTAACTAACAAGTTACAACCGGTCTAAGGATTATTTTGAACGGTCGGATTATTTTGAACGGTCAGATTATTTTGAACGGTCGGATTATTTTGAGATTTTTAAAAGGTCGGACCAATATGAGAAGAACGTTGAAAGGTCAGATTATTGCTGCGAATTTTTACAAAATTACATAAATTTAATTAAATACAGCTTAGAAAAATAAAAAAATCTAACTACATGTCGGATTCAAATTAATTTGTCGGATTTTTTCCAACATCCGACTCCGATTTGACTCCGACTTGGAGTCGGATTTTTCAGACGGAGTCGGATTTTTCAGACAGAGTCGGATGTGGATTTTTTTTGGATTCGAATCAGTTTTTTCTTACGGATAGGATCGGACTAGGATCGGTTTCAAACCGAATTGCCATCCTTAGCCTAGAACCAAGCCCTATTAGTACTACTAGTCTTCTTAGGCATTACAAGCACACAAGTACACAGCTTTAGTAATACAAGACAACTCTATCAGGACTGATTAGAACTTTATTCCACAAGGCTTCATTTCTCTGTAGCCAAACCATATATAACAGATGAGTGAAGCAAGCTTGGATGACTCTTCTTCTGAACCTACTACTCCCAACTGATCTCAAGCTTGTATTCAGGCGGGTCAGGCTGCTGTGATCAACTGTGGTACCAAGTACCTGCTGTAATAAGGTAGCAGTCGTAGCACATCTACTGGAGTAGCAACATTCAAAAAATATATGTTCTATGCTTTCAGGTTGGACCTGAAAGAGAGGGCACAGATCAATGTGCAAACAAATCTGATCAAGCGATCCTTAGTTTGCAGTATTCACCACATGATTAACCAAGTCATAAAGCTCCATTTAGGAGCATTGACACTGTTCCAGAACCACTGGTGCTACTGCCACTGCACTTCAGATAGCTCCCTTCTAAGCCATTTATAACCAGTAGCTGCTGTGTAACCTTTGGGATCAAAAGCCCATCTATTACCACTATACCCTGCCCAGAACTTATCCTTAACTTTACAGATTTGCTTCCCGTACCCACTGGATGAAGCTGAAGGGCAATAATCTCTCCAACTATTGGCTTTAAGATATACATGGCACACCCACTTGACCCATAAAGTGTCAGCTTTGACAGCCAAATTCAAGACATATGTCCTTGAAACCCAATCCACCTTGCGTTTTGGACCTGCATATGAAGTCCCATGATATTATCCCAGGCTTGAGAGAGTAAGCCTTGCTAGACCACATAAAATTTCTACAAATGGCAACAACATCATCAATCACACTATCAGTCTTAGGGAGAATGAACATAGAAGCCCAATAGACATGTATACTTAGCAGAACCGACTGAATCAGTTGAACTCTTCCAGCATAGCTTGAGTGCCTAGAACCCCAATCAAGACCTTAGTCTAGCAACAATCTTGTCAACTACAATCAGCCTTAGACAATTTTTTTGCATTAATCTTTACACCAAGGTACTTTAAATGCAAATTACCTTGTTCAAATTGGGAAAGCTCCAGTATTTCTGTCTTATCATCCTCCTGCAGGTTACAGTGATACATGGCAGACTTGCCATTGTTAGCCACAAGATCAGAAGCTGAGGCAAAATTAGCCAAAGCCCAAAGATTGAGCATGATAGAGTGCTTAGAACCCATGGTTTTAAATCTCGGTTTCGGTCACGGTAACGGTCGCAAAAGCACATTTGCGGGCAATGCGGATGTTTCGTGGCCGTTGTGGCCTAATATCTCGGTCGCGGTAAGCTCAAAAAGCTTTACAATGCGGTCGCGATGCGGTGATGCGGCCTTGATTTAATACCATGTTAGAACCTCTTCTGAAGAGGATTAGATCATCAGCAAACACTAAATGATTCATGTATAGCAAGTTTGGAGAAAAAATACGTGTATATACAACTTAATTATATCACATACTCCAGTGTTATATACAAGGATTTTGTTTTCTGGCTAATAAACAATTTATTTTAAATATGGTACCCATTTATTAGAGAAAAAAATCTGAATACATTGTGTAAATAAAAGGACCGATTATAAATAAAAAGATGATAATAAATCTATCTGGAGGTTTAAGATAACTTCTCTGTAGAACATTTAATTATTAGCCATACATTTACTGGAAATAATATCTCTAAAGAGTTAATAGCTGTTATTTTGTTCGACACCTAATTTTCTACCAAGTTATTATTTACTTCATAATTGTTGTGTACTTCAGTGAAGCATCAAAATAAGGCAAGTTTTCTATGGTTTTCTAATATCATGAGTAACATAAACAACAAATGTCACTCTTGTGTTGACAAACTCAATTTGTTGTCAGTGTTACTTTTTCCAAGAGTTAAATTTTCCTAGGCAAGGAAACAATTTCCTCTCTTCTGTAATCAACAAAAGCATAAATGTGTTGGACTGAACAAAGTTGCTTAATTGTTTTTTTGGAAAACTGTTGGTTGATTTTATTTTAGTAGGAAACCACATTAAAAACAGTTTTTTTGTTAGGACAGGGCTTCAACTAGTACACGTAAATTAGGCATTGAATTTAGTAGCTTGATTTTAACTGAAAAAATGAAGTACGTTGCAGAAAATGACATCCTGAATCAGTGGATGGACTGATGCTTTCATCGTTTACTTGCAGGTTCTTAAGAAGCAAGCTGGACTGAAAATGGAAGACTCTGTAATCATGCTTTTTACTACCTACCTTATTGCGTTATTTTAGATAATTATAATTTGCTAAATGCTAATCTTTCTCCTCTTCTATAGGGTGTTTTCCTAAATGTTGTTAGTGGAATGTCTCTCACTGAAACTTCAGGTGATCTTGCTGTGGCAGCAGCAATTTGCAGCAGGCATGTTTTTGTATCTGCTGTCTCATTTGTCCTATCATGTGTCTTACATTAGCCAACATGTTTGTTGTGGAAGTAGTGGTGTACTGCTTCCCTGATTCAATTTATAAACCCTATTCATTTTTTAAAGGGAAAATTCACACCATGATTCAATTTATAAACCATATTCATTTTTTAAAGGGAAAATTCACACCATCAATCCCAACTATTGTCAATCTTCTCATATTAGTCTCAACTAAGGGTTATTCTATTATAATCCAAACTATGGGATGCATCTTCCCAAAATGATCCATTATCTAATAAAAGCTTTTTAGCCGGTCGTCTAGCCACTTGTCAAATTCTCATTGATGGAAACTTTTCAATTTTTTTCTTCATTTTTTAATACATTTACTTGTGTTTTCCTCCAACACCAATACTGGCCTCCATTTCTTTCTGTCTTCCTCTGTTTCTTCACTAAGTACCAAGAGCTGCATCAGCCTAAATTCACACTGAAAACCACCATAAACAACTTCACTTCACCTGACAACATGTAATGCATCAATTAATTACGAGTAGAAAATTAGTTTTCTTATATTTTTATGATTTTCTGACTTTTTATTTTGTTTTACTTATCTTTATTTGTCCTTGTTTGTAGTATTTTGTACTTGAGTGACAAAATCAATTAAGGTAGTACTAGTATAAATATGTAGGGAGGGGGAAGAGAGCAGAATTATCCAGAATATTTGAGAGAAAGCTTAGGCATTTTGAGAGTTGTGACTTGTGACCTAAAGCCACTAATTGGAGATTTGCAACCTTAAGTTGCTACCTATCTTTGTATTACTTTTTCTGAGATTATTAATTCAAAATTTCCGTATTTTATCTTTGAGATTTTCAGTGCTTTACACAACAACCACTACAATCACCTCCCTGGGCTCCCCCATCATTGCCAGTTTGCCACCATCATCCTCACTGTAAAAGATGAATTATACACTTCTATGATCCATAACGCTCTGAATTTGGAGTGATTGAAGTCAAATTCAACCAGCACAAAACTTTGTTGAAGCTTTTGAATGAGTATTTTTTCCCCTTTCTAAAGGTTAGATTGACGGTTTGGTGAGTGGGGAAAGAAATGGGTTTTTGCCAGTGCTAGACTGCGAAGTAGATGTGGTGGACGAAGGTGTGATGTTGGTGGTTCTCATATTCATGGTGATTGATAACATGGTTGTCTTCTTTTTCGATGACTTGGACTGAATTTTAAGGTGGCTCAATCGCCACCTATGATGGCTACTAGGAGTAGTGAAGGATGGTCTTTCGGGTGGCAGCAAGGGTTGTAGGGCGGTTTTGACGGGCTTTTTTGAGTGGGGATGCTTTATTTAGGATGGTTGATGGGGTTTTTTTAGAGTGGTTGATTGCTTTTTTTTTTTTTTTGCAAGGCAAGGTGGTCTGTAGGTGGGTATAGTTTGGGCTGGTCAAAGTAAGGTAGGAAAGGAGAAAGGCCATAGAACGAGGAGAAAAACATTAACTGCTTTATCAATTTACTGGTCATCGTGATCATTTTAGGAAGATGCACCCCATAGTTTGGATTATATTGGAACAACCTGTAATTGGGATTAATATGAGATTGACCATATTGGAATTAATGGTGTAATTTTTCCTTTTTAAAATTGTTGTCCACCTTAATTTTCAATAGCTCTAGCAATATGGTTTATATTCAATAATTGTATTTTTTTAGTTGTAGGTTTAATGTTATATTCAACAAATTCTAATTGTGAGTTATTCAATCATATGAGGTTTTTGTTCTTACGAGGGACCAGTCAAGTACATCAAGTGAATCACACTTGATTATATTAATAAAAAGCCAAACGGCACTTACAAATCGGTTTGACTTGTTATTAATATATAATCTCTTGTCTTTTGATAAAATAAAAAATAACGTATCTTCATTTGCCATATTCAGCTATTTGGAGTTCCCTATTCCTAACCATGTAGCATTTATTGGAGAAATTGGCCTTGCTGGTGAGCTTCGAATGGTAAGTATATCCCATAACCTCGTTTCTGTACTTTTTTTTGCACTTTCATTCTAGAAATTAGATGATTATATAATGCTATGCAAGTCCTTTGATTGTTGATCTAAAACTTCTTTGCAGGTTCCCAGAATCGAGAAAAGAATTACTAATTTAGCTAAACTTGGATATAAAACATGCATTGTTCCGCAATTAGCCGAAAAATCTCTAGCTGGTCTTAGCTTTGAGGGGTTACAGATAGTGGGATGCAAGAACTTGAAAGAAGTCATTAATGAAGTATTCAGCAGATAAAGCTTTTTATATCATGTAGGCATAGTAGCGTGAATTATTGTAAATATGAAGCGGATATGTAATTAGATGCATGCATGTATCACTGTAAGAAAATCATTTTTTACCAATAGGAAAATATTTGTTGGTAAATGCCTAATATCTGTTGGTAATATGCTTTACCAATGGATATTAGAGTGTTGGTAGAGAATTGGTAAAAACGCAGTTGGTGAAAGTATTACCAACAGTTGATCTGTTGCTAATGATCATTTTTACCATGATGTCATTCGTTGTAGTAATAATTCATTTTTTACTAACAATTTTTCATAGTGTAGGTAATAGTTTCACTAATAACTATTACGGAGTATTAATTATTTTGTTAATACTTCACTGACACAAACATTTCTATTGGCAAAACTTTAACCAATAATTTTTTTTGTGTCAATTTTCACCTATAATTTGTTGGCAATACAAGTCAAAGCTCTTGTCATATAGCTATACTAGCTTTGCATGTATGTTTTGCGTGTCATGATTTTTAAATGTATCTACATGATATATTCGAGTGACTATCAAATTTCTACAATATCGAAATGTAAAATTTTGGGTTTTTCTAAACTATACCCTTGTTTTTCGACTTTCTAAGTTGTGCCCATGCTTTTTGAAACTTCTAAGCTATGCCCCTTAACTTAGGTTTTTTAATTAACAGTGTCCACTCGGTTAACTCAACGTTAATAGATCCGATAAAAGGTATTGTATTTCGTGGGAGGGTAATTTTCCTTCTAAAATACGTCCGAATGTCCGGTAAAGTCCAAATTAGTGATTTCGGACAATGTAACTTTAACTGCTTGTCATGAAATATTACTGTAGTAATACTCCAAAATACTAGAATTCAAGACGAATGAAAAAAGAATCAATTCAATCATTAAACTCAAATTTGAAGAAGACCATGGACTCAAGAATTTGGCAGCCAAAAACTACTTGAGTATCCTTTATTGTAATTTGTACAAGGGGGATAAAAGCCATTTGTAAGAAGAAAACAACCCAAGTAAATCTACAAAAATCAAAACAAAACCCAGAAACAACAGTGATCCAATTGCCAGTATAGTGACACATTCACATATCTTTCAAAATTTGCCGAATCCCGATATTAAAGCTTTAACTCAGTGCAGGACAAAGCCAATAGCTTCTAATCGAGACTCCAGTAAAATTGTATCTCAGCAATCGCATTACAGCATTATAACCTCAACTAACCCTCTTGCACAAGTTTCACAGTTGTTTAAGTATTCAATCTGAAAGCGAAAAATCATCTTAGCTTCAAGGAGTGAGATGAAGTCATCTGCTTCTGCTCTTCCTTTTTCTTCAGCCCTTTGATGGTCTCGGAGTCCAGAAAGCTTGGCTGGTTAGTTGAGGATAAGAGCCTCGCCCACATCCTGTCAGTTATTACAACTTTGTTTTGCTTCTCATTAATTCGCTGCACATAGCAGATACATACATCAGCCCTTGGGGGTTAGGAGTTAGGAGGTAAGTAGGGTTTCAGCTCAAGTGTAAAACCAGAAGCATATATTATTATTTCACAAAACCAACTGCACAATTACATAGGTTTCAATTACCTAGACACCAGTGCAAACTATATGTTATCCTTTAAAAAACTACACATTCAATACACACAGGGGCTGTTTGGTATCCCAAAAATTAGCATTGAAAACATAATCACAAAACAATACTGTTACTATTTGTTTGTTATGGGTTGTGGGAAACGGAAACAAATTGACAAGGAAAACAAAATCACTTCCTAAATCTAGAGGAAACCATTACCGTTTTCGAATGGTTGTAACCATATATGTTTCCTTAATGATACCAAACAATTAGTAAGGATAACACTATGTATTACCCTCCCTTCCCCCCCCCCCTCTTATTTCTTTCCAATCCATTACCTTTACTAATCTCATACCAAAGACCCCCCACGGAGTACTCCGTAATAAATATTCTGTTGTTGAGGTAAATTTTTCCAAGCAAATAAGTTACTATGTATATGGGACATGTTGCATGATAATGTTATTGTGCACCAGCCACCAGGTGTAGGTAAAATTTAGTGCAGTATACAACAATTAGGGCAGTAGGAAAAATAGATGTATAATTCTATACAGAAGGGATACATCAAGTTAAGAAGTAAAAAAAAAAAACTAGAAAACCTTGCAGTCCTCTAAAAAACAGATGGCAATACCTGGAATGGTATGTAGGCATGTTTACTATTAACTGGACCAACAGTGAACCCTGTATATCCAGACATTGCACCGTGAATCGCACTATGCGCAAGTAATGTACAGTAAACATTGTCTGATGCATTTGCGGGGATTGCACGGATCATATACGTTGGATCTGCCAAACAAAATTAACTCTCAGCTGAAACAATCGAAATTCAGAACAGCTTTCAGAGAGAAAATTTGACAAAATGAAGACAAACCAATGTATTTCAGATTTATCACCCAATCCTTCTGCTTGAAGTGATCCTACAATGGGGGGAAAAAGATTCATAGTTATTTACAAGTTGCAAGGAAAATCTTGATTCTGAAATCTAAATGAACAATGCTAAACTTTTGCCCAAAATTCACAAAACATAAAAGGGACAAAAATATGGAAAATCTATAGGTCTTTTCTAGGTGTAATTGGTAACAAGTAACAACTCCATCTAGATGAATACAAAGGATTTTCCAATTTATTAAAAGAAAATCCGAAAGTATTTGGGCACATCAAAACTAATCATGTACAAGCTTGGAAATAATACAGAGATAAAGCAGTCACCTACACCAAAGACAACGCGAACATAAACAATGCCCACCTTAATTTTTTGTGATATCCACAATCCAACATCTTGATGCAGCTTGTTCCCAGAGGCATCCTTCTCATCAACATTCCGCATGCATTCAGAGATAAGATCCTGTCCTGCACCCTCAGCTATGACAATGACCATATGTCCGTTCTCTTTTAGCCTTTTCTCCATGTATTCAAAGAGCCCACCAGGTCCTTCGAGGTAGAAAGGTGATTCTGGGATCAAGCAACAATCTACATCTCGGCTAGCAAGAGTTGCATAGAGAGCAATAAATCCTGCACAGATTGACCAATATTGTAGAAAAAATTGTTGAGGATGATCCCTTAGCTCAGTGGTAGACCAAGGGATCCCGAGGGTGATGATTTTTTTATAAAAATAAAATAAAATAAATGGAAAATTGAGCAAAAGCAATGTAATGCTGCAGAAAAAACAGTAACACTAAGTCAATACTCATTCCCTCTCTACTTTGCACTTCCTATGGTAGAAAATTAAGAAATACCCAAAAATAGTTTTACAGTGGTATTGAAGTGTTCAATTGATATGGATCCCGGAAGCTAAAAAGTGCATCCCTTAATAGTTAATAGTATTATTCAAGCATTCCTCTTGCAAGCTAATACTTTATTCTTTACAAAATCTTCCATGATTTTAGCAATCAGAAGGAGCTTCTTCACTATCAACACAACATTATTGTAGGCAATTCAGGTATAAACTTCAAAAGATTAAAAATATGAGTAACCTTCAGTAATTTTATTAGAACAACACAGTCAGGAACTTACCACTGTCGCGCCCCATCAGCTTGACAACCCCCACACCATTTTCGCCACTCTCAGCTTCCACATGGGCTGCATCAATTGCTCTTTGTGCCTCCTCCACTGCAGTGTCAAAACCAAAGGACTTGTCTATGACCTGAGTTCAACAAAAGTCAGTAATTCAACATCTCTCACTTTTAAAATAAGCTGTTAGCAATATATCAGAAGTTCAGAATGCAAACAAAAAGCAAGAAAGAGGCATTACTGGAATATCATTGTCAATGGTCTTGGGGACCCCAACAACAGACACTTTTAGGCCTCGTCTTCTGACTTCCTGCAAAATTTGATGCAGACAACTATGAGTATTGTGAGTAGAAGTCCATAAGTCAATATACTTCGAAAACTACAACTGCTATAACTCCAATACCTCATACATCACAGATGCCCCTCTTTGAGTACCATCTCCTCCAATTATATAAACCTTCAACACGAACGCAACATATCTCAGATCATCAAAGGGGCACAACAAATTGCATAATAAAAGATTTACTAGCGTACCTGATTTATTCCACGATCCTCTATGCTGTCAACTATTCTTGTGGTATCATAGCCGCCTCGTGAAGTACCAAGGACTGTTCCACCACGTCTGTGGATATCATTGACAGATTTAGGAGTTAATGATATGGTATTTCGAGCATAGAAACCTCTGTAGCCTCCCTGCAAGTATCCAAAACACCCATAGCTTAAAGCAAAGCACGTTAAGTTTGACACAAGAATAAGAAGACTGATTTGGCTTGTTTACATCAAGAAGTACCAGTCCTAATTGATAAATTATACTTTGATATTCTCATAATTTCAAAACATACTGTTATTTTTTTTGGGATTCAAAACATATTGTTGGCTAAGTGATGAGAACTAAGAAAGACCTAAGAAGCCATAAACTTGTTTAGTAAAAACTAAGAAAGATCTATAAAAATTATATAGTTCTAATCAAAATGAGATACAATTTTTAAAGAAAGAACTAGGACTTACTTCGATACCAAGTACTCTTGTGACACCATACATGTAGTACAGACCACAAACAATTTCTCTGACTACTGTGTTCAGACCTGGGCACAGACCACCACATGTCACAATGCAAGCTTCCACTTCATCAGCTTCAAAATAAACCTGAAAGTATCCAAGATTATAATAAGGGATAGCTTGATACAGATAGAAATGCAATTTCTATAAATATAAACCAAGAGGAACAAGAGAAAACTTTTTCCTCACCCTTTCCCGAGGCCCAGCGCGCCTAAAATGTGTCCCTCTAGGACTATCTTCATGGACAACAATCTGCAGAAAAACACTCAGAAACTCAAATGATGTGGGGCATGATTCAGTTGTATTATAAAGAAACAGCAGTAGTTTATTTCCATTTGACACTACATGAGGTGATTATGAGTTAACATTTTTTTTTCTTTGGAGCATAAAAATTAGCAAAGTATATTTTTTTCCCCCATTTTAACAATTTCTATTGCCCATTCATCGTGTTCAACCCACAAATTTGGCTAGTTATCTCAAATCATTTAGTATTCCAACAGGTGGCAATCTAATACAAGTATCAACAGAGAAAACAATCAACATCTCAACAATCCAGCAAAATAATTCGTTAATAGAAAATGGTATAGGAATTAATCCTTCTAATTGATCACAAAACCATACATCAAGCTACTAAACAAACTATTGACAAACTGAATTAGGAGGGTAAAAGCAACTACCATCTGAGCAACAGTGTCTTCATCATCCACGAAATGCTGCCTGAAAACATCAAGAATAAAAAAAATTCAATAAAAAGCCCCACAACTTGAAATCACCATTGTCAAAAGAAAGCAAGACTGCAAGAGAGCTTTACTTGACAACGGAATATGATGGATTGTTTTGCAATGGATTTGGATAGGTCTGCATAACAAAATTTTCAATTTGTTAAAAGAAAGAAAATGGAGAGCATCAAATAATAAGTCAAATTTGATTCTTGTAGTTCTAAATATGCTAACTTTAACCATATATTTCATCACTACGTCTTGAAAAATTGAGTACTACATGAAAATGAATCTTACCCTTTTTATCCATACAAAAATAAACACAACATGAAAAATAGGCTTAACTTATTGTTTTTGTGTGTGATTAATTCAGTTGATCATAAATGCAAATGACGTTTAAATCTGCAGCAAAAATGTCCAAGATCCTAGCAAATTTTTTAAAATGCCCATGAAAAATCATCTCACATTCTCACCCTATGATATTAGATAATAGGAGAACCACCCCAAAAACTAACCTACGAGGGGAAGAGCCCGTTGTCCTACATAAATCCCATATCAACCCCCAAAAAATCGATGTGGGAATCAAGTTTCATACCTAGCAATGGGATTAGTCCTATAACAGTCACCCCTCCTCAAGGACCAACGTCCTCGTTGGTCACAGCCACGTTTGGTCACAGCTGGCTTCCTCCGGGCCACCAATTCCATGGGTCACCACTCCAAGGTCGGCTCTAATACCATTGATATAGGACAATAAGAGAACTAGCCCAAAAGCTAGCCTAAGAGGGGGAGAGCCCATTATCCTGTATAAATCACACATCAACCCCCCATCAGATCGATGTGGGACTCTCAAGTCTCATACCTTGCAATAGGGTTAGTCCTATGACACCCTATTTTTAGGATACATTCTCTCCACCATAAAAATTGTATTTTTTTTTAAAAAAGTTTGAGCTCAAAAAGGTCAAAATCCGGTGTAATATAGTTTTAATCGGGTACAATCGGGTCTAAGTTCTATATGTTACTTATAAGTTATAATCAAAGCTAATCAGCTTTGATCGTATCCAATAATTTCAATCAAGTTCTAGTCTAATAAGTTTATTTTTGGGTAATTAGTCTAGGGTCAATATCCTCAATAATTTCAAATATCACATACATATCCTTAAAATTGGGCACTACTATAGTAAGTTTTTTCATAATTGTATTCATATTTGGTTCAGCCAAGTGAAAATTGAACTTATGGAGTATTCATATCTAAAAGAAGAGACATACTCATAAAAAAATTTAACCAAGAAATTAGCAATCAAATCATCCAAGATCATCCTTTTCTCTAAGATAGCAGTCCACATCACACTTGAAAATGACAGACGGATTAAATTGCACCAAAAAATGCACTAAATGTCCAAATAATTCGAAGAAAATACACTTTTCCCCTTTTGCCACAACCTTTTAATGAAAATAACCCCAAAAAAATGGGCCCCTAAACAAAATTCTCAAAACTGTAGAAAACCGCGAAAAAATAAAACATAAAATCAGCACAAAACATAAATGCAAAATAAAAGGGGAGTAGATGATTACAGGAAGATTAGGGAGAAAATCAGAAAAGTGAGGAACATCTTCAAGAACAAAACCAAAGTCCCCCTCAACAATCTTAAACATTTGATCATTGGAAGAATCAGGAGCGTCGGAAGAAATCACGGCATTATTGTTCAAGGAAGATCCGACGGTGTGAGTTTGGAGAGCACCGGAAGAGATGGAGGAGTCCATAGCGTAACAGAATCAAGATTGAAGTTTGATCCAATACAGCAAAAACTTAAACAAACAAATAAAAAAGTAGGAAAGATCAGGAATCAGTAAGTGGGGAATTTTACAGAGGTGAAAGGTTGAAGAAGAATGAATGAATGATGAAGAAAATGAGAGGAGTGAAATTTAGTTTAGTACTACTAAGTAGAATTTACAAGAAGATGGAGAAAAGAGAAAACGAAAGAATATGGGTAGACTTCAATTGAATGAATGAAATGAAATAAAATGAAAGTCTAAACCAGGGGGAGCATGACGGTTTTCGACACTCGGGTTTTTTTGTTTGTTTTTACTTAAATGAGTTTAATCTAATCTTGTTGTCTTTTTTTTTAGATTGAGATACAATGTAGAGGAGGTATTGAGTCAGATCAGTCCGACATAATGTTACTGTCAGACCAGTTCAACTGGATCTGGACACATGTTGTTAAACCTGGACAAATATTGTTAGCCCTTGACACATATTTGTAAACCTGAACACAAATTTGTAAACCTGAACACGTGTTGTTGAACCTGAACACATAGTATTAAATCTGGACACATAGTACTGAATCTGAACACATATTGTTGAACATGTACATAAATTTTTAAACCTGGTGAAACTTATTGAACCTGTAAACATATTGTTTATCCTGGACACATGGACCTGGACACATATCGTAAAATCTGGACATATATTGTTGAATCTGGACACATGTTGTTAAACCTAGACAATTATTGTTAGCCCTGGACACATATTTGTAAACCTGAACACAAATTTGTAAACCTGAAAATATATTTGTAAACCTGGACACATGTTGTTGAATCTGGACACATAGTATCAGGGTCGTCCCAATCATTAAAGGGGCCCTGTGCAACCATAATTAAATTGGGCCTCAAATATTATTACTACTTAATTTGTATAATAATTTCTTTCCTTTTTGCATAATTTTAAATTTTACATGTTACATTTTTTTTGCATAATTTTCGAGACGACATTTATTTAATGGTAAAAGTAAGAGAAATACAATGTGGGTGTAAAGGTATTTTATACAACAAAACTTATACAAAAGAAGTACAAAAGATTTTAAATTTTTCAAAGAAAAAAGAAAACAGCAAGAAAGTGCTAAAATTTTCAAGTAACCATATAGAGAATAGAGTAACGGATTAATATGACAATTTATATAAGACATAGTGAATGTTTAGTTGTTTAGAATTATCCCAAACAATAATGTAGGCCTGTAGGTGACTAGTACCAAGTTAGCAACTAGCATCCACTCCAAATAAAGGAAAAGAAAAAAAGAAAGAAAAGGAAAAAAAATAGTTGAAAATCACCCCCTCCTTGGCATCGAACCCCAGACCTCAATACTTATTCCAATTCATGCAGTAAAACAACAACCATTACAACACATTGCTCATTTCATTAACTTAGCTTAGACTTTTTATGTATATAGGAAGATAGGTAAATTAGAGGCCCCATTCCACTCGGGCCCCTGTGCAATTGGTCTTCTTGCACGGGCTCCGGGACGGCCCTGCATAGTATTAAATCTGGACACATAGTACTGAACCTTGACACATATTGTTGAACCTGGACATAAAATTGTAAACCTGGTGAAACTTATTGAACCTGGAAACATATTGTTTACCATGGACACATGGACCTGGACACATAATATTAAATCTGGACATATATTGTTAAACCCTGGACACATATTATTGAACCTGGACACGTTTTGTTGAGTCTGGGCATAAAAAAAAATACAAGTGTTGGACGGTCCGACGGTCGGACCGTCCGACACAATACTTTCACTACAATGTATTGTGTGAGATTTAGGGCTTGTTTACTTCAGATTATATTCAGTTCAGTTAATCTCTATCCAGTTCAGTTCAGTTCAGTTCATCTATATTTAGTTCAATTAATACACTTTTTTTCAGTTCAATTCAACTCAGTTCAGTTCAGTTCATCTCTATTAAGTTCAGTTCAGTTCATCTCTATTCATCTAATGTAAACAAGCCCTTAGACATGAGATTTAGAACACTTTTCATCCTTTTATTACATACAACTATTATATATAGTCCTTACATCGATCTATTATATATTTATATTTATATTTATATTTATATATAGTTCTCATATATAATGAATCAATGACTAATGAGATTTTTTTTAGAAAAAGGAAATTGATTGGTCCATTTTGGACTTATTTTTCGGTTCCTTTTTGCTTGTCTTTATGCCCTTTTAGAGTTAGTTTGTTAATCTTTCGATCGTTTTAACATATAATTAGCCTTTTAGCTTTCAGCCCTTGGATAATGTAGATTTTTATTATTTTCGTCAATAAACGAGCTAAAAAAATACATTCTTTATACCTTGCGCATTTCATGCAGATATTTCGGGTGATTTCAAACGATTTTTGAAAGCCAGCAAGGGTCATGAAAGAATACAATGAAGCTTTGGGAACCATGTGTTAAAACTCAAGATCATCGAAAAAGGCTAAGGATCAAGAGCAAAAGCCCACAGGAGCATGCCCAAAAGCCCCCAAGATCATGCAAAGCTAAAGAAGCAAAAAAAAAACAGGAAGAATAGGGCTACAAAATCGTGTAGAAAGGTGCACGATGGTACATCTACCAGGACCATGCTCCACAAATATGCATGGCCGTGCCACATATTCATTTTTGAAGGCATTTTTGAAGCAGGACTTGCACACTCACCCCATGCAGGGGATTCCCAGTAAATCAATTTGAGATACAAATTTTGTATCTTAAATGACATTTTCAAGTAATTTTGACAAATTTTAGGGGCAGGGATCCGAGCACCAACTTTATAGGGGGGTGTTTTGGTAATTTATTTTCAACAAAATTACAAAAATGTTATTTGATATGTTTGCTAAATAAATCAATTTGATTTATTAGCCATTTCCCCATGCTATACTATCCAACAACATTTCATTATTGTTTTTATGTTCTATGCTCGGGCCATTATAAATAGCTTATGTTTAGCTTTTATCAGCGAGACTTTTAGACCATAATTATGATATGTTTAGGATTCCCTTTTTCTACTCCGACTCTCTAGATTAAGAGTAGATTAGACTTAGATTATTCTAAGTTCTTGCAATTTCTCTTGATTTTCATATTCAAATCTCCATTTATGGTATTATTTTAGTTTCTCTTGATCTTGGTTCATTCTCTTTCATGTTTTGCATTTTGATAAGACTTTAATTTCTATATTACCTGTTTTAGTTGTTGGTAAGTTGTTAGATTTAGGTTTAATTCATGTGTTTTATGCTTTGATTTCCACCGATCTTAATCTCCTCTCCATGTGTTTTTCCTAATTATGATGGAGTAGTTAAATTCTTTAGGGATTTGATGGATTAAAATCATTAAATTTAGATGATTCTTAGGGGTTAATTGTGTTTGTTAGTTGCTTTGTAATCTCATACTTGTCATCTTTGATGCTTCATGGATCAATGATGGAAGTAAATGATTTACTACTTATGTTAATTATTATGTGCAACATTTGTCATAAAATAATACTAAAAATTATGTGCAACAAATGTTTTTTTTTCTCTATTTGGTAAACTTGTAACACTTAAATTACAATGGTATTGACTTTTTTCTCTCTTCTACAAATTAATCTACAAAATGTATGGTCTCAATTTTCTCCCTCTTTTACATTATAATCACATGTCCACATTTTAAGTAATTACACACTAAAAAAATTACCTATGAATTTGTGCATCTATATTTGTTGCACTTATTTATTAATGAAGGTAGTATTAAATTATTGATTGTTTGAGTGAGTTACATAATTCATGATAGTTTGTGCAGTTGTGCTTAGTCATTCGAAAGAGTCAATATAAATAAGTTGGACCCGAAATTGTAATTAGTAGGTAGACATGGATCTGACCCGGATTTGTTCGGGATCCAATGACGAATCTGGGTCGGATCCAAAATTGTTTGCCATCCCTATTGGGGAGGAATACTATTAGAGCATTATTATTGTTGACACACTGAAGTCAAAACCCTCCAAAAGCCCACCAAAAAGAATGAAGCTCCTCCTCTCTCACAACCACAATCACCACCAGCTCCGCCGCTACGCCACCAAATACACGGCGAAGATAACCTCGACAACCACCGATGGCCGTCTTCTTCGCGCCAAAGTTCACTCCCCTTCTCTCCCTTCAGACTCCCGAGGTTTCGCTCTTCCTCGTCGGGACTTAATCTGCAAAATCACTCAAATTCTTAAATCCCCTGATTCTTCTAACCCCCTTTTCGACCTATCCTATTTCCTCGAATCTTTATCCTTAACTATAACCCTAACTCCTTCTGAAGTCTCCTTGATCCTGAAATCCCTCCACAATTCACCTCATGTTTCTCTCAAATTCTTCCAATTTTGCCCTTCCCTTTTCCCCAATTTTCGCCATGACACCTTCTCGTTCAATCGTCTGCTTCTTATTCTCGCCAATGCGGCGTCGTTTGGCGGGTCGGCATGGGTTGATAGAGTTCGTGAGGTGGTCTTGGAAATGCAGAAACTAGATGTTAAAGGGAATATTTCTACTGTGAATATTTTGATTGGAGTTTTTGGTGCTCCAGGTGTTGATTGGTGTTTTGAATTGGCGAATAAGTGGGGTTTGCAATTGAATTCGTATTCTTATAGGTGTGTTTTGCAGGCGTATCTGAGGTCTTATGAGACTGAAAAAGCGCTTAATGTTTATAAGATGATGAAGAAGAAAGGATACAAGTTGGATGTTATTCCTTATAATATGCTATTGGATGCTCTTGCTAAGAACAACAAGGTAATGTGATTTCTGGGATTTTTTCTTAATACGTTTAAACCATGTTTTGGTAATTCATTGTTTGAGGAAAAAATTCTAGGCTATACAATAATGGATAATGTATAAAGTTTGGATTTTTATTATCTGCTTATTTTCTTGTTTTTCAAGGAAGTAATTGATTTTTTGATTCTCTTGTTTAACCATGTTTATTTTCTGATGTACATAGTGGCTTAGTGTACAGTAGGGTTGAGCTAGCAAAGCGTAAAAAAATTAATTTGTTTGGATTCATTTCCCAAAACTTCCTTTCAATATTAGACTACCTTAAGAGGCTAAAGTATGATTATGCTGGTTTATCAATATTTGTGGCCTATGATCATTCATCATCTTCGGAAAAAAATTCATAATAGCAGACATGTTTGAGTTAGAAATACTATCCTCGAATTTCGTATGCAGTGATTTTATTAATTCTTAAATATAGAAGCTTTTATGGGTTATATATGAGCTTCTTGTGGCTTGTTTTACATTGCGGGAGTAGATTAGTACACCGCAGAAATTAGTTGATAAACATATATGAAAAAAGCTTAGAGCAATAGGCAAACTCATAAAATATGCGTCCATATGCCAAATCATCAATTTACAAACCTCTCTTACGACAAACTTTTTAACAACAATAGACGAACTTATTCAAGTATCTATATTTGGGACCCATTAGAACAAATATACAACACATAAAGATATATTACTATTTAGTAACCACTAACCACTCTCATAGTAACTTTTGGTAGTAATTCAAAAACTCAAAAGGTAGATACAAACCTCTTATTGTTAGTACCATTATGTCCGTTTGGTAACCGGTCATAATTGGTGGGAATTGGAATAAATTTATATTTAAATATGAAAGTAAAATCAATATTCATTCCTATGGTGGTGCTGGCTTAACTCCAATTTATTTAATATTCTTCACAAATATTTATTTCCATCCAATAACACCCTCCCCAATGTTCATGAATGGTAATAGAATATATAACGAAAATTCAAGTTTGGGAATGAAAATATGTTAGTACAAGGTTATTCCTTAACAAAATTACACTTTAATCTATTATCATTACCACTACCACAATTTATTACCAACTACTAAACAGGCCTTCAAAGTATATGATAGATGCTAAAGCATGAACTTGCAATGACCATGCTTAAAAGTGTGTATCGAAGCAATTAATTAATTAGTTAAGGGCTTAGGGCCAGTATTGCAACTCAGGGGAAAACTTACTAATTTACTATTTACAACATGATGTTCTTTTATCCTTCTTGCTTGATGACAAATCTAGATCTATAATCTCCTCGAGTCCTCTCACCTCTGTGTTCCTGGCTGTTGATCCTCTGCGTAACATGGGTATATACAATATGATTATCTATTCGACTTTTATTTGTTAGCTCCCTTTCTTGTCCCAACTTTGAGATGGGAACAATAGGTAACCAGATTCCATGATTCTGGTCAGAATTTTTTTCCATCTGATTCAGATACAAAGCTTAATACCTTTTGCTTGGGCTTCCCCAAACAATTAGCAATTTGTAATCTGAAGTTTAATAATTTTGAAGTTTCTATTGTGCTGAAATTGTGAAAAAGTGCAAAAGGTTGAGACCAATCAAATTGAGCAGCCTGATTTTGGGCCCCTTAGTGTGTGGGTATGATTTGTTGTAATGTGTTTTGAATAGCTGCATGTTAATAGCTGTGTTTTTCGGAAATAAGGTATGCTGGTGACGAAGGAATGTTGTCATAGATTAGTAGTTTTGTTTAAATTAGGTCAGTGACGGTTCTTGATTGTCCTTAACTCCTTATGGTGCAAAGAAATCATGAAGGTTCCGCTTTGGTTGTCTAGCACCGGTCCTCCTTGGTCTTTAAATTCTCCTTTCATAATTCCATTTTAATCTAAGTTTGGCATAGAATTGTAGTAATTGCGTTCTATTTTTTGATACTTGAATAATGAATTGATGGGCGTGGTAGTGTACTTCACAGCTGCTAAGCTGTATCATTATGCTGTTATGTTGAAAGTGCTTGTTTTTCTCCGATCTCAGTTCTAAGCCCTAATGATCTGATATACAGTTTTCTACAGGTTGATCAGGCCTATATGGTTTTTGAGAACATGCAGAAGAAGTATTGTGAGCCTGATGAATATACATACACTATCATGGTTAGGATGACTGGCAAGATGGGAAAGCCCGATGAATCCTTGGCTTTATTTCTTGAAATGTTACAAAAGGGTTTTGCTCCTACTACAATAACCTATAATACGATGATTGAGGCACTTTCTAAGAATCGTATGGTTGAGAAGACAATTTTTCTCTTTTCAAAGATGGTAGAGAATAATTGCCGCCCCAATGAGTTTACATACAGTTTGGTTCTGTCTGTTCTTGTTGCAGAAGGACAACTGGGTAGATTAGATGAGATTATTGAGCTATCAAAAAAATATATGACTAGGTCGATATATGCATATCTTATCAGGATACTCAGCAAGCTGGGGCATGCAAGTGAAGTGCACCGTTTGTTTTGCAATATGTGGACATTTCATGATAAGGGAGATAGGGATGCTTGCATGTCCATGCTAGAAAGCTTATGTAATACAGGCAAAACAGTGGAGGCCATTGATTTACTTGATAAGATCCATGAAAAGGGGATAAACACCGATATAATGATGTATAACACAGTATTGTCAGGTCTTGGTAGGTTAAAGCAGATTTCCCATCTTCATGATCTTTATGAGAAGATGAAAAGAGATGGACCAGCACCTGATATGTATACTTATAATATTTTGATATCAAGTTTTGGCAGAGCAGGAAAAGTTGATGAAGCAGTAAAAATATTTGAGCAGCTTGAGGAGAGTGATTATCAACCTGATGTTGTTTCTTATAATTCTTTGATTAATTGCTTGGGAAAGAATGGTGATGTTGATGAAGCTCATATGAGGTTCCAAGAAATGCTGGAGAAAGGGTTGAATCCTGATGTTGTCACTTTCAGCACACTCATTGAGTGCTTTGGCAAGACAGATAAAGTGGAAATGGCTAGTAGGTTGTTTGATGATATGGTATCTCAAGGATGCAGTCCTAATATTGTTACTTACAATATTTTACTTGATTGTTTTGAGCGGAGCGGGAAAACATCTGAAGCAGTAGATCTGTATGCTAAACTGAAGCAACAGGGTTTGACACCTGATTCTATAACTTATGCCATTCTAGAACGGCTGCAAAGTGGTAAGCATCGTACAGTGAGGATCCGCAAGCAACACCCTATCACTGGTTGGGTTGTTAGTCCTCTAAGGTGACAACTGCAAGTTATTGTGTAGGCTGATTCCTTGGCGGCCTTTATTGAACTAACTTGATGTTGGACAAACATTTACAACGCTTGTTTAAAAAAAACCAGGCGTATGATTTGGACGCCCCCGCCATGACAGGGAAATCTGGATATGGCGTCCAATTCAGAAGCCCTCTCCATGGTAGGGACGCCCCAGCCAAACGTCCCCACCATGGCGGGGGGTGTCAATTCTGGACGATCGACACTAAATATGTCGTATTAAAAAACTTACTGGCAATGGTGGCCCTGGCGAAACGTTTGAGGTGGTGGCCTTCTTGCTTCTCTTCTTTGGCGCTCCTCCGACCACCTCTTTGGTCAGTCCTTGGTTCATGGTGGTGGTGGTGCTAGTGTAATGTGGTGGGGTGGTGAGATGGTGTGAGTGTTGTGAGGTGAGTGGAGGAAGGGTCGAGGATTATTTAAGGGCAATTTAAATACTTCAATCTTTTTAAGTAATGGTTTTAAGTAATTATAGGTCGACAAATAATACCTCCTTTTTAAAAAATATATGGAGTACATTAAAGCATAACCAATGGATGATCCCATATTTGGGATCATTAATTATGTATGGAGTAATAGATTTCTCACTCTTCCTCCTCAGTAATGATCCTTTATTGATGATTTCATTATTGTCTTATCTCAATGGATAATTTATCATGTTGGATTTTCACATTCTTTCTTACTTTATAACATACATTACCATATATTCTCTCTCTTCATTTTCATCTCTATAACTGTTTTAAATTATTGAGCATCAAATAATAACTATTAAGCATAATTAATTTATATGTTTGTAACTAGATAATATTAGCAGTATCAAAAATATCATGTTTAATTAAGTAACAAGATAATTTAATAATTAATTGCAATTTAAATTGAGAGTATTATCACTTGTAATTTAATCACATAAGGTATTTTTAACGGGATATTTCATCACTAATATCACGGGACCCAAAAATTTTTCCAGCCATGCATTAAGCTACACATGGCATTATGAACCATATTATTGTGGTCTTTTTTGACGGACCAAATCATGCTACCTCTCTCCCTTTTTTTTCTCTTTCTTATTATTTTATTAATATTCTTTCACTTTCTCTCATCAAAATCCATTAGTGGATCATCCGTTTGAACTACTCTTATGAGATTGGAAGGATGTAAGAAATTTGTACTTTAACACTATTACAAGTTACACATTTGTGTGAATATTTGTAGAGTTTGGAACAACAGGAGATACTGATCCATAGTACAATATCACTATTTGAAGTTACAAATGTTAGTTTGGATGGTAATTTTGATTCATATGAATTTATATAACAAGATTCCAGCTGCATAACTAATGTAATGTTGAGTCCCACTCGTCCGACATGACGCTGTGCGCGCCCCAAAATGGAGAAAATACAACAGCAGCACGCAATAATAATTGCTGAGTACCACTTGATCCATGACAATGAAAGATGGCAAATTAATTGCGAAAAGCTTATCTTATGATGTGAGCCAACACGTCTGTATTTTCTTCGACTTATTATACTTGAACTTATTTAAATTTTTCTGATTTTTTTAATGGAGCATCATTTTTAGCTTATCTTAAGTGATTAAAACTTATCGGATAAGACTTGATTATAGAAATAATTGAACCTTATTACACCTGATTAAAACTCTCTATTGAACTTATTACACCTGATTAGATGTTATCTGAACTTAAACTTATTTTTTAAGGTGAAAAAAGCGCACCTTCAAAGAGAAATTATCAAAACCGAAAAGACTACACATACACTAAAGTGTCCTCTATAAACATAGTGTGTCTTGTTTTTCTATTGATTTTCCTACAATCCTTTTTTACTTTTCTCATCCCCAATTTTTCTTTTCTTTTGTTTTTTTTTTCAAAATCTTATAAGGACATGTAAGGACCCCATACACTTTGTGTATACATTTATTGGTAGCAGGTAGGATCATAGCTAGGGATGCCAATAGGGTATGGCGGGGCAAATGTTGCCCTCTCCATCCCCATCCCCAACTAGTATTTTAATCCCTATCCCCACCTCAATGATCCCTGTGGCGGGTCTGAAATTCTTCCCTATCCCTAGCCTGACATGGACTGATGTATAACCATCCTCCCCTTTCACTCATTTTGGTATCCTTATCCACTTAATCTCCATAGCTAGAATACAAAGTCTTGGATACATGTGATGTATGCTAATTTATTGTGCACCAACTTAACCAAAAATGATATTAAAGGTCATTGTATCCGTAAATTTATTTTTACTCTCTAATAAAGGTTATTAAATTAATCTAAAAGGTCATTATAATATTAGTGCACAATAAAAATATTGTACACTAGATGCACCAAAGACTTTGAGATAAAATATTTCTCCTTTAGTACTCTATTTAAGCAAGAGTATATGCGTTGGAAATGGCAGCATAGCTAATTATTTTATATACTATTATCTCAAAAAAAAAAGGGTGGTATTTAATAATTCCCTATGTACAAATTTTCCAAACATTTCAAAATCATATTTATAGTGAGCTATTCCCTTCATTCCATATCTGTCTTTTTTTTTAATGGTCAACCAACTTAGATTAGTAATATTGATAATAAGACAAAGGTCACAGGTATGGCTTGGTAACGTAGGTGGTAAGCCCCCCACATCCTGTGACTAAGATCACGGGTTCGATCCTTTCTCTCAGCGTTATGCTGGGGTATTTTCCCTTCTCTTTTGGGCTAGTAACCTTGGCGTGGATTAGCTTATATGTCTTTGACCGCTTTATCAAGAACTGTAAAATTATTTTGAGACATATTAGAAAACAAAAATGTAGCATATAGATATACTCGTATTAATGGAAGGAGTATGTATCAATTCCAAGCTGAAAAGAGAATACAACTATACACAGAATTACAGAAACACTTTGTTACTAATGCAGCGAGGAAAGGTTGTAACGTGGCTCAAGTGGTAAGAGCACAGTACCCGGGAGTGATGTACGGGTTCAAATCTTACCTCCAACATTGGAATTCACTGATAATAAAGACATTAAAATATTATTTATCATATGATCGAGTTGGAATTCACTATCAATATTAACCACAATATTTAGTTAATTGTGGATAATCTATCCGGTGGGTATGACAAATTTTTTTTTAATTCTTCCATTTGCTTACTTTATACTTATCGAGATATTTTTTAATCCAACATAAGTTCAGTTGTAAAAATTCAACAAAATTAAGTTTTTTACTTATACACAATTAACAAATGATGATCAAAATAAATAAATGGATCAGGAGCGTACAACTAAAACAGTGGAGGAAGTATTATATATTTATCATCAATAAGCTACGGAGTATTTATAATAGCCAACATAACAACTCAAGAAACATGTTAATATCTATAATACTTCCTCCGTTCCAAAAAAAACGCAACAGTCAAATTTTTGCACTATTCACGTTGTATACTTTGACCAAGTTTTGAGCTTTACACATAATAAAAAACATAGTCAAGTGGGATCTTGTTAGATTCGTCTCGTTAAATACTATATTAATATCAACTTTTTATATTTTTTAATTATTCATAATTATAGATATTAATGGTCAAAGTTTCGTTTCGGCATGAAATGTTGACTGTTGCGTTTTTTTTTTGGAACGGAGGAAGTATAATTATTTAACATAGTAAATCAACTACGTTCTTAAAAATTCAAAGTATTATGTGCATATATTCCATCTTCCTAATATCAATATTCAATTATGATAAACATTATTTTCTTATAAAAGTTGTTTCCTAATATCAATATCAAAGTATTTGTTATGTACAATTTTAAACATTATTTTCTTTAGATATATATGAAAAATAAAAAAAATAAAAAAATTTAAAATCATAAAAGTGAAAAATAAATATTAAAACAAACCCAGGCCTTATTAAGTGGATTGTTATTACTTCCCATGATAGGTGCAACCCAAACCCAGGCCATTTCAACAATAAAACAAAAGAACCATCCTAATAAGATTTTTTTTATCAGATAAGGTGTACGGTTTCCACCCAAAACTCCTATGGTCTTGTCTCAGAAAAACACCAAGGTCGACTAGTCGAGGGATGGGAAGATGAGAACTCAAATTCGGATCATCACTCTCAGAAAACGTTGATCTTACAAAGAGCCAAAGAGGGGGTATGTTATATATGTAGGGGTTAGGAGTAGGGCATGTATAGATGCGGGCATAGGGACATGTCTGAGGTACGTACGGTGCGTGGATGGGACCTTGCAATGGAAGTAAGTGAAGTTATCAGACCTTTCTTTTCTCATCTCCTCTCTTTCCCACTTTCACCACCCTCTTACTCTTCTTACTCTTACCCTTACACTTAAATAAGTGATGAGAGAACCTCAAGAAATACACTACTGTTTAAAAGAAACAAAAACAAAAAATATCCTCCTCTATTTTTTTTAGAATAATGTGTGAGATACTAGGCCTTGAAACTGAGCCTACTGCAGGTCACCCGACCTAATTTTAGCCAACGAACACACGCATCTGTAAGGGGGATAATAAGGAATCCTCGCAAATGCGTGCGGTGAGAATGGAACCCATGACCTTGTGTTTGAAATTCTGAAGCCTTAACCACTAGGCTATCACTTGATTCTCATATCCTCCTCTACTTACTAGTACAATTTACATGATATTTTATTCTCCGTATGTATTATTTTCAACTTATTTTATTAGTGATCAGAATTTATCAGGGTTGTTCGAGTTACGTCAAGGGTAATAAATTTCAATGAGTTCTTAGTTTTACTATGATTAATTGATCATGACTTATTAATATGGAACAATTCTGAATAGATCAAGTCCAATCTTATAAAATCAGGTTTCATAAGTCAAAGAAAACATTGAAAGCGAAACATAACTTAGCTTGTTTCAGCTGCTTTACTTGCTCCTCAGCTCATTTTCCTAGCAGTTAGCTTCTCTTTCTCTCTCTTGTTTGTTTTCTTCAAGTTATTGCCATATCATTACCTTCCTTTAGTATTATCTACCAGGCCAGTACGTACCATTTAATTACTCTCTCTTCTTTTATTCCTTTTGTTATTTCCTTCCTTGTTCTCCTAGGTTAGTAGAAATTAAATGTTATACCTTTTGTCTTTGTGTTTTTTTCTTTTCTTTTTATTTGCTACTTTAGAATTAAGTACTCCCTTCGTAACATAAAACTTTCAACAATTGGTTTTGCACACATTTTGAGAAAACGATTTAAGGGTGTAAACGAATGAATTAGTCAAAATAATTTTAATATTAGTAACTTATAATCACATTCTTGTTTGTATTAAAACTATGTTGACTAATTCTTTCGTTTACACCCTCAAATCGCTTCCTCAAAATGCGTGCAAAACTGATTGTTGAAAGTTTTATGTTACGGAAGTAGTAGTAAATGACACAAGATCTTAGCTACAGCATCAGGGTGATGGAATCAGAGGCCACTACTTTATTAGTAGATGTTAAAAGGGTAAAAAAATATATATATAGTGGTTATACAAATAGTTGAACAAAAGTATGAGTGTGAATGTGTGATTAGTAAAATTAGTTTGTGGACAGCATACCAAAAAAGGAATGAAAAATCTTATTCTAATAACTTTTATCATAAATCTCTCACTTTTAACCTAACATGTCAATTTTTATATAAAAATATATACTTTAATAATTAAAGTTACGATTTTTTAGGAAAAAGTTACCCTATGTTTGGATTTGATCATTTGAAGGTGTTTAGCCTACGAAGAATCCACATGTGAGTGTAAGTGTTTTTCCACACTGAAATTAGGAGAGTGTTGAGAATGAATCACACCTACAGTGAAGAATAATAAGAGTTGTGTCCACTCTATAAGTTTAAGGGTTACTCTCCTCATTGTCATATGATTTTGAGAGGGGACATTATTAGTCTTGTAAAATAGACTTGCACTCTCTGTAGTGATTGCAGACCAGACCCGTTTGATATGGTATTAGAATCAGATTGCGTTTGATTGATCTGGGCCAAATATGATCAACTCACATGTGAGAGGAGTGTTGAGCTGATGAAGAGCCCAAATGTCAGTCTGTAATAAATTGATCGCTACAAAAATGTGAAGATGGAAATTTCGTCATTTTCACCTCCCCTTCTTCTTCCTCTCATTTTGTTATCCAACCAAAATGTTAATATGTTTGATAGGAGACTTGCTAAAAGAAGAAAGCTAATTAAAAATCTTCTTATACAGATTGATTCCAAAACCGGAGAAGCTAGCAACAAATTATTAATTAAATGTAATTACACATAGAAAGTTTCTTATGTTAAAAAAATCAGTTATTTCTTCATATGTATTGTATTAAAATGAGCTGACCTAATTAAAATTTATTAGAGCTAATTAAAACTCATTTTGTAAACTGAATTGAACACAATCTATCTACTTATTAATCTCTACTTTTCAAATATATTTAGACCCCATAACATTATTATTATTATTATTATTATTTTTGGTTTTTAATTATTATTAGATTATTATTTTTATTATTATTATTATGGGAAAAGAATACACAAAATGTTCAGATTTACAAGAAGTTAGTGGGAAGCCGAAATACAATTTGGGCCTCCACTCCCCTAGCTATAGAGAAACATGTTCTTGTGAAAATGTGAGTAGCCGCACGTGCTCCAACATCCGCAGTCCGCGAGAAAACCTGAATTCGCTTCAACAAGGCAACAACATCTCCTTCCAAATTTTGGTCAGCGAGCATGCAAGTAAATAAAGAAAATCTAGATAAGAACAATAAATGAAATTTTGGAGTAACTTCTATCCTTCTCATTTGCATTAAATTTTCAGAAGGATGTTCAAGAAATTACAGTCCAGTGATTCCTCTTTTCTTGCATTTATTGCTACTCTGATGTTTTTTTTTTTTTTAAGGCAAACCTTTGTTGCTCTTATTAATAATGACTACTCCCTCTATAACATAAAGATTTCAACAAATGTTTTTTCACGTATTTTGAAGAAGCGATTTGAGGATATAAATGACCAAATTAATTTCACGTATTAGTAACTTATAATCACACTTTTGCTTGTATTAAAACCATTTTGATTAATTTCTTCGTTTGCACCCTTAAATCGTTTCCTCAAAATGCGTGGGAAAAAAACAAATGTTGAAATTTTTATGTTACGGATGGGAGGGAGTACTAGCTACTAGTAGTAATATATAGCAACAATGTAGTAGTAGCATCTTTTGCCTCTTTCTTTCTTTACCTTGCTTTTTGTGTCACATCCTCCCTCAAAACCACATACCATACACTCCCAGTTACCTTGCTTTTTTAGGGCTTTTCATCTACTCTACTCTACTCTACATTTTTCAACTTTTACTCCTATTAATTATTGAAACTCCCTCTTCATATTATTATGAATTCAAGTCTAAATTTATTTCTTCACATCAAAAATTGTTTCCATAATTAGTTTGCTATCTATCTATCTATCTATCTATCTATCTATCTATCTATCTAGATAGCTTCAGTCCGGCTAGGGCAAGATATGCTGGGCTCTTCCGAGGAAGAACAAAACCACCACAATCCTTCCTCACCGTTGGATCTACTTCCTCTACCGTTGGATCTTCCTTCTTCTTCATCATCATCATCATCAACTCAGCCTTCATTGTTATCATCTCATCATAATCAGTCATTATCTTCTGCTATTCACCCACGTCAACTACTAGTAACTTGTGCTGAGTTGATTTCAAGGGCTGAGTTCTCATCCGCTACCCGCCTTCACTCCCTCCTATCCGCTAACTTGTCTCTACAATCTGGCGACTCCACTGAACGCCTCTTGTTCTATTTTTGCAAGGCCTTAGCCCAACGCCTTAATCATTATTATTTTTCATTACCATCCACTTCTAATAATAATCAATTAGGGTTTGTACCTGTAAATTCAAGCTTAAGGCATTCATCATCATCACCTACAAGAAGGGTATTAGCAATAGAAGCAACAACTAAATATTCATCTTACCTTTCACTTAACCAAGTTACACCCTTTATTAGATTCACCCACTTGACGGCTAACCAAGCTATCCTTGAAGCGGTTGAGGGTTACGCATCGATCCACATCGTCGACATGGACATCATGCACGGCGTCCAATGGCCTCCCCTTTTGCAAGCCATCATGGAGAGGTCGGCCACATTAGGTCGACCTTCTCCTACCATCCGTATAACTGGGGCCGCTCATGACCCTGGTCTCCTGCATCGTACAGGAGACCGACTTCGTTGTTTTGCCGAATCCCTAGGCCTTGAAGAGTTTCGGTTTCAAGATCTAGTGTTGATTGACTCGGGAGATGTGGATCACTCTGAGGCTGTGATCCATGCGTTGATGGATCACCGCCTTAGTTTTAGGATAGATCCAGCTGAGGAGGCCCTGGCAATTAATTGTGGGGCCTACCTCCACTGCCTACTAAGAGAATATGATACAAGGCCCCTTAGGAGGTTTCTTCACAGGGTTAAGGCCATGAACCCTAGGGTTTTGACCATTGGAGAAAGAGAGGCTGATCATAATCACCCTCTCTTTCTCCGGAGATTTGTAGAGGCACTAGACCACTACGGAGCCGTGTTTGATTCCTTGGAAGCCACCCTACCTCCACAGAGTCGAGAAAGGGTGCTTGTCGAGGAAGGGTGGTTCGGAGAGGAGATAAAAGACGTGGTTGGGGAGGAAGGAGAAAGTAGAAAAGAGAGACACCAACGATTCGAATCGTGGGAGTTGGTGTTAAGGAGCTCAGGGTTTAGGAGTCTTGCTTTGAGTCCTTTCTCTTTGTCTCAAGCTAAGTTGTTGCTCAGGCTCCATTATCCTTCCGAAGGATATCAAATTCAGGTTATAAACAGCAATTGTTTGTTGGTTGGGTGGAAGAATCACCCTCTTTATTCCGTCTCTTCTTGGCATTGATATAATTATTATATATGCTCTTTATCTTCATCTTCATCTTCTTTCATATTTTTCTTTTAATATATATATAAACTTCAATTGTTAATTGTTATATATGTGATTCTACCTTCATTAATCTTAGCTTGGCTTCATCAACTTCAAATGGATGAAAGTTTAAAGTTTATTATTTTAGGGTTAGCAAGAGAATAGTTTGAAGCTTGAATAATTTTGTACGTTTTAGGGTTTTCGTATTCCTTATCTGTTGCTTATAGATTCAATAATGTTTTTTTCTTCTTTGAATTGGAGTATTATAAATTTATGTTAATTTATTATTAATTGACCTATATTTATATACATATGTTGATAAAATTTTGTTTCTTTTTATGGATGCAAATAGTATTATAGATGTTACTTGTAGCAATAATAATTATAAAAATGTGGCAAATAATTAAGAATATTCGGTATTGACTATTAGCTAGCTAGGGCACATCCAACTTGAAGATATTGTCAATTTTGATTCCATAGAAAGTCGTTTTGTCCTTTTTGTATTAATCACTTCACTCGTGTGGCTTTGCTACTACTAATTTATTAATCCAAAGTTCTTTTTGTCTCTCCTATAATACTAAGCACTAGTAATCCATACCGGATAATGAGGCCTTTTGTCTTCTTAAATAAGCTCATTCTTTTTTAAAAAAATACCTTTGTGTGATCTCCTGAAATTGGTGTACATTTAGCTAGCTTGATTTAGAATATGCTTTTATGGTCTACTCTATCCTTACCTATAATTTTAAATTAAGGTTTTTTCATGGGGTGTCCCTCAAATTTCACCAAATATATGAAATATCTTTATTGTTTAAAAAATATGTACAATATCTCTAAAGTTTTAAACAAATGTATGATACCCTTCTATGACAAAAATGTGCTGGTTTTTCAAAGTTATTATCAATTATGTATAATCGTATTTGAAGTCATTAAAAAAATCAGGAAAAAAACTAATTTTTTTAGTCATAAAATAACATTTGGTATATTTGTTTAAAATTTTAGGGGTATGTAATGCATTTTTTGAAACAATAAGGATAGTTCGTGAATTTCATGAAACCTTAGGGGTATTCACTGAAAAATCAATATTGAATATTCCATTCACTTTTTATAAATTTCGATACTAATATAACTATTAATATTTTTTATTATATTATTAAAAAAATTTCATATAAAACAATATTTAGAAATTATATTGAGAGGATTTGAATAAAACAAGACTTTACATGACCCTAACTTTCTTTACTTTTTTTTAATTTGATAATGTGTGAGACAGTATGGCTTGAATTGAGCCCTACTGCAAATAACCCGACCAAAATTAGCCAATGTATGCATCTATATTTTTCTTTGCTTATAAAACTATAAAGTTAGTTATTATTTATTAAAAAACATACATAAAGTCAAAATAAAACATTTAATTTGAGGGAAAGGAGTATTTTGGTTTTTTTTTTTTTTGGTTTTTAAATAATTTCATAAAATCTGCCCTAGTATGTGCAAAATGCAAATGGGTAAATTGATGGTCTCTTAAACATATAAAAATTTCCCCTAAAATGTGGCAATATGTCTCCTCAACACAACCATGGAAGTTCACAAATAAAAAGAGGGTATTGTTTCCTCTTTGATAAACCCCAATATGGGATCTTCCCTGTCTTGTGGTTTTCCAAGGACATCATTTCATTTCCTCAATCCAAAATCTGTTTTCCTATCTATGAATTGAAAGCTTTTTTTGTTTTGTTTATTTAGTAGTTAATAATTTAATTTAGGGCTATAATTAATTGCTCACTTAGCTCATATTATGATTTACATTTTCAGGTGAGGTCAACTTATTCCTCAAATTGAGCATAATGCTGGAGATTTTAATGTTAAAATTCATTTTTTATTTTTTATTTTTTATCATTAGGTACATAGAAATTGGTAGAGGGTTAATTATTAGCAAGTACTCATCGTATTAAGCTAGCTAATTGAAATGAAGGATATTAGTAAATTAGTTTATAGGTTACTCATTAAGATGTACACTCATAATTATGCTCCTATACGTGATTATTCACCAGGGTAAACTATTGATTGGACATACATACATGTCAGCTTTGATTTATTTGATCGTAATCTATAAGGCCGGGGTCGATAGGTGTGCAAATAAACTAACAACATAGTGTTTCAAATTTAAAAGGGCTCTAAAAACAATACTCCGTATTATTTTAATAGTTTTATTGTATATTAAAGAAAATTACTCTTATTTTATTTCACCTTAATTTAATTATTCATTCATTTAATATATATGAAAAATTGAATAAGTGTTTTTTCACCTTATTTTTCCTTAACAACTTATGTGAATTGAATTTATTATAATTTGTAACTTATATTTTATCTATTATTTCATAACCTGTAATCATAAAATGATACGTTTTTTGGAATCAAGTAAAGTTTCCATTTTAAAATTTAAAGTTTTATACTAACAAAAAGATAGACCTTTTAGGTAAAAGTAAATGTCAGATAATTTGAGAAGAGAAACTGTAAAATAATGTTTATCCTTTACACAAAATAATGTACTCCCTTCATAAGATATTAATTGTAACGATTTGATATTTTTTTCTCTCTGAAATTAGATATAATTCACATAAAGTTAAATTTATATGACAATTTAGTTTGGATCCGATCCGAACTTAGTTTGATCAGATTCGAAAGAAAAAATCCAAGTCGAATTGAATCTGAAAAATAAAAACCTGCATCTAACTATAGATAAAAAAATCGACTTTGACTCATAAGCGGACCAAATTAAAGTCGGATATTGAAAAGGAAAAAAAGTCCGAAAAATCTATTTGACTTCAACATGGAGTTATTTTTTAAATTTTTTCAAGTTAAATCTAAATATTTTATAAAATTTATTTGGTAGTAATTAGACTTTTAATTACGATATAACATCTAATTATTTTTTATTATCATTAACATATAAATTAATTTTAATTTGATATTAGACAATTGTTTTATTTTTTAATAGAATAATAGTTGAATCCATTGCCGAAGTGAACGGATGTTAGAGTCAGGTCAGAGCTAGTCAGGTGTTGAGAATCGGAGCCGCATATCAGTTTGTACATACAAATACTGTCACTACAAAAAATTGGTTCATTAACGACGGGAACACATTAATTTAATGACGGGTCAAAATTTCGTCGCAAATGTAGATATTTTGTGATGGTTTTGAGTCCACACTAAAATTTACCTAATACCTTACCCAAACTCTATTAGAAATGGCTTACTTACGACGGGATTGCGACGAGAAAAACCATTTGTGACCCCCTTTTTTGCGATGGGGTGATACTTTTACGACGAGAAAAACCATTTGCAACCCCCTTGTCGACGACGGAATCACATTTTTGCAACGGAAATTTCCATTTTAAATAACATCGTTTCTAATAGTGTGTTGGAGTCGAATTATGCATAATCTAATAAGAGACTGACTTGTTGGCATTTGTACAGCTGAACCATGATTGGTCTTCCATGGGCCTCGAGTGGATGGGGGTTGATGAAAAATCGAACATGCAAGGGACTCTCGGTTGTATATATATTCGTTTTTGGCAATATATATATATTCTTATGTGGTGCTTTTGTTGGTTTCTTTCTTTCTTTGTTTTTTTTTTTTTTTTTTCAATTTTTACCTTTTTAAAGACGGGCTTGTAGTAGGTGATTATTAGGTCTTGTTAATTTGGACTTAAAAGATACAGTAATCAGATCAGATCAGTTCAGCTTTGTTTTAATTTTATACTCTCACAAAATAATACCCCCACCTAATCAGATCAGTTTAGATCAGTTCAGTTCAGACCAGTCCTAAAGAACAGAGCCTTAGTCTCATATAGTCAGATAGGTATATACTCCCTCCGTCCCCTTTTGTTTGCAACATTTACTTTTTCACACCTCCTAACACAGAACTTTAAATAAAAATATCTTTAAATACATATAATAAAAACTATAAATTAAAAAAGTACATATCGAGCCGAATCAAACGAGATCGCATTTGACTATATTTTTTCTTATGTGCATAAAACTAAAGAGAGTCAAAGTTGGTCAATAAACAGTGACAAAATTGTACTTGTTGAGTTGTTGCAAAAAAAGGGGGACGGAGGGAGTATTTCATTTTCCTTCTTTCGAAGTAAACTTCAAGTGTTCCCATACTATACGAAGTAACAATGCAATTTGTAACTAGTAACAAAAGCAACATTTACGTAGCAACATTTACCCCCAAATTTATCAATTTTTTTTTTAAAAAAAAAAAAAAAAACAAACTCAGTGATCCCTTAACGATTCAAGTTATTTCCGTCTACTAATAAACATTTTTTAATAAATGGATTAATTAATAATGTTGTGCTACTATAAAAAAATGTTACTAAAGCTTGAGGCAAACCCTAGCTAATATACTCTAGGGCATAGGAGGGATAAAAAATTCATTTGAATGCTTGCGGTGACTTTCGAATTGTTAGAGGAATATCTCAACCAAAAGCTTAAGCTAATAGTTGAGGTCAGGAATATGTTATATACTCTATCAACCTCCCTCACATGAAAGACCCTCTGGGCTTGAAATGTTGACGCAGCATAGGGCCCATCATACCTGACGCGAATTAATTCCACTTAGAAGGAAGAGGGAGGAGATATTCGAACCCGTGACTTTTGTGTCACATTGGCTCTGATATCATGTTAGAGAATCATCTCAACTAAAAGTTAAAACTAATAGTTGAGGTCTAGAAATATATTATATGCTCTATTACGAACTCTGAATTTTTAAATTACCCAGTTATTAATATACTTGACCGGTGAGCCAAGCCATGCAACTCAAGTAGAACGTACATATAAATCTGATCCCATCATTCCCATGTGAAGATATATCCCATGTGAAGATTTGACCTATTGTGGTATTTGCAAATGATTGTTAATCCCTCTTACAAATTGCAAATATGTTTCTAAATTCTACTCCCTCATTGTTTTTTAGAAGAAATATGTGAAATGGTAGGGATCATTAAAAAGTATAGGTGTTTATTGAGAATATGACCAAATTAAGATAAAATAGGTATTACGTAGAATATAGTGAGTAAATGATAAAAATATTGATAGGATAGATAAAATTTATTTGAACCCCACATGCCGAAATAGAAAACGTAGCAAATAAATTGAGACATTGAAATAAGGAAAATATAGCAGGTAAAAAAAGGATCAGAGAGTAATTAGTAAGCATGTAGATTTTTGGTGAGATGTCGTCCATAATAAAATAGAATAAAATCACAAAATCTATGTAATTAAGTTCTTACGTTTTCAAGTGTTTCTATGTCCTCACTCCTAAGTGCTCTTTTTTATGCTCTATATATATGTGCTTCTTCAAATCTTCAACCTGGAGCAATTGAGATTTAAGAATTTGTTATATCCAACGAACTTATTTTTACTAGAGTGTGTTTTCTTGAAGTTATTAGAATTGAACTTATCATCTGAACTGAACTAACATATTTTGAACTTATCTTGACTTATTAAACCTTATTGAAACTTATTAAACTTATTGAAAATGATTAAAAATAATTATAAGAACAATTGAACCTTATCATACCTTATTTGACTTGATCAAACCTTATTATACTTATTATTACAAGAGTTTTTTGTCCAAAACTATCTTACACCACTTTTTGCAAAAAAAACTACCTTACTTACAAAAGCTTGTCCAAAACTACATTTTTTAGTCAATTCCTTGTTGACCACTACCTTGTTCGGGTTCCGGCGTTGACTTTGCTTTATTCTCGAAAATAATTAGCCCAATAAATGTTTTGGGGTCATTTTTGCCCTAAAGGATTAAATATGAGGTCGAAATCTACAAAACATGGTCGCATAAGCTTCTATTTGCATTACAAAATTTGTCTCGATATGCGTTCATTGGTTTGCGTGCCAAAAAATATTTATCCCTATCGAGGTTTTGGTGGGTCATTTTTTCCCTAAAGGATCAAATTTGAGGTCAGAATTTGCAAAAAACAACCAGATTGGCCAGCAAAGGCAAAGTCAACGTCGAAATAGTGAATAAGGTACTGGTCAACCAGAAATTTACTAAGTAAGATAGTTTTAGACAAACTTTTATAAGTAAGGTAGTTTTTTACAAAAAAGTGGCGTAACTAAGGTAGTTTTGAACAAAAAACCCTTATTACAACTGAGTAAACCTTATTTGTACTCATCCAAACTTATTGGATTTGAAATTTTTTTAAGGTGAAGAAAAAACCCTCTTATGGAAAAATAAGTTCCAACAATGAGTTTGTTTTAGCTAGCAAGTACTTCACTATGAGTTTGTCAACCGTACTAAGTGGCATTAGATTCTAAAAGTAGTATACAAAAGTGTCGTCTAGGTTGTCTTCAAATTAGTTTATATAGCCATACCCATATATCATGCATGGCCGAATACACGAATATATACTCATGTCTTATGTCTAGCTAGGCCAGCCATGTCCAAGTTAGGCTTGTACGTCACTTAACGTAAAACAACAATGTTAGAATATGTCAAAATATATTATACCTTACAATGGCAGCCCAGACCTACTTATTCTGCCCCAAGACCTTCCAATGGGCCTGGTGTTCTTGGGCCAAGGCCTCACTCCTTCAATGCAATGGCTTCATCATGTTCAGCTCCTTCGTATAGTAGCTACTCACCAACCGACATTGAAGCAGCTATGAACGCCCTGTCATTTTCTCAAACTGACGGAAATTATTACATGGATATCGGCGCGACATCTCACATGACGGCGGATGCAGGTATTCTCTCTTCTTATTTTAATTCAAGCAATAAGCATCATAACATTGTTGTTGGTAGTGGTCATTTAATTCCAATTATTGGTCATGGTTGCACTACTTTACCCCCACCTTACCCACCATTTGTCCTAAACAAAACAATGTGTTACATGCTCCTAAACTCATTAAAAATTTAGTCTCAATTCGTAAGTTTACCACAGATAATATGGTTTCTATATCATTTGACCCTTTTGGTTTTTCTGTTCATGACTTACAGACGGGGAGCAGACTAATGAGATGTAATAGCACTAGGGACTTATATCCTCTTTTTTCCAACTCTCAAGCCATTTCTTCTACAAATAAATCTGCATTTACAGCTTTGCCTTCGGATATTTGGCATAATCGTTTAGGTCACCCTGGCGATAATATTCTTAAGTCTCTTTGTAGTAAAAAGTTTATTGATTGTAATAAGGCTTGTAAAACTTTTTGCTCTTCTTGCCCTCTTGGGAAACATTCTAAGTTACCTTTTTATGATTCGGTTTCATATACTTTTCTCCCATTTGATACTATTCACAGTGATATTTGGACGTCTCCCATTGTTAGTACTTCCGGCCATTGTTATTATGTTCTTTTTCTTGATGATTATAGTAAGTTTCTATGGACCTTTCCTATTACTAAGAAATCTCAAGTCAACATCTTTTCTTAGTTTTTCATGCTCTAGTCAAAACACAATTTGAACGTAATATTAAGACTTTTCAATGTGACAATGGTACGGAATATATAAATGGCACCTTTAAGGATTTTTTTGAGAAACATGGCATGCTTTTTCGTCTTTCATGCCCTCATACATCTCCCCAAAATGGCAAAGCCGAAAGACACATAAAATCCATAAATAATATCATCCGAACTCTTCTTGCCCATGCCTCTATGCCACTCACCTTTTGGCATCATGCTCTATCCATGGCCACACATTTACTCAACATTCTCCCTTCTAAAGTATTGAATTACCAATCGCCCGCCCAAATTTTATATCAAAGTGATCCGGATTATTCGGGACTACGTGTTTTTGGTTGCTTATGTTTCTCATTATTCCCATCTTCTACTATTCACAAATTAGAGGAAAGGTCAACTCCTTGTGCTTATTTAGGTCCGGCTCCAAATCATCGTGGCTTTAAATATTATGACATGCCTAGTCGTAAAATCATAATTTGTCGCCATGTTCGTTTTGTTGAAACTAAATTTCCATTCAAAAAAATTCACAAAATAAACACTTCAGATTATGGTATTTTTAGCGACAATAATATTAATCCTTCCTTAATCCATCACTTGTCACAAAAATCATGCCAACCCACTGTACAACCTACACCACTTGCAAATACGGACCCAAATGCACAACCCATAATAGTTGATCCTCAATCTGGGCCGCAGTATCACACGGGCCCTGATCCACTACTCCCTCACGCTGCCACACAACAAACTCAGCAGCCCCCATCTTCTTTGCCTTCTCATCCAAGTCCAACTCAAAATTCCACTACTACTCTTTCTCCTATGGCTCATCAAACACAGCAGCCCACTCCCCTCCTAGGCGCCACTAACTCTCGTGGTAATGTGTATGGCCCATCTCCTACCACAATTAGCCAAGCCGAATTGTCCAATCCTCAGAACCCTTTAGGCCTTCTAATCCCATTTCAAACCGCATGACCACTCGGGGCTCTCTTTGCATTTTTAAACCCAACCCCAAATACTCTTCCAACTATCACACTACAACCACTACTGATATTTCTCCTATTCCCAAAAACCCTGTTAGTGCACTTAGTGATCATAATTGGAAAAGTTCAATGTTAGATGAATTTAATGCTTTAATTGAAAATAAGACTTGGGAATTATTGCCTAGGCCACCTAATGTGAATGTTATTCGGTCTATGTGGATTTTTCGTCATAAACATCATTCTGACGGTTCTTTTGAGCGTTATAAGGCTCGTCTTGTAGGTGACGGCAATACTCAACAACAGGGCATTGATTGTGAAGTAACGTTTAGCCCTGTGGTTAAACCTACCACCATTCGAGCAGTTCTTAGCATTGCGCTCTCCAAGTCTTGGCCAATTCATCAAATTGATGTCAAGAATGCTTTCCTACATGGTCAACTACATGAAACAGTTTATATGCATCAACCAATGGGTTTTCGTAGCAAACAATTTCCAGATTATGTTTGCCTCCTAAAAAAATCTTTGTATGGGTTAAAACAGGCTCCCAGGGCTTGGTATAAAAGATTTGTTGATTATGTGGCTACCATTGGGTTCTCTCACAGTAAGTCAGATCACTCTTTATTCATTTACAAGAATGGTTCTCATATTGCTTATATTCTGTTATATGTGGATGACATTATTCTCACAGCTTCTTCTAACCATCTTCGTAAGCATATTATGACTCTCTTGTCTTCTGAGTTTTCTATGAAAGATCTTGGTCCTCTGAGTTTCTTCTTGGGTGTTGCAGTCACCCGTAATACCCATGGTCTCTTTTTATCTCAGACACAATATGTTGCAAAAACAATTGAACGTGCTGGAATGTCTAGCTGCAGTCCCTGTCCTACTCCGATGAACACTAAGTCAAAACTTAGTGCAACCGCAGATGCTCCGTATGGTGATCCGACTAAGTATCGTAGTCTTGCGGGTGCTCTTCAGTATCTCACATTCACACGGCCAGACATTTCATATGTCGTACAACAAATCTGTCTCCATATGCATGCTTCGACAAATGAGCATATGAGTGCTCTCAAGCGTATTATACGCTATTTGCAAGGTACTAAAACCCATGGTTTGCATTTGTACAAAACCTCTCTTGATCGTCTTATCTCTTATACAGATGCTGATTGGGGTGGGTGTCCTGACACTCGTCGTTCCACTTCTGGATATTGTGTCTTTCTTGGGGATAATCTGGTATCTTGGTCTTCCAAACGGCAACCTACTCTATCCCGCAGCAGTGCAGAGGCGGAGCATAGGGGTGTTACCAATGTTGTTTCTGATTCATGTTGGATTCGAAACCTGCTACTAGAGTTGCATTGGCCCATTCAAAAGGCTACCCTAGTTTATTGTGACAATGTAAGTGCGATATACTTATCTGGCAATCCAGTTCAACATCAACGTACTAAACACATTGAGATGGATATTCACTTCGTCCGTGAGAAAGTGGCTCGTGGCAAAGTATGTGTGCTACATGTGCCTTCCCGTTACCAAATTGCTGATATTTTTACAAAAGGGCTTCCGCGCATTTTATTTAACGATTTTCGGGACAGTCTAAGCATACGTAAACCTCCAGCTTCGACTGAGGAGGTGTGTTAGAATATGTCAAAATATATTATACCTTTAATAATATATTTTGAAGATATATTCCCTTTATTGTATATTTGTATTTATAGCTAGCAGATAATTATGCTCCTAATCATAGCTAGAAGTTTCCATCTTTTGTAGAGCTCTTCCCTTTTTACTAGCAAATCAGTAGATATGCTCTACACATATGGTTAGCAAAAATTATGCCTAACCACCGGCATTGTATCTTGTATATATTGTCCATTTCCAATTTTAATAATGACAAAATCAATTTCCTTCAAACAATGAACTAGATGGTCATCTTTACCTAATAATTGAGGTTAAATAATGAAGTAGATCAGAGTTTAGTATCCTAAAAAAATGCTCCGCAAAGCTTTAGCAGACTCAGAATTTTCAAACTGGAGGACGAACTATATATAAATGTCTGAGCACTCAAATAAAAACTAGCGGCGCGAATATTGAAAAAGGTTCCTTAAAATTTGACATAATAAATAAATTAATTAAGTACCCTTATTGTTTCAAAAATATATGCACCAAATATCATTAATAATTTAAACAAATGTAATATAAGCCCTTTTATAAAAGCTTAAAAAGCATTAGGTTTGTTTTTAATGTTTTTAGTAAGATTATAGGTATGCGAATGGTGTATAAGAGAAAAATAATGAGACTTGATTATAAATAATTAATGATAATATCGAAAAACCAATTTTTTTTTTTTATCATAAAAAGGTATCTATTACATTTTTAAACCTTAAGATATTTAGTGCATTCTTTAAATAATAAGGGTAACTCGTGAATTTCATAAAATCTTATGGGTGTATGGTGAAAAAAAAAAACCTTAACAGTTCAAATGATGTGAATGTGAACCACATATTATTTTTAATTAAAAATAAGTTAAAATTCATTTTTTACTTTTTCCGAATAGAAAAATTCTATTTGATACCACTATATTTTGGTCTTTTCCATTTAGTAACTAATTTTTTCTTACATTTTATTCTCCATCATAACATTTCACTAAATAAATCATTAGTTCAAGGTTAAATTGGTTTAGGAATTTGACTCAGTACCTTGTGTACCGAGTATTATGTACTGAGGTTTGGTTTCGAAGTCATTTGAACGATTATAGGTCAATTCTTAAGTCAAAATTGTGGGGGTGGGGAACGTACAGTTATATATAATTTCATACTGCATCGGAGGAAATGTCTACTTGTTAATTTTTATAACAAAAGTGATTGAAAACTTTAACTACACAAAATTAAATAAACCTTTGACCTTATTTAATCCCATATATTGTTTTTTAAACGAATGCTATAGTAAATAATAAGTCCAAACTATAGTCACAACAAGAAAATCTCGTTCGCCCGACCGATTTTACCGACCGACATTTTCGTAGTCGTCAAATACCGACCGATTTCGACTGAACACAGTCGGAAATTTTTTCCCGACCGAAGATGCGGTCGAAAAAAATTTTCCGACCGTCAACATCGTCGGTAACGGTCGGTATTACCGACCGAACTTAGGCGGTCGGTAATTACCAACCGTTACCGACGATGTTGACGGTCGGAAAATTTTTAAAAACTTTTAAAACCCCAGTCGGGGAAATTCGACCCATTTTAACGTTTCTCACTCTCTCTCTCCACTCTCTCTCTCCCTCGAACCCCCAAACCCTGACCCCTCCGGCCATTATCGTGACCGGCGTCCGCCACTCCTCCGGCCGGCCACCCCCTCGAACAGTCGGCCACCCCCTCTCTCTTTCTCCTTCTCTTTCTTTCTCCTTTTCTCTTTTTCCTTCTCTTTCTTTCTCCTTCGCCCCTCCGCCCCTCCGCCTCCGCCCCTCCATCCCTCTGCCGACGCACGGCTGCCGCCCGGCCAGCTCCTCAAATTGTGGTTAGGGTTTTTTTTTTTTATTTTTTGTTTTTCAATTTATTGAATTGTGTATATATGTATATGTATTTGTATGTATTTGTATGTATATGTGTATGCATTATGTATGTATATGTGTATGTATTATATATGTATTTGTATGTATGTGTATTTATTATTTATGTATTGGCAAGGGATTGAAAAATATGTATTATGTATGTATTTGTATGTGTGTATGTATTACATATGTATTTGTGTGTATGAATTGAAAATTTTAGTTCATTCTTTGCTAACTTTAAGATTTTGTTTAATTATATTCTAATCAAACAAATTTTGTTCAAATCAAATTAATTTAGTCCAAAACAACGGCTTTAAAATTGCCTTTGTATTTGATTTATTATGAATCTTTGTAATTGTTGTGAATGAATACAATTAAAATAGAACTAAATATGACTTAAATATATATATATATATATACATGTGCATTATATAAGAAAGCTTTAAGAAGAATTAAGAAAGGCTAAAATAAGATAAGAGTGAAGGATGTTTGAATGCTTTGAACTGATATTTGTTAATGGCTTAGAATAGGCATAATCGAAATGAAAAGGAAGGAGCGTGATTGGATGTACAAGAGACACGATAAGGACCACAAACTTCGGGATGAGTTCATCCAAGGGGTGAATGAGTTTGTTGCGTTCTCTCAGCAGCACCCCGAGCTTAATGATAGGGACAAGATAAGATGTCCTTGTGTTCGGTGTAAAAACTTGAATTACTTGGATGTGCCCAACGTAAAGGTACATTTGTATAAGAAGGGGTTCATTCCGAACTACTATGAATGGTTATGTCACGGTGAAAGGGTGAGTATAGAGTCCACCTCGTCTCCTACTCATCCGAATCCTTACCGAGAAATGGTTGTCGATGCTTTTGGGAACAACGTGGACCCACCATTCCTTGAGGAGGCAACTTCGGCTGAAGAAGAACCAAACGCGGAAGCGAAGATGTTCTTCGACTTGCTCAAGGCAGCCGAGCAGCCTTTGTATGATGGTAGCAACATCTCTGTGTTGGAAATGGCTTCTAGAATGATCAATTTAAAGTCTGAGTACAACTTGCCACTCAGGTGCGTAGATGGTATTGGGTCATTGGTGAACGATGCGCTCCCCACCACCCAAAAAACTAAGTGTAGCACCTATTACGACACAACGAAGGTACTCAAGGGATTAGAGCTTCCTCACGAGAAGATACACGCATGCCCGAATGGATGTATGCTATTTTGGAAGGACGAGGCTGAGCTTGATAAGTGTCGTCATTGCGGGTCGAATCGGTTCAAGAAGACTTCGAATGACAATTTGGTTCCAGTAAGTTTTCTGGTCTACTTCCCAATAACACCACGATTGCAAAGGATGTTTGCTACTAGGAACATTGTTGAGGCTATGACATGGCATTCTGAAAATCGTCGAGGGCAAGGGAACATGGCTCACCCAAGTGACAGTGAAGCGTGGAAGCACTTCGACAGGACCTTTAAGGACTTTGCGTCCGAGCCTCGAAATGTTAGACTTGGGTTGTGCACTGATGGTTTTTCCGTTTTTGGGAAGTTTGGAAAGCAATACTCTTGTTGGCCTATTTTAACTACACCTTACAACATGTCACCGTCCATGTGCATGAAAAAACCTTTCATTTTTCTTTCCTTGCTTATCCCTGGGCCAAAAAATCCGAAGAACAATTTGGATGTCTACATGCAACCTTTAATTGATGAGTTGAAGCATCTATGGTCGGTTGGATCCTTGACTTACGACATCTCAAAGAAGCAGAATTTCAATCTTCGCGCAGCCTTGTTGTGGACTATCAGTGACTTTCCAGCATATAGTATGTTGTCAGGTTGGAACACGTTCGGTAAAAAGGCGTGTCCATATTGCATGGAGAAAAGCAAAGCCTTTTGGCTACAACATGGTGGCAAAGTATCATGGTTTGATTGCCATCGTCAGTTTTTAGATTCCGACCACTGCTTCAGAAAGAATAAGATAGCTTTTTGTAAGAACAGAGTTGAAAATGACTCGGCTCCTCATATCATGTCAGGTGAGGAACTGTGGCAGTGTGTGAAGGACTTACCGAAAGCAACTGATGGTCCTGATGCTTTGAAGCAATTGAAGAAGAAAAAAATGGGATGGGATAAGCAATCTTGTTTGTGGGACCTGCCGTATTGGAAGGATTTGCTGCTTCGGCACAACTTAGACGTTATGCATATTGAGAAGAACTTCTTCGAGCAGCTCATCCACACCGTCATGGCTGTGAAAGACGAAACGTCTGACACTGTAAGTGCGAGGAAAGACATGAAGAGTGTCTGTAGGCGTCGAGAGTTGGAGCTTGTTGATGATGGTAAGGGTAGTGAGCAGATGCCCAAGGCACCTTACGCACTTAATAAGGAGCAGAAGAAGGTGTTATGTGATTGGATCCGAGACTTGAGGTTTCCTGACGGGTATGCTTCGAACTTAAGTCGATGTGTTGATAAAAAAAAAAATAGGCTCCATGGAATGAAGAGTCACGATTGTCATGTATTTATGGAGCGGTTATTGCCTGTTTGCCTAAGAGAGTTGCTCCCCCTTCATATTTGGAAGGCAATAACTGAAATCAGCCAATTCTTCCGTGACTTGTGTGCTCCCACTATCACTTTGAGTGAGATGGACCGCCTACATAAGAACATTGCTGAGATCTTATGTAAGTTAGAAAAAAAATTTCGCCCGGCATTCTTTAACTCCATGGAGCACTTGCCGGTACACTTGCCACATGAAGCATATATTGGGGGTCCTGTTCAGTACAGATGGATGTACCCATTCGAACGGTGAGTTATTGTAATCGTTTATACCCCTTTACTAATTTCCTATGAAGTGACATTTACATTGCTCATGTTTTATTTACTGACAGGTACCTCAACAACTTGAAGCGTAAAGTGGGGAACAAGGCAAGGGTTGAAGGCTCTATATGCAATGCATACCTGGCTGAGGAGATATCCAATTTCTGTTCACAGTATTTTCAGTCGGAGGTTGATACTAAGTCGATGGACTTGGGTAGAAATGCATATCATGTTGTGGAAAGCCAACATGGTGTCAATGTCCATGAATTGTTTAGGGAGGATTGTGGTCGACCAACAACGAGTGGTAGTAAACGTTGGTTGACAGACAAAGAGTACGTCCGAGCCCATCTGTACATCCTCGCAAATTGTGGCATATTAAGTGACTATGAAAGGTAATTTTATTAGTTTAACTGTCTTAGATTACAAAACAATATTGCATTCCGCCTTAGCTGACTTAGATCGAACTTGCGCATTGTAATAGGCAATTTGAGGATCACATAGTGCAGTCAAATCCCCAAATAAAGAGGGAGGAAATTTGGATCAAATGCGAATCCCAATACCCAACATGGTTAAGGACACAAGTGAGGAACCCTAATCCCTTAATTCCCCAATTTTTTTAATTACATACCATCATTTTATTTAATGACTCACTCAACAAATCTAGGTACTTCGGACACAGTCTGCTGATGACGTCACACGAGCTCTAGCGATGGGTCCCTCGAAAGAAGTGATAACTTGGAATCAATTCTACGTCAATGGGTACAATTTCCACACACAAAGCTATGGTAGGAACAAGTCAACCATGAATTATGGAGTGTGTGTTGAGAGTCAAGAAGGGGGTGACTACTTAGGCACCTTGGAAGAGGTGTTGCAATTGTCTTACCACGGGAGTGATGGAGAGTACAAAACAATATTGTTCAACTGCAGTTGGTTTGATTGTGACAAGGGCATGAACATTCATGAGAAATATAGACTTGTAGAGGTCAATCACACTAGGACACTCCCGTGGTACGACCCCTTCATTGTCTCGTACCAAGCCAGTCAGGTGTATTATGCTCCTTATCCTAGCCTGAAGAGGGACAAAGTGCAGTGGTGGGCTGTGTTCAAGACAAAAGCTAGGTCAGAGGTTGATGCCCCGGTGGACTCGGATGTTCTACAAGAGGAAACATCCCTTATTCCCGTAGGTGTATGTTCTCCGGACGAGATCCCAGACTACGAGATCATTCAGGGTGATGATGACGAAGATGAGGTCATTCCAAGTCTTGATGAAGATGACTACGACAGTGGACAGGAGCTTAGAAGTGATGAGATTGATGAAGTGGTTGATGATGATGACGAGGACGTTGACGACATCGGTTTATTTCATTAGGATGTAATTTAAATTTAATTTAATTGTGATTGTGATTGTGATTTCTGTTAATAACTATGAATCGTGCAAATAATTTACTCATTACTTTATGCAGGAACATGTCAGATTCGGAAGATAAGAGTCAGAATTCCCAGACCCGGCAAGATTCTCCCTCTCAGTCTTCGGTTCGTCCTACTGGGTCTAGGCCGATATTGCGTCCTGGTGACCTTCATCGTCGTGTTGAGTCGTCTAGGAGACGGTCGGCGAGTTCATCTTCCGGTCCAACTCAACCTACGTTTACCTTACCTCCACCACCACAGTTGGGGTTACCCCCGATACCACAGCTTCGGCCTCGGCATTGTCCTCTTCGCCCTCAGCCATATGTGTCTCACGCTGCTATGTCTCAGACTACGTCGCTGCCTGAGCCTACTCCTACGTCTGAGCTCACTCCTTTGTCTCAGCCTACTCCATCCTCGCTGCCTCAGGTCACTCCTTTGTCTCACTCTACTCCTCCGCTTGAGACTACTCCGACTCGAGAACCCGATAGACAAACTGGTGAGGTTGAGGGTGGAGACAAGGATCAGGGAGAAGCTTCTACATCCACAGCTGGGGTTCGAGAATTGGATCCCGATGGCATATGGTGAGTTTTTGTGTTATTTTTTAATGTTTTCACTATTGAAATTAAGTTGCATTCATATGAAGTTTAATCTTACAATGTTTTGTGTGCAAGGTTTGACAAGGGCGTTGTTGTTCGATCAATAACGCACGTCATCAAGTCCTACTTCCATCAGCCTTGGAAGAACTACACTGAGGTAGATCAGGCGACCAAGGTACATTGGTGGAACATGTGGAAGGTCAGTAAGACAAATTATGTAATTTGATACAATATTTTGTTAAATATAATCTCTTACATTAACATATTTGATTGTCCTTGGTCTAATGCAGAAACAGTACACTTGGAGGCCTGAGCTCGAGGGCACTGTGCGGGATGCGTTTGATACCAAGGCTGGATTACGGCTGAAGGACATATTCAATGACACAGTGCACAAGCGGAAAGACCAACCAAATTGGCTTGGTGATGACATGTACCAGGCAATGAAGGGTAGGCTCGATGACAAGCTATTCAAGGAAACGTCGGCTCGAGCGAAGGCAAACAGGAGAGGCGGCGACGCTAGTGGCAAGGCCCAGGCCTCTCACTGCGCGGGATCTGTCTCCACCACTCAACGAGCTAAGCAATTGGTTAGTCTACTATTTCATTAAATTATTGTAATTAATGCACACTTGATTATATATATCCCACCCTTACGCACATTTGTTTGTTTTGTCCAAGGCGAAAGGAGGGAAGCTGCCTGATGCTGCGGATCTCTTCCTCGATACTCACTTCAAGAAGCAACCAGGGAAGGATCCGGTTCCGATTAGCGATAAGGCCAAGGAAGTGATGGTAATGCTTTCTTCTTTACTATGCATTTGATTTTTAGAGCGGAATTCCGGCTTCAAAGCCGAAGAGTACGAATAGGATTGATTTATTATTATTTGCAATTGATGTTTAGAGCGGAATTCCGGCTTCAAAGCCGAAGAGTACGAATAGGATTGTTTGTTGATTAATGTTATGAGATGTGAATTAACCTTTAAAACATGATCTACGTTGATCGGTGCGAAATTGGGAATGAAAACACCCAAAACGAGCCAAAAATGGCCTATTTAGGTTGTTTTTGTTCCAAAACCCTCTAAACTTTCCCAAAAACATGCAAATAAGTGATAGAATGTCTATAATAATGTTATGATATGTGAATTAACCTTTAAAACATGATCTACGTTGATCGGTGCGAAGTTGGGAATGAAAACACCCAAAACGAGCCAAAAATGGCCTATTTAGGTTGCTTTTGTTCCAAAACCCTCTAAACTTTCCCAAAAACATGCAAATAAGTGATAGAATGTCTATAATAATGTTATGATATGTGAATTTGTTTTAAAACATGATCTACGTTGATCGGTGCGAAGTTGTGAATGAAAACACCCAAAACGAGCCAAAAATGGCCTATTTAGGTTGTTTTTGTTCCAAAACCCTCTAAACTTTCCCAAAAACATGCAAATCAGTGATAGAATGTCTATAATAATGTTATGAGATGTGAATTAACCTTTAAAACATGATCTACGTTGATCGGTGCGAAATTGGGAATGAAAACACCCAAAACGAGCCAAAAATGGCCTATTTAGGTTGTTTTTGTTCCAAAACCCTCTAAACTTTCCCAAAAACATGAAAATAAGTGATAGAATGTCTATAATAATGTTATGATATGTGAATTAACCTTTAAAACATGATCTACGTTGATCGGTGCGAAATTGGGAATGAAAACACCCAAAACGAGCCAAAAATGGCCTATTTAGGTTGTTTTTGTTCCAAAACCCTCTAAACTTTCCCAAAAACATGCAAATAAGTGATAGAATGTCTATAATAATGTTATGAGATGTGAATTAACCTTTAAAACATGATCTACGTTGATCGGTGCGAAATTGGGAATGAAAACACCCAAAACGAGCCAAAAATGGCCTATTTAGGTTGTTTTTGTTCCAAAACCCTCTAAACTTTCCCAAAAACATGCAAATAAGTGATAGAATGTCTATAATAATGTTATGATATGTGAATTAACCTTTAAAACATGATCTACGTTGATCGGTGCGAAGTTGGGAATGAAAACACCCAAAACGAGCCAAAAATGACCTATTTAGGTTGTTTTTGTTCCAAAACCCTCTAAACTTTCCCAAAAACATGCAAATAAGTGATAGAATGTCTATAATAATGTTATGATATGTGAATTAACCTTTAAAACATGATCTACGTTGATCGGTGCGAAGTTGGGAATGAAAACACCCAAAACGAGCCAAAAATGGCCTATTTAGGTTGTTTTTGTTCCAAAACCCTCTAAACATTCCCAAAAACATGCAAATAAGTGATAGAATGTCTATAATAATGTTATGATATGTGAATTAACCTTTAAAACATGATCTACGTTGATCGGTGCGAAGTTGGGAATGAAAACACCCAAAACGAGCCAAAAATGGCCTATTTAGGTTGTTTTTGTTCCAAAACCCTCTAAACTTTCCCAAAAACATGCAAATAAGTGATAGAATGTCTATAATAATGTTATGATATGTGAATTAACCTTTAAAACATGATCTACGTTGATCGGTGCGAAGTTGGGAATGAAAACACCCAAAACGAGCCAAAAATGGCCTATTTAGGTTGTTTTTGTTCCAAAACCCTCTAAACTTTCCCAAAAACATGCAAATAAGTGATAGAATGTCTATAATAATGTTATGATATGTGAATTTGTTTTAAAACATGATCTACGTTGATCGGTGCGAAGTTGTGAATGAAAACACCCAAAACGAGCCAAAAATGGCCTATTTAGGTTGTTTTTGTTCCAAAACCCTCTAAACTTTCCCAAAAACATGCAAATAAGTGATAGAATGTCTATAATAATGTTATGAGATGTGAATTAACCTTTAAAACATGATCTACGTTGATCGGTGCGAAATTGGGAATGAAAACACCCAAAACGAGCCAAAAATGGCCTATTTAGGTTGTTTTTGTTCCAAAACCCTCTAAACTTTCCCAAAAACATGCAAATAAGTGATAGAATGTCTATAATAATGTTATGAGATGTGAATTAACCTTTAAAACATGATCTACGTTGATCGGTGCGAAATTGGGAATGAAAACACCCAAAACGAGCCAAAAATGGCCTATTTAGGTTGTTTTTGTTCCAAAACCCTCTAAACTTTCCCAAAAACATGCAAATAAGTGATAGAATGTCTATAATAATGTTATGATATGTGAATTAACCTTTAAAACATGATCTACGTTGATCGGTGCGAAGTTGGGAATGAAAACACCCAAAACGAGCCAAAAATGACCTATTTAGGTTGTTTTTGTTCCAAAACCCTCTAAACTTTCCCAAAAACATGCAAATAAGTGATAGAATGTCTATAATAATGTTATGATATGTGAATTAACCTTTAAAACATGATCTACGTTGATCGGTGCGAAGTTGGGAATGAAAACACCCAAAACGAGCCAAAAATGGCCTATTTAGGTTGTTTTTGTTCCAAAACCCTCTAAACATTCCCAAAAACATGCAAATAAGTGATAGAATGTCTATAATAATGTTATGATATGTGAATTAACCTTTAAAACATGATCTACGTTGATCGGTGCGAAGTTGGGAATGAAAACACCCAAAACGAGCCAAAAATGGCCTATTTAGGTTGTTTTTGTTCCAAAACCCTCTAAACTTTCCCAAAAACATGCAAATAAGTGATAGAATGTCTATAATAATGTTATGATATGTGAATTAACCTTTAAAACATGATCTACGTTGATCGGTGCGAAGTTGGGAATGAAAACACCCAAAACGAGCCAAAAATGGCCTATTTAGGTTGTTTTTGTTCCAAAACCCTCTAAACTTTCCCAAAAACATGCAAATAAGTGATAGAATGTCTATAATAATGTTATGATATGTGAATTTGTTTTAAAACATGATCTACGTTGATCGGTGCGAAGTTGTGAATGAAAACACCCAAAACGAGCCAAAAATGGCCTATTTAGGTTGTTTTTGTTCCAAAACCCTCTAAACTTTCCCAAAAACATGCAAATAAGTGATAGAATGTCTATAATAATGTTATGAGATGTGAATTAACCTTTAAAACATGATCTACGTTGATCGGTGCGAAATTGGGAATGAAAACACCCAAAACGAGCCAAAAATGGCCTATTTAGGTTGTTTTTGTTCCAAAACCCTCTAAACTTTCCCAAAAACATGCAAATAAGTGATAGAATGTCTATAATAATGTTATGAGATGTGAATTAACCTTTAAAACATGATCTACGTTGATCGGTGCGAAATTGGGAATGAAAACACCCAAAACGAGCCAAAAATGGCCTATTTAGGTTGTTTTTGTTCCAAAACCCTCTAAACTTTCCCAAAAACATGCAAATAAGTGATAGAATGTCTATAATAATGTTATGATATGTGAATTAACCTTTAAAACATGATCTACGTTGATCGGTGCGAAATTGGGAATGAAAACACCCAAAACGAGCCAAAAATGACCTATTTAGGTTGTTTTTGTTCCAAAACCCTCTAAACTTTCCCAAAAACATGCAAATAAGTGATAGAATGTCTATAATAATGTTATGATATGTGAATTAACCTTTAAAACATGATCTACGTTGATCGGTGCGAAGTTGGGAATGAAAACACCCAAAACGAGCCAAAAATGGCCTATTTAGGTTGTTTTTGTTCCAAAACCCTCTAAACATTCCCAAAAACATGCAAATAAGTGATAGAATGTCTATAATAATGTTATGATATGTGAATTAACCTTTAAAACATGATCTACGTTGATCGGTGCGAAGTTGGGAATGAAAACACCCAAAACGAGCCAAAAATGGCCTATTTAGGTTGTTTTTGTTCCAAAACCCTCTAAACTTTCCCAAAAACATGCAAATAAGTGATAGAATGTCTATAATAATGTTATGATATGTGAATTAACCTTTAAAACATGATCTACGTTGATCGGTGCGAAGTTGGGAATGAAAACACCCAAAACGAGCCAAAAATGGCCTATTTAGGTTGTTTTTGTTCCAAAACCCTCTAAACTTTCCCAAAAACATGCAAATAAGTGATAGAATGTCTATAATAATGTTATGATATGTGAATTTGTTTTAAAACATGATCTACGTTGATCGGTGCGAAGTTGTGAATGAAAACACCCAAAACGAGCCAAAAATGGCCTATTTAGGTTGTTTTTGTTCCAAAACCCTCTAAACTTTCCCAAAAACATGCAAATAAGTGATAGAATGTCTATAATAATGTTATGAGATGTGAATTAACCTTTAAAACATGATCTACGTTGATCGGTGCGAAATTGGGAATGAAAACACCCAAAACGAGCCAAAAATGGCCTATTTAGGTTGTTTTTGTTCCAAAACCCTCTAAACTTTCCCAAAAACATGCAAATAAGTGATAGAATGTCTATAATAATGTTATGAGATGTGAATTAACCTTTAAAACATGATCTACGTTGATCGGTGCGAAGTTGGGAATGAAAACACCCAAAACGAGCCAAAAATGGCCTATTTAGGTTGTTTTTGTTCCAAAACCCTCTAAACTTTCCCAAAAACATGCAAATAAGTGATAGAATGTCTATAATAATGTTATGATATGTGAATTAACCTTTAAAACATGATCTACGTTGATCGGTGCGAAATTGGGAATGAAAACACCCAAAACGAGCCAAAAATGGCCTATTTAGGTTGTTTTTGTTCCAAAACCCTCTAAACTTTCCCAAAAACATGCAAATAAGTGATAGAATGTCTATAATAATGTTATGATATGTGAATTTGTTTTAAAACATGATCTACGTTGATCGGTGCGAAGTTGTGAATGAAAACACCCAAAACGAGCCAAAAATGGCCTATTTAGGTTCTTTTTGAATTGTTTGAACTAACTCCGCCCATAATTTGCAGGAACAATATAACCAAAACCTTTCGGAGTCTCAAGCTAGTGCCTCGGAGACGGATCCCAACCAGGTCTTCTTTGATACAGTTGGTGGCTTCTGGAAGGGCGAGGTTCTAGGGTTCGGCAAAGACGGAGCTTCTCTCTATTATGAGAGAACCTCGCGGCGGCGCGTTGGATCTACCTACTCTCCATCAGTTTCCGCTCAACTGGCACAGATGACCGAGCGTTTAGAGGAGTCCGAGCGTGCGAGGACAGAGTTAGAGGAGCGAGAGCGCCGTCTGGAGGAGCGAGACCGTCAACGGGAGGAGCATCAGCGCCGTCTGGAGGAGGATCAGAAGAAGCAAGCGGAGTACCTCGAGCAGATGAAGGCGCAGATGGATGCTTTCATGAGGCAATTCGGCGATCAGTCTTCCATTCACCGACGACCCCCCGACGATCGCACAGACGGTTCTGGCGGTTTTGGAGCCTTCGTAGTGTAGTTGTTTGTTATATATATTTGGGTTTATTAATTTACGTTTTTGGAAACTGTAATATATATATTACATACTTTTGTGTATTACGAATTATTTATATAAATAATATCAAATATTATTTCGTATGTATAAACTATTCTTCATCAATAAATAATTTAATATGTTTTGCAAAGGTTTTTTATATTTAATGAAATGAAAGACGTAACAATTTAACGACCGCCAAACGGTCGATATCCAAAAACTCAAAACCTCGAAAATAGTAAATATTTAAATTAAAAAAACCGCGAAAATAAATATGCCGACCGACACACAGTCGGTAAATGATTAGGCGCGAAAAAAAATTGGCAGGAAAAAGCCATTTTCCGACCGTCATGACGGTCGGTATTACCGACCGAACATATGGGCGGTCGGTAATACCGACCGTCGTGACGGTCGGAAAATGACTTTCCAATTTTTTTTTTAAAAAACTCTTATTTAGTCGGTAAACGGTCGGTGTACGGTCGGTAAATTATTTCCGACTGAACGTCGGTCGGTAAAAAAATTTTACCGACTAATTATACACCGACCTCCTTTTACCGACCGGCGACGGTCGGTAAATTGAGGCACCGACCGTTAACGGTCGGTAAATGGCAGTCGGCCGAAGCTTATTTTCTTGTTGTGAGTCATACTATATAGAATAAAAAAGACTAAGTACGTATCAAATGAAAAGGCCCAAAGTACAGTACATTAATTTCTTTAAAGCTCGGGAGACGCCTGTTCCTTTGATCCCCAGCTAGATCTGTCACTTCTTAAATGAGCATAATTAACGATCTGTTTGGTTATTAGTATTAGATGGTAGTAATAAGAATTGATTTAGTTGTAATTTGCAATGAAAAATATGATGAAAATGTCATAGGAATGAATCATATGAGTATATGACTAACCATGTGCAGTTCTACTTAAATTTTGAATCCCTTCCAACACCGCTTTTTTAAATGCTAATAGATGAAAATGAAAATGAAAATGAAAGAAGTAATAGATGTACTTTGGGAGGGTAGATAATTAGGATTCCAGAATGTATTTGCTCATGAATTTCTCAACAAATTTAATAAAAATTCATTTCATTTTCCACTATTATTTCCTACTGATAACCAAATGAACCGATGCCCCATATGGTCATGATAGATAGGATGAGTAAATGTACTTAATAAACATATAGACTCTGAAAATAAAAGAATTTGAGATGATCATTAGATCGAAAACATGACTATCTAGTTTGAGAAAATGTCATTTTAGAATAGATTCTTGTTTTATGGGTATCATTTAAATAGAAATGACTCGTTTGATATTAAGGCCCTGTTCTTTTGAACTTAAAAGCTACAATAATCAGATCAGATCAGTTCAACTTTGTTTTAATATTATACTCTCACAAAATAATACACTCACCTAATCATATCAGTTCAGATCAAATCAGTCCTAAAGAACAGGGCCTAATACCTTATATGCTATATACTTGAGACTAATGGGCCTAATATATACAGTAGAATAGTAGATACATGCACTATATGATCCTTGCAAAAAAAAAAAAAAAAACACTTACACAACACTATATAATATAAGTGAAAGTATTGGGTCAGACGGCTGACCCATATAACCAAATTAATAGTGAAAAACTTCAGGAGGCTATAACTTTGCGCTCGGGTATCGGATCGGGGCATATAATATGTCGAAATTGATTAATTTTTCGAGATGAACGCAGCTGCAAATCCCTGGTCACCGGAAATCCCCAAACGAGGCCTCTAAAAGCCTCAAAATGCAAAAAAAGTATTTTGTCCATGTTTTACAGTGTGTGTTCATGTTTAAACAATATGTGTCCAGGTTTACAAATAAGTGTCCACGTTTACAAATAGGTATCCAGGGTCAAAAATATGTATCCAGGTTTGTCCAGGTGTGTTCAGATTTGTTCAGGTTTGTTCATATTTGTCCAGGTTTGTTCATATTTATCCACATTAGTCCAGGTTTGCATGTCCAGGTTTGTCCAGATTTATCAAGATTTGTCCATGTTTGTCTAGATTTGTCCATGTTTGTCTAGATTTGTCCAGGTTTGTTTATATTTGTCCAGGTTTGTCCACATTTGTCTAGATTTGCATGTCCAGGTGTGTCCAGATTTATCCAGATTTATCCATGTTTGTCTAGATTTGTCCATGTTTGTCTAGATTTGTCCAGGTTTGTTCATATTTGTCCAGATTTGTTCATATTTGTCTAGGTTTGCATGTCCAGGTGTGTCCAGATTTATCCAGATTTGTCTATGTTTGTCTAGATTTGTCCATATTTGTCTAGGTTTGTCCAGGTTTGTTCATATTTGTCCAGGTTTGTTCATATTTGTCCAGATTTGTCCACATTTGTCCAGATTCAGGTTTACAAATTATGTCCATATTTCAAATGTGTCCAGTTCTGTTTCCAGGTTTACAAATGTGTCCAGATCTACCAATACATGTCCAGGTTTAACAGCATGTGTCCAGATTAAACACATATGTGTGCAGATTCAACAATATATGTCCAAATTCAGTGGACTGATCTGACAGAAACGTTATTAATATGCAAACATCAACATTATTATTGCTACCTTTTCACACGAAAAAATCCTCCTCTTATCTTTTTGTCGATCACAATTTTTGTTTTTGTTTTTTGGTTCTTCTACATTGAAGTGTTGTTGTCATGATATTCCTAGCCTGTAAACGAACCCACCTTGCATTGTAATGCTCCATCAAAAAATAAAGGAAACCTCTAGAAATTAAATACTTTATTTATTTATTTATTTATTTTTGAAAAGAAGATAAACATACAAAGAGGAATTAAGGTTCTTTTTCGGCCTCTCGAAAAAAAAAATCCTGATTTATCAGTAATTAAAAAATCGAAAATTTGACATCCATAAAAGTATCAATATTAACATATGTAGGGGTCTATTGCACACGAGAGACGCAATATAATCCGCCGTTTGGTTCATAATTCCGTCCATTTTAACTCGTGTACGATTTGCTTCAAAAAAAAACTCGTAAATGATTCATATATATATATAGTTTGTTTAGTTCATAATTTTTACTATTAATACATAAAGAGTTGAACATTGATGTCATATATTGTTAAAACATTAACCTTTTTTGCCAATCAAACATATGGATAGGTAACAAGGAGAGTAGCCCGCCTTATAAATTAAATGCTACTTATATGTGAATGTAGAATACTTGTATGTGAATGTAGAAATATATAAGTTGCATCCACTTTATAAGTTAAGGGGCTATTTTTATGGTTGAATTGTAAGGTGTAACCTCTTTGCTCTCTTGAAAATGATCTAACACTCCCTCGTGGGGGGCAAGACCAAGGCCCATTTGACATGATATCCTACCCTCATAATCTCCATCTTTATTTTTGACTAATTTCAATAAAATTACCCTCTTTTATCCAAGTTTATGTCGTTATTTTAAAAATAAGGATTTCCCTTGAAGCTTTAACTATTTATCGGCGATATCAAGCTACTATTCTATTAATTTAAGTGGTCAGATTAGATCCATCCCTATTAATCATTGAATTGCTTTGTGTCATTAGAATATTGATACTTAAAATAATAAATAACTTTTGAGTGTAAAAATATGGTACGAACTACCAAATTGTGTTTGATGTTGAAACTTGAAAGTAAAATAATCTAATTAGTCCTTGTTCTTTAGGACTGATCTGATCTGATTTGATCTGAACTAATCTGATTAAGTGGGTATTATTTTGTGAGAGTATAATATTAAAACAAATCTGAACTGATCTGATCTGAACTGATTTGATCTGATTACTGTAGCTTTTAAGTCCAAAAGAACAGGACCGGTACTAATGGGCTTATAATATACTCCATACTAATGGAGAAATGGCTATGACGAAGAGTCGTTCTTCTGATGGCCGGTACGCAGAATTTGTGGGCCATAAGTCCCACTAATGTTAGACGTAGCCCAATTTAGATGACCCTTTTCTTATGGCTTTATTGTAATGTGAAAAGTCGCAGTCCAATCTACTCATTGTTTTACTGGAACATTTCTTGTTTTTTAGACTTCTGCTCATATAGTCATATTATAATGAAAAAAATGACATCTACTGATTAAATTCTAATTTTCAATTTTTTTAATTAAATCTTAAAAAACCCTACTTTTAGTACATTAATATTAATATAATGTAATGATTAATAGGGTGTTTGTTTATGTTTAATGAAAAAAATGGTAATGATAATACTAAGGTTGCATTTGATTCAAATTAAATAAGCACTTTTATGTTTATTATTTAAAAAAATCATATCAGATAAAAAAAAATCTGATTAGATTAGAAAAGTTCAAATAAAATCTAAAAAATTAGATAATAACTACAAATCAGATCATAAACACTCTTATGCTGATTTTAATACTTATATATATCCAGTTAAATTAGATTTTTTTTCAATGTTTGTTGGTTGATTACATTAATATTTTCGATGAACAGCCATATGAATAATTAATATATGATTTTTCATTGAAAGTGTTAAGTTATTCAATCCGTAAACACTACTAATAAAAAAATTGGGTGGATAATTTAAAAACACCATATCAGATAAAGGTTGCTGACTCGTTTTTAACCCACATTCCGAATATTATTACTTCACACAAGACAATAAGAATTTTTATTTGAGAATGGGATCCACATAAAAAACAACGTGACAAACACTAAACATAATGAATTTGACATCATAAATAATTCCCAAATCCTTATTATTGTTAAGAGAAGTTGATTGAAATGAAGAAAAGATTAGGCGATGTAATACATAGGATCAGGGAATTTGAAGGTCCTGAAACCAGGGTGATCCCCAAGTAAGTCGCTCCATTGATCACCAATGTTGCCTATGATGGTATATCCCATCTCCTCTATCTTCTTCCGGTGCATTGATTTGTACTCCACCGATTTCATATTTGATTCACTCGCTTTCCTTCATACATATTTCAAACAAATTATACTTGTTAGTCAATTCACATACACCAACTACGGAGTATATCATAATATAACGTATTCACAATATGATTAGTAGGTCATTGGTCAGACAGTTTTACAGTGATGGTGAGACCAGGGCTTTCCAAGAACAGTTATAAAAAAAATGTGTAAAAGTTAGTGAAAATATATATAAAAAGTTATCAAGTTTTTTTTTTTTTTTTACATATATAGCTATTTATATGTTTTCTGTAACTTTGATATTACTCTATGGGAGGGGGCATGAGGATTTGATCTCTTTTTTTAGTCTGACAGTTAGATCGTTAGACAAGAGAATTTGCGAATGTGGGACATGTGACTAATAATGTGAGAATAACCATTTTCTTTTTAGAAAGGTATATATACTTTAAATTATTTTTGTTATAGTAATTATTTAGCTCCTCCTAAAAGAAAACAACATCATAATTATAATTAGTTCATATATAATCTAACTTGATATGTCCGTCTCACCCTTATTACTCTTCTTATCCACTCAACGAAATCCATCGCTTTTGTTATTTTTACTAATGCATGTTTTTTTTTAACTATTAACATACTCCGTATTTAGTTACAGTCGATAGGTAAATCATAGAAGTGAGACATTCATAAAGTGACATCAAAATCAATCAAGCAAGATCAATAACTATAATTTTTATTATGTATTGAGAACAAGTTAGATCATTTTTCTTTAATGAGTCGAACTTTAAAATGGGAAGAAAATTTAGGGAATAAGTATGATGAAACAATAATCTTAAGAGATTGGCCTAATTAAAGACACAAAGAAAGCTTGCTTAATTAACTTACTTCATGATCATAATATCCCACTTATGGTAGCCAATATTCCTCATGTTGCGCTCTTTATGTTCTCTCAACTCGTCGTTAGATCCTGTAAGGAAAATAATTTTGATACCAAGACGCATCAATTTCTTATACAAACTCAGCGATGCTGGTATTGCGGGTGCTTTTGCTTCTCTTTCCCATTCGTGGAATGCTGTTGAATTGTATGGATGTGTCCTGTACCATTCATTTCCTCATCAGTCATCACCATTCACAAACATGCATGTTGGTATTTCGTGGAACCGATGTGATAAATATTCACTCTTTAAAAGCTAATTTTACATTACATTTTCATTAGCTGATATCGACTACCTCATAACTTAGTGCATGTTTGGTTGCATTTATTTTTCACGAGAAAGTACTAGTTCTGGGCAACGTAATACAATTAATGTTCTTTGTGAACAAACAAGTTTGAAGTGGTCGGAGGAATTCGAAATTCCAAGGAATTTAAAATCAAATTTCCACTTGATTTTGCAAATAAATCACCCAAGCCTCCCTAGGTAAGGTAAATTTAAATTTCACGAGAAAGTACTAGTTCTGGGCAACGTAATACAATTAATGTTCTTTGTGAACAAACAAGTTTGAAGTGGTCGGAGGAATTCGAAATTCCAAGGAATTTAAAATCGAACTTCCACTTGATTTTGCAAATAAATCACCCAAGCCTCCCTAGATAAGGTAAATTAAAATTTTGAAATTTAAATTTCTCACATCTCATGATCTCAACCAAACATAATGAGTCAATTCCTAGGAATTAGATATAGTTCCCATATAATACATCTACCAGTTAATTTCCATTTATTTCCACTATATATATAGTGCTAGTCTGAATAATCATGATTTGTGATCCTCCACAAGTAATAATATGTGAATGTTTTTTCATAGCAATTTATTTTTTCTAGAGTTAGTAGGACAATTACGTCCGTACATTATTAAGGGTGTAGTATGGAAAATATTTAGTAACCAAACAAGGAAAGAAACTATCTTTTTATGGTCTAAATTAAAATTTAATTCAATCCACTTCATCCACCCTGTTTATATTGGATAATAATCATAATATTATGAACCAAAACTCTAATGATTATCGGAGTAATGGAGTATAGCATATATATGGACACTAAATGTGGATCCAACGTGGAGTACATTATAAATTTAGTACAAATATCAATTAGGGAAAGTCATTAATTAATTGGAAATAAATTTAGGTTTTTGCTAAAAAATAGATTTAAGCCCTATATAACCCACATTGAGGGGGAAAAAAAACTAACTAGTTAATGGTATAGCAATTCAATAGCTAGTATTTTACTTGTTAAATTGTGAAAAAATGTGGTTAAACCACATTTCGTACTAGCTCAGAGTGAGGGATAACTTATGTGGCTAGAGCTTTCCTCCCGGTTTCATGAGATTCTGAGATTGATTCTCATCCCTGCCCTTGTGGCTCTCTAAACATCAAAAAAGAAATTCATACTAGCTCAGTAGCTTGTAAGTTATTTAATAATTTAGGGTATGTACTCTTCGCCTTAAAAAATAAGTTTCATTTTAAATAAATTCAAATGTCTGACTTAAACCTTATAAAATTGTGTTGTATGTGGTATGGTTGGTTTGAAAAAATTGAAATCGTAATTTTGTTGTTAGTTTGATTTAAGTGTCAAACCGTACCAAAATGGATTGGAGTCACCCTAGACCGTACACTCTAGACAATATGCAAAGTAATAGAGTTAACTTGAACCTTTTAATTATGAATAATTCTAGTGCAGTCTTATGACCAAAATATGCACTGTCAGTTCTGCACTTTTAACTAAAAACTTAAAAAAAATTACCATAAAAAACTTTTTACATTACTACTTAATTACTAGTTATTCAATTATGCTTATATATAAAAAAAGTTATAATTTTATGTTTTATGTTACGCTTTTTAGGGGAAAATTATCCTGTTAGAAGTTGTGATAGGAGATCGACCTGCTAAATATAGACAAATCTAGATTATTATGCCATTTGCCCATTTGTGCACGCTAAATATATATCCCGCCCATGTGGTAGCAAGTAAAAAAAAAATAAAAAATAAGGGTAATCTAGCAAATTATAGAATTCTACATTACTATCCATTATCGTTGGAAAATGGTAATATTGGGTGATCTAAAACAATTTTTTTTATAGAAAATTTGGGGGAAACAAAGCATGCATCATGATGATTGTCTATCACTTATGATCGTCGTCTATATATCATACACAGCGACAATGAGTTATAGGCTTATAGCTCTACATACATAAGTTGATCACAACTAGAGTTGACAATAATTTTAATTTATGTATAAATTTATTCCTATTTCTATCATTTATGATCGCCTGTCATATAGGCCGACATTAAGTTATAGGCTTATAGCTCTATCATTTATGATCGCCTATCATTATTATGTGTGAAATGAAATGTTAATATCACTATCCAGTAAGTGATTGATTCTGGCCGGGTTCATATAAAAAAAATAGACATATGTACATTCTGGTTCATATGAAATCATATCACAATTTAGGTTGGACTGGAGTGGTTGATTATGTTATGGTTCGAGAAAAATAGTAATTCAAGATTTATAGTGGTCTTATGTCTCTAATCCATACTCAGAAAATTTCAGTCTGATCCAGCATATCATTTCCTATTTAATTTTTAAGTAATTTTATGTTAAAAACTAATACTTATATATATTTCTTAGTTAAAATATTAAAAAAAATTATGTATAGGTATAATTACTTTTAAATTATACTTTATATATGGAGATTCATACAATATTTTTTAGGAAAGAAAGTATATTGATAAAAAAAATAGAAATTCCAATACACTTGTCCAAGCTATCCTCATCTAGTCATAGGGTGCATATGATTCATCCGAAATATTTTGATATGATTTGATCTGATTTAAACTTAACTTTTTTTATCAGATCTAATATCGTATGAATTTTTCAGATCTGATCTGAAGTTTTATGAGGATTTTATTTGAACTTTTTTTATCTTGTTTGATTTTTTATTTTAGTTACTTTTTATAATTATAAGTTTTATAATCTAATCTTAAATCTTTCTGATCTGGTCTGATCTTATTATCTGAATTTTTTTGATCTGATCTAAATTTTTCGGATATGTTCACAAATTTTCTAAAATAAACACCATAATACTTAAATAAGTTGAATCAAACACACACTTAGATAGGTTCACAAACCTATTATCTACTTTAAGTAGTAAAAGTTCTTTACAATGATACCATTGTTACCTTACCAATAATTCAAGCCCTCCACGGGCCTACGGGACAGGGCCAAAGGGGAATGGAGCCTTACCATCCTTGCCAATAATACCAATTAAGATTTAAGGCAATAATGGTGGAGAAAAGACAAAGAAATTAAAAGAAAAAGGGAAAATTGTAAAAAATAAACTTTAGCCGATCTTCTCAAAATAAGTTAATCTTTTGATTAACTCAAAATAAGACAACCTATTATACATGTCTTTTTAAATTAAGTAATGCACCGCTTTGGTTTTTCAATGAAATTGTTAATTAACTTTCCCCTTTGGTAAATTATGCAAAAAAAAAAAAAAAAAAAAACCCTTAATTTGAGCGGATATGTGTAATAGGTTGACTTATTTTGAAAAACTCGGCTAAAGGGATACTGTAACATGACGAATTCGATTACTACCGTCCCCATTACTTGCGAACAATGATGTATAGATACTAGCTCCCTATGTAACATATTAACTGCAACAATTTGATACTTTTTCTCTCTACTAATATAAACTAAGTATTTATACAACCCTAAGATAACCTAAGATAGGAAATAATGTTCCACTAATATAAGGTTTTGATTAATTAGTTTGTTTTTATTTCATCTTTACCTCTACCAACACCAGATATGTTTTTACAATCAATTCATACCAATAATATAAATATCAAAAATTTCAAATTCGGACAACGATCACGGAAATAGTTTAATTGATCCAAAAATTCAGTATGCGAATATCACAAGCCATAAAACTAGTTATAATAAAATAATTATAACAAAGCCTAATTATAATTTCGTTATTAAAAACTAAAGACAAAATAATAAATAAATAAATAAAAAGAAACAAAATTCTTACCCAAATCCAACACTAGGTCTAGCATAGTAGGGTAAATTGGAGAGGGAAGTTTCATCAACGTCAAATATCCATACATATTTTTCATTTTTGTTGTGGGAGAGGATGCTCTTAACATATTCATAAGCTGCTGAAGTAACAGCCATACAATCTTTTCTATATTGATCACCCATCATGTAATGACCTACATACCCCTCACATTCTTCCGGCACCGTCCGCCAATCCTGGAGGTTGTTCATCTCCACCGCTAGCCTCCAACTCAGGCAGTTTAGGCCCGGGATGTGGTGGCCCGCTGAGCCCGATTGGGGCCTGAGGTGATGTATCGTGTTTGGGTGTTGATGAGCTTTAACATTATTGTTTGGGTTGTATGAAGTTACTATAGCAATAACAACTAAGAGAGTTACGTAGGAAAACCCTCCTAGGATTCTCATTGTATTAAGTATTATTGTTTGATAATTGTAGTAATAATATTAAGTAGTATCTGTCATGTGCCCCTTATTTATAGAATTATAGCTTAGAAGAAACGGATGTTACAGTGATACGCATCTCACCTTGTGACTTCGAGGTTAAGGGGATTGAATATCACATTTCTGTGGTTGGTCGTTAATAATTTCTCCATTTTAAAATACATGCGATACTTTGTAACTGTTTACTTGTTTAGACATGGGAAAAAAAATGTATTTTAATGGTTTGAAGCACCGATTTACCAAGGTGGATTGTTTATATTTCCATCAAAAAAAAAAAATTACCAACATGGCAACATAACAACATAACATATAAATGGTATAAATTAAAAGTTAAACTAAATATGCGGGAGTAAAAGTTTCTCAGTAACTATTTTCTGAAGTAATCCTAATGGATCGAATAATAATCATGTGAATGAACTTCTTAATAGTATTGCCTATGTATGCATCATTGGCGGACCCTGGACCCAGGATTTTAAAATTGGGGGACGGAATCATTTTAGAAAGACAATTAAAATTGTCCTATTTGATACAAAATTTGTCTTCTTAGGTTATAATGACAATTTTAGTATTGCCCTCATGTTGCCCTTGTAACCCCATTGTATTATGTTTCAAAGCCAATTTTAGATGTTTTGCCCTCTTTGATTCAATTCAAAAAGGGCAAACAAAATTGCTTATCATCAACAAAGGCAATATATTTTGCTTTCCTTGATTTAAACACTTTATTTATTGTCAAATAGGACAAAGTTTCAAAAGTCTAAGAGGGCAAAATAATCATATTGTCTTCATAGTTAATATCAATGAGTGCAAAAAATAATTGCCCTTGTAGGCATCATTGAGTAAAACAATACTCATATTGCCCTCTTTAATCATGATAAATTGCCCTCATTGTGTGAATTTCTTGTAGTGAATGTAAATGTCTAAGTATTCAGATAATAATCAGACACTTGAATACAAAAAAAAAAAATATTAAACCACATAAATTTTTCAATGCTTAAAATTTATATTTTAAAATCCAAAATGCAGAAAGTCTTACATCCACATATTATTTTTAAATAGGAAAAGTTGATTTTTATATACTCCCACCTTTTGATAGTCTGCCCAAAATATTCTATTTTATTATATTATTTTTTCCCAATATACTCCTGCATCTGTTTTTCATATGCATAAAAATGATAAAAATAGGTCATTTTACTTGCAACATGTTTATCAGATAAAACATATTTGTTTTCCTCATAAACCATATCTAATATGTCCAACTATCAGGCTATCATCATATGTATCTTCATTCTTCATCATACTTCAATTACTAAGAAAAAAATAAACTGCTGAATCTATCCTCGTTTTAGGCTCTGTTCTTTAGGACTGATCTGGTCTGATCTGATCTGAGTTTGTCTGGTCTGATCTGATCTGATTTGAATTATTTTTTTTATTTTATTTTATTTTTTTTATTTTATTTTTATTTTTATTTTTATTTTTATTTTGATTTTTATTTTTATTTTTATTTTTATTTTTAGTTTAATTTGTATTTTTAGTTTAATTTTTATAATTGTAATACTTATTTTTTTACCAGAAATGTAATACATGATTATATTTACTAAACTAATAATTATTATTATAATAATAATTATTATGATAGCCCATTTCATTTCACCTCTTCATTCAATCTCACTCCAAAACTTTAAATAATAATATTAATATTAATAATAATACTACTACTACTAATAATAGTAGTAGTAATAGTAGTAATAATCACAGCCGAAAAAATTGACTAAACCGTCACCGAAAAAATCGACCGAATAATCACCGCCGGAAAAGTCATTTCGAAAATCGTCGCCGAAAAACTCGACCTGAAAACCGTTGCTAGAAAAGTTGGCCGAATGATCATCGTCGGAAAAGTCAGTCCGAAAACCGTCGCCGAAAAACTCGGCCTGAAAATCGTCGCCGGAAAAGTCGGTCGAATAATCACCGCCGGAAAATTCAGTCCGAAAACCGTCGTCGGAAAAGTCATCCCGAAAACCGTCGCCGAAAAACTTGGCCTGAAAATCGTCGCCGGAAAAGTCGGCCGAATAATCACCGCCGGAAAAGTCAGTCCGAAAACCGTTGTCGAAAAAGTCATCTCGAAAATTTTCGCCGAAAAACTCAGCTTGAAAATCATTGGTGGAAAAGTCAGCCGAATAATCACCGCCGAAAAAGTCGGCCGAATAATCACCGCCGGAAAATTCAGTCCGAAAACCGTCGCCGGAAAACTCGTTCGAAAACCGTCGTCGGAAAATGTCGAGCGGAAAAACGATGCTCGAAATTAATAATAATAATAAAGAGTAATAATGTTTGATCTGATCTGATCTGATTACTGTAGTTTTTAAGTCCAAAAGAACAGGGCTTTACTTAGAATTCAAAATGACCTTGTTCTTCTACCATCCTAACAAGCTAAAACTACACAAAATTGTAACGAGACACATTTACGACGGGCCTAAATCCTATCGTAAATGTAGAAGTTTTATGACAATTTATAGGTTCGTCGTTAAAATTCACCTAATATGTAACAAACTCTATTAAAATTGACTTATTTACGACGAGATTGCGACGACAAAAATCATTTACGATCCTCCTTTTCTACTACAGGGTCACATTTTTGCGACAAGAAAAATATTTTACGATCATCCGTTTTTATGACGTGGTCATATTTTTACAAATGGAATTCCCTTCATAAATAACAGTTTTTAGTAGTCTAATCAATCAAGAAAAGTAAACTATTCAATTAAATACATTAGAAAAGGAAAATTGTTATAAAAAAACAAAAAAAAAACTGAATTAAAACAAGCAATTTTAATGCAAAAGCATTGCTAATTAATGTACACATTAAAGTAATTAGGGGATTCGAACCCGAACTCCAGACGAAAGTTCAGTACATTTCTATCGCTAGACTGCATGTTCTCGCTTGAAAGTATTTACACGAAATTTTATTTATCCCGTTTCTTGTTTATATTCAGTTCGTATTTTTCAAAGATGGGGGGTCCCCCATGCTCCAACGTGGGTCCGCCACTATGCATTCAACATTTTATTCAAAAAAAACATGTGAAACTGTTGTGGTATCTACATATCTCAATTGAGGGTTCAATTATGAACCATAAATATATACTTTGTCCACTTTTTTAGTTGTTAGACTTTGATAAAAAACTTTCACATTTTCTGTCAAAGTGTAACAATTAAAAAAAAAGTACAGATATTCAAAATTGCTACCAATACTTTATGTAAACCATTGTTTCACTGTATTTTTTTCACACTTTTGCTTTATAATTTTGCCCATATAATTTTTTCAAGAAGTTATATACTTTTTGAAAGAATTTTCTCATTGTACTAGAATAATTATACGTAGTATTACATAACACAGAGTATTCCATAAGATATTGAAAAATCAATACGATACCTTGTGAAATAATACTCATGTATATACTATATATTACTTGTACGATCATGCTTAAATTAGCATAATGCATTCGTGTTCAAATATTTTTCAAATCAACATTTTTTGATATTTGCTACATATTTAGCTTTAAATTAATTTATTTATAAATACAGTATTTGTTTCCATGCAACTTAAGTGTTTGATTACTAATCCTGATGATAGTAATTACAAATGTGTAATAATAATCATACTCCGATCCCTAGAAGCTAGGGCTAGAAATTTAGTACTCCGTAGTATTAACCAATAAGACTAACCGCGCTATGCACTTATTAAAAACAAACACCATGAGTTTCACAACAACAAAGGAAACACAAGTTCTTGAAATGCAATAAATGTACATTAAATCAGTGTACAACAGATTTAAAATTCTCATAAGATAATTTTTAAGTCGTTATACACTAATCCAAACCTAGTTTATTAAACATGCAACACTCATGAGATGAGTGTTCACTAATGAATTTATTTAAAATTTAAATTAATAGACTAATTAATCAGCCGATGTAGTACATAGGATCAGGCATCTTGAAGGTCCTCATGCCAGGATGATCACCAATTAGGTCGCTCCATTGGTCACCCATATTCCCTATGATTCTGTAACCCATTTCTTCTATTTCTTCCCTGTGCATTGATTTGTACTCCACTGCTTTCATATCTGATTCATTTGTTTGCCTTCATTTACCACATTATTCACAACACATTGTCAATTATTAATAAAATTAAAAAAAAAAAAATACTGGAGTAAATATACTAATGAAAATGACGCTTTATCTACTTTTTTTTGTTTTTAGGATAATGTGTGAGATACTTAGGCCTTGGAATCGGGGCCCTACTGCAGGTCACCCGCCCCAATTTTAGCCAACACGCGCATCTGTAAAGGGATAATAAGAAATCCTCGCAAATGTGTGCGGTGAGAATCGAACCCAGAACCTCGTGCCTGGAATTCTGAAGCCCTAACCACTGGGTTATGACTTCGTTCTCATGATGCTTTATCTACTTGACTTGCCGACTTATTATTGATCATGAATAATTGAATGACTTATTATTGATCATGAATAATTGAATATACATAAATATACACATGACAAAATAAAAATTTAATTTTACAAATTATATTATTAAATTTTATCTGGATCTAGTGAGTTGTTTGCTTAAGTACCACTTGTTGTAGGGTCATAATTAAATAATCGATTTATTATCCTCAATCAATAAAAAAAATGGAAACAAAAAAATAATGATATTTATACCAAAAAAAGGGGGATTGAGTCAAAGATTTAGCAGCATGTTTATGTTACATCGAATGGCAGCCGCATAAGATAGTTTTTTCTATTGAATTTTTTACGCAAATGGTATGTTTTTTTTAGTATAAACCTATGAATTTTAACCCAATCAACAAACGTAATTAATCAACTAAATAATTATAGATTTATGATTTAACAAAATAAATAAATAAATAAACTCATTTGAAACCGCTAAAGACAGTGATAACAGAAAACGAAAAGATAATGAGATCATAAAAGAGATTGAATTAATTAAGACCAATTAACCATGTTACTCATGAGTTGAATTAATCTTGAACGAACTAATTTATCTGAACTAAACTAAACCAAATCATTGACTCATCAAAAACTGTAATGAACTGAAATTTCATCTATTAAGTTCAAATTAAAATGAGAGGCCCCTTACTTTAAGATCATCATTTCCCAAGTACGATAGCCAATATTTCTCATGTTGCGCAATTTAGGTTCTCTCAACTCCTCATGAGCACCCGTAAGAAACACAATTTTGACACCAAGACGAACCAATTTCTTGTAGAAGCTTAGCACCGCTGGTATTGCTGGTGCTTGTGCTTCCTCTTCCCACTCGTGGAATGCTGTTGAATTGTATGGGTGTGCCCTGTTTTACATATCAAATTGTTGCAATTCATAAACCATCATCTCCAAAAAAATAATAATAATAATAAAATAATGATAATAATAATAATTGGTCTATAAAATTAATGTAGAGATACCGATCATATACTACTTTTTTTAAAACGTAATCATTAATTATTGTAAATCACATGTGATACAACCTCTACAATTTCAAGTTTTCAACGAGTCATTGTAACGAATTGTTGTAAATCCATGTGACACAAGCAGGCTGCGGTTGTATTTGAACAATAGCCCTTAAATAAGGCCTTGACCTGCACCCATTAGTAAAATAGAGTTCACCTTGTAATTTTGGAGGTTTCACCTTACCTTATAAAGTGTTTAATTGTATCACTTTTTATTTATGTGATTGAGATACTCACATATGTTGTTTTGGAGATTACCATTTTGGCTTCAATACGCTCCCCCTCACAACAAGTGAGGTCCTTTCATGTGATGTTTCATGGGTTAGTGTGGATTTATCAACTCTCCCCCTCGCACGTGTCATGGCCTAGAATATTAGCTACAAAAGGCTCCAAGTTGTGTGCCTGACTCTAATACTGTGTTAAATATGAGCCTGAACAACATTCTTCAGCGAGAAAGAGTTCACCTTACAAAAGTTAGGATGTTTCATCTTAAAATCATATGATAATAAGGGGAGTAACATCTATCAATATGAGACACTCACATGTATTGTTTTGGAGATCACCACATTGACTTCATCACTTCAATAGTAGCTAATCGCTAAGCTATTTGTGTCATAGAAGGCCAAGTTCCAATGACCCTAAAATCAACTCGCATCTTGAGTTGTGAGATTCGATTCTCCCAACATTGAATCTCCTCCCCAACTCCGAGACAATGCTAGGATGGTGTTTTTAGGGAAGAGTCCTAAACCGAGTACTAGTGTACTTTACCAATTAAAATGAAATCACCATTTGTGTCATTTTTAACAAGGTAAAATTAGGTAAATAGAGCCCTTGTACAACGCTTTTATCACACAAATACCTAGTTGACATTGCTCGTGGAGAAAAGGGGTCACTAGAACCAAACTCACAACTACTCAGTTTTGACTTTTAAGATAAACTCTAGTGCTACATACTGAGCTAGTGCTCGATCCCATGTGACTATTTGTGTCATTGCCATACAAGTATGTATGCGACATTATTTTTATTTTACGGAGTACTATTTGGGCCTAATGCGATTTCCTAATTCCTGACCATATTGTTAGTTTCGTTGGAAGTTTCATGAACACACATAACTACATACATAAGCGAAAGGTTACCAAACTAGTAAAGAAATAAAAGAATTGAAAAACATTTATGATTGTCCACTTTCTAATAATTGTGGTTGCAATTTTAATATGTTATCAATTTTTTTTTATGTGCAACAGTTATCAAAAATTAATTTTTTTATTATGTGCAACAAATATTTTTTTCCCTCTTTCACATGTCATTTCTTTCTATCTCTCTTTATCATGTGCATCATTTTCTCTTTCTATCTTTTTTTCCTCACTCAATTAAAATTTATCTAAAAATCCAGCAAATTTATCACACACAATTTAAAAAAACGGATGAAGTATTTCACATTAATTACAACATTACTAAAAATCGAATGTAACAATATTAAAAATGGAAAAAAGTGAACATTATGTTTTCTTACCCAAAACCAACGCTTGGCCTAGCGTAGTAGGGCAAATTAGAGAGGGAAGTTTCGTCAACGTCAAACACCCAAACATCTTTGCCATCTTTACTAAGTGAAAGACTCTTGACATATTCATAAGCAGCTGAAGTAACAGCAAAACAATCTTTTTTATATTGAGCACCCATCATGTAATGACCTATATACCCCTCACATTCCTCCGGGACTGTCCTCCAATCCCGGAGGTTGTTCGTCTCCACAGCGAGTCGCCAGCTCTGGCAATTTAGGCCAGATAGCTGGTGGCCCGCTGAGCCCGAATGGGGCATGAGGAGATGAATTGAGTGTGGATATTCATGTGCCCTAGCATTATTATTTGAGGAGCAAGAGTAGGTTATTACTAACCCTAGGAAGAAAATAGAGATTATATTTAAGAGTTTCATGTTGGGTTACTTTATATGGTTTGAATATATTTGTGAGATAACTTCCCCGTATTTATAAGCCCTATGAGGCTATGATTAATGAATAGCTCTTGTATTGTTGGCAATCTATGTCAATAATAATGAATGTAGGGTCTATTTGGTGGTATGGTGTAAAATATTTTTCTTCAAAACTATTTTCCTCATTTTACACTATTCGGTTGGATTGAAAATCGAAATGGAAAAGTTAGAGTGTAAAATAGTTTTACACCATAGTTGAAAACGTTTTCTATTCAGGGTCCGTTTACTAGAGCGAAAAATGTTTTTCCTGAAAACAATTTTCCTATATTACATCGTTTACTTTGGGTGAAAAAATAAAATGTAAAACTTTGGGTGAAAATTCATTTTACACCCTATTGAAAACATTTTCCTCCAAATTTGGGAGTAAAACGTATTTTGCGTGCAAGTAAACACTGGAAAATTTATATGAAAATGAGTTTTCCAACGTAAAATATTTTTCATGGAAAATCATTTTACATCGAAAATGTCTTACACCAAAGTAAACGGACCCTCAAGGTCCATTTGGTACAGCATAAAACATTTTCAATATAAAATGATTTTTCATGAAAATAGAGTTTTCCGTTATAAAATGATTTTCATAAAAAATATTTTACATTGAAAATGTTTTACGCCTACTAAGTGGACCCATTATCTGTAATAATCTCTAATTACTCCATACTTAAATAATGTTGCCCTTCAATTATTTATGGCACGTGTGGTAGTACAGTAGAAATATTATAATAATCTGCATGCATGAGTCTCGTGGTTATCAGTTTAAGATATATAGGTGCAATTATGTTTGACCACAAAAGTTTTTTTTAGTTACAAAAGTTTTTTTTAGTTTACTCACATGAGTTCTATTAAAATTAAAAAGTTATTGAAAGTTGGAGAAAAAGAATAAATCATAAATGATCATTAAAAGTTTTATAAAAAGTAAGAGTATGAAAAAAAGAGAAAAGAGAGTAATTTTTATTGAAGTTAGTCAAAAGTATGAGAGAGTATATGAAAAAATGAAAAATGTATTTGGAAATCGTAAATTAATAAATGTATAGTAGAAGAATATGTAAGAAGTAAGTAAATTAAAAAAAAAATCCCAAAAAAAAGTGAATAAATTCAAAAAAAAAAAGGAGGAAGTAACATATATTTCTTGGGAGCTGTGACATTATTTCTTCATTAATACGGAGTAGGTACCATTTTATCAATTATTTGGATGGTTTAGTAGTAATTAATTATATAATTTTTTCTTTAGAGAAGAATATTCCTAGATCAAATCTTCTTGTAACATTAAAAAATAATTAGATATGTGAGTTGGACTCCACCTACCACTGCTCTCTATCAGAGGTGGTTAAATATGTCATGTGAATTTAAAGATAATTAGCTGATTTTTAAAAGTTGAATATTATTAATTAATTTAATTTAATTAACTAGCATACAATTTTTATTAATTTAGAACTTATTCTCAACAGTAGCCCTCGGTTTTTAAAATTTTCCCTTTGGTGGTCATTCTTATATTACTTACAAAATATCAATGATAGACATGAGTTTATGGCCATGGTTAAGAATATGGTATTAATAACCATTTTTACTCCAAATAATTGGTAAAAGGGTTATTTTATAACGAACTAAGATTCCGGAACTAACTTCTTTGAACCGAACTTACCTGAATTTATTAGCTATAAAAAAAAAAATATTATTAGATTTGATTGGAACTTATTAAACCTGATTTAAAAAATTAATTAAGAATAAAAATAATCCAAAAAAAACTAATGTTCTATTCATTTGAAACTGTGTTCTTTTTTATTATATTTTATTATTGTTTAATTACGTTCTATGAAGTCGTAGTAGTAGTAGTAGTAGTAGTAGTAATAATAATAATAATAATAATAATAATAATAATAATAATAATAATAATAATAAAATAATAATAAACAACTATATTATTATTTACAAAAAGTTGGATGAGAGCCGAGAAACAAGTTGTGCCCCCACCCCTTTCTGAATACAGAAGCTCAAACAATGAAAAATAAAAACACTATCCCTATCATTATTGGAATGGCTACATGGAAAGGACTTGATCCGAGAAAGTGTATCCAGAGTCTCCCTATCCAGCTCCCTGAATGTGGTAAAGGCAAAGGGGATGAACTTGTATCCATTTTCCTCACATTTGGATGCGTATTTCTTCATTTTCTTCTCCACCACATTATGCAAGGCCACCCCAGGAACCCATGAACCCGACCCTGTACCGGCAGAGGAAGAAATATCAGTCACATCAAAGCATGCATCCTTGCCCCGATACCAATTGAGAAGTAAAAGATCCACGGGTCTAAGATATCTCCCATCCTCTGAAAGAAAACCCATGGTGGACTCCTTACGCACGACAATCCCAGCTCCGGAACAGATGTCAAAAAGAATATCACGTACCTAATAATAATAATAATATCTCCACAAAAAAGTAATAAAAATGATAATACATTTTTAATAAAAATCGAGGATGAATATTTTTTAATAATAATACATTTTTAATAATATGACTTATTTTACAGTATAAATAAAAGGAAAATTTCCAGTGGTATACCCGAACTTTTTCGAAATCCCACTGGTATACCCGAGTTTATTTTAATCCCTGTGGTATACATGAAATTATGTCTAATTCCCATCCGTTACATTTAGAAGGTATATTCCGTTAAATGTAATGGGATATGTCTATTTTAAGGTTAGATTTAACTTTGGTTAACAAATTTTTTAATTTTCTTTAAAAAATATATAATTTAAAACTAATAATATATTAAATTAATGGGTTTTTGTAAAAAATGATCCGATTGCCCCCAATTTGCGTTCTTCATTCGCATCGATTTGCGCCATGATCTACGCTGAAAAAATAGTCCGCTCATGGTTTTACAGATCATTTTTATCCTTAAGTGATCCGATTTGAGGTCGGATTTTGCAAAAAATGATCTTATTGCCCCCAATTTACGTTCCCGATTTGCCTCGTTTTGCGCGCATTGATTTACGTGAAAAAAATAGTCCGCTCATGGTTTTACGGGTCATTTTTATCCTTAAGGGAACCAATTTGAGGTCGGATTTTGCAAAGTATGATCCGCTTGCTCCCAATTTGCGTTCCCGATTCGCCTCGTTTTGCGCGTATTGATTTACATGAAAAAAATAGTCTGCTCAAGGTTTTACGGGTCATTTTTACCTTTAAGAGATCCGATTTGAGGTCGGATTTTGCAAAAGATGATCTGATTACCCCCAATTTGCGGTTGTTTTTCCTTTATTTATTTTTTTTTATTTTTTTCAATTTATTAACCATGGTTAGTGTTTTTAACGATTTTTAACCAAAAAGTTACTTTTGGGAATTATGTTTAACATTAGGTACACCACTGGGATTAAAAAAAACTCGGGTATACCAGTGGGATTTCCAAAAAGTTCGGGTATACCACTGGGAATTTCCCTAAATAAAATTATTAGATAAGAATATTTTAAAATTTATTCTAACTCTTAGTGGTTTCCCTAAAAAAAATTATAAAATAAGAATGGTGGAATAAAATTGGTTTATGTTCTGTAAGAGTGATTTAAATTAATTATTAATTTTATTTAATCAAAAATTATATTAAAAAAAGATTGATTGAACGTGATTGGAACTTATTAGACCCGATTGAACTTATTATAGCTAACTTGAACTTATTAAACATGAAACTTATCTATATTATATAAGGGAATGGGAGGTCACGACGGTGTCCAAGTGGATTACTAGATTACACTTACTCATCGTTCATAATTTTTAGTCAAGTGGAGGACAATTTTGTCTTTTGTGTATTAAAATCTTCCATTATGATATTTGATTTTTAAAATCATTGATTGTCTTATTTAATACGCGTAATCACAATTAAAAAAATCGTAAGTACCATTCAATTGTAAAATTGTATTATTCAAACACTAAAAATTTATTCATAAATAATAAATCTTTTAGAGAAATAAATTATTTACCAATTTGCAATATATACTTACTATGTATAAGCGAAAGACAAAAACTAAATTAAATTTTAAAAAAAATTTAAAAAGTCTTTAAATTCATGCGAGGACTTATTGATTTTATTATCAAGTTATTGTTGTTAACGAATATTTTAATATCATCGCTAAAGGTGAGCACGGGCCATGCCGGGACGGCCCACGTGCCAAGCCCGCGTGCCTCGTGCCACAACATGCCGTGCCTATAACGGGCCAAGAAAAGTTTGTGCCGTGCCAGCTCTTGCCAAGTTATAAAATATGAGGCCCATGCACGGCCCAGCCCACGTGTGTCATGTCATGCCGTATCATCATGTCTTATACTAATTTTTATATATTATGGATTTTTAGCCAAAATGAGTGTGCCAACGTGCGGGCCGGCCCGTCATGCTCGTGTCGGGTTCGTGCTAAACATTTAAAATGTTGTTCATAAGTAGCCCACGACCCACTAGTCGTGCCTTCGTGTCGTGTCGTGTCGTGCTCATAGCGGGCTTGTGCCGGGTCGGGCTCAAATCGTGTCGTGCCGAGTTGGCCCGCGTGCCGGCCTGACCCATGCCCAGCTCTAATCATCGCACACATAGTTCTCCTTTTTGCTCGTTTGCGAAGAAACTAGAGCCTCTCTCTTCCTCTCAAAAAAACCCTAAAAAAGCCTTAAATTCTTTGAAAGCCACAAGGGGCTACCATCATCCCCTCTTTGATGATGGTAAGCCCCAATTCTTTCCATATTTTCTTTGTTTTAAATGTTTTAGTCATTAATAATGCTCATTCCTCTCTCTTTATGAGAGTTCTCTTCCCAATTTTTGGGTTTCTTCTCTCCTTTTGTGGGAGTATGGTGTTGTTCTTTCTCCTCTTCCCTTATGGAAGATTGAAATTTATTTTTAGTGTTTTATTTGAAAGATTAGATTCATATGTTGTCAGTCGTACAATTTTGCAATTGGCGTTGGAACCGAGGATGCAATCTATATGGTCGGGTAATGAATTTTCTTCCCAAAACTATATCACGGAGATAGACTCCCTCATAGAAGGCTGCATAATTCAGCGAACAATCTTGAACTGCACTTCATCGTCAGATCTAGTTTCTCATCACAATAGTTACTTTAAATAAGATTTTTACTTGATTAATTTAGATTGTATTTTACTTTTTTATAATGCTTATTGTAGATGCCATATGACTTTCTATTAATCAAATTTTATTTTTCCCTTCAAAAAAAAAATATATATCATTGCACACATTGCGTTCACAAAAACAAAAAAAAAAACTTTCAAACAAAGTCTAATTTAGCGAAAAGATCATTAATGTTTTCATTAGAATTAAGCACAAATTTGAGCTTCTCGAAAAATGTCTCTTAAATCTTGATTGAGAAATTTTTCCATCACTAAAATCGATACATGAAAATCAAGAAATCTTTAAATTTACAAAATAATGCACTTTGGCCCTATTTTCCTCATTTTAATTGCAAATTTGAAAACCTTAACCTATTTTTCCGGCAAACAAATCTATCAATATTTATTTGGGCATGCCTCGACTAATTATTTTTTTCCATAAGGACATGTTTGAAAATGAGATAATAATTTAAAATTATCCTTGATTTTTTTAAAATTTGGAAAAAAAAACAAAAAAAAACTAAGGGTTTAGGGTTTTTGTTTTTATCATTCTACTAATATATCCTCGTGCCATATTTATCATGTCATTGTCTAGTTGTCAGTTGTCTTTAGCGATCCATCAAATATTCACGGATTTCACGCCTACATGGGCTTTTGTCGTGGACTTCGTGGTCATTAATACTCCCTTGGTCCCTTCCTCTCTTTTTACAGATATTGCTAGACCTACTTAGTGGGTAGTCTATCCACTACTAATAGAGTAATAGGGGCATTAAAATATTATTAAACTTATGAGTTGGATTCTACTAATAACATAAACTACAACACTTTACTACTGTGGGTAGTCAATCCGTTGGGTATACCAAGTTTTTTCCTCTTTTTACTTGATACATCCGTTTTTGACATGGTCTTCTAGGCTTAACTTTGACCATTAATAACTCAAAATGTGTATTTAAGTAAATTATAAAAATTAGATATTAATAAACTACTAACAATGTCTCATACAACTATTTTATCACTACAAAAAATGTGTTCAAGAAGGACAATTAAAATTGCACTATTTGATACAAAATTTGTCTTCTTAGCTTATAATTACAATTTTAGTATTGCCCTCATGTTGCTCTTGTAACCCCGTTGTATTAGGTTTCAAAACAAATTTTAGATATTTTGCCCTCTTTGATTCAATTCAAAAAGGGCAAACAAAATTGCCTTCATTGATCATCAACAAAGGCAATACATTTTGTTTTCCTTGATTTAAACACTTTATTTATTGTCAAATAGGGCAAAGTTTCAAAAGCTAAGGGGGCAAAATAACCATATTGTCTTTATTGTTAATATCAATGAGTGCAAAAATAATTGCCCTTGTAGGCATCATTAAGTAGAACAATACTCATATTGCTCTCTTTAATTATGATAAGTTGTCCTCTGTAAACTAAGATAGAATCAAAATAATACTCGAAAATCTGTATCAAAAATGGAAGATCTCCATATGAATGTTTACAGTAGTATAAGGAGGAAGAAAGTAAAAGTAAAGTAAGAGAGAGAGTTAGACGTAAAAAACAAGCAAGCATAAAAGCCTAATAATAGCCTCTTATAAACTAAGACTAAAACAAAGAAAAATAAAAGAAAATAGGAAAAATAAAGAAAAACAAAAAATAAAAATACAAAATAATGCATAACATCCTATATCCCCCCTTCAAGCTTGACATAGGAATGAACACCAAGCTTGGAAGTAATGCTGTGATGTTGTTGAACAGGAAGGGATTTTGTGAGAATATCTGCAAGTTGATTGGAACTAGAGACATGACTAGTAGTAAGAAAACCTTCTTCAACTTGTTCACGAATGTAGTGAACATCCCTTCTAACATGTTTAGTCTTCTCATGAAACTTAGGATTATGTGCCAAATGTTCTGCAGAAACATTGTCACAGTACATAGTAATAGGAAGAGTAATATCAACTTGCAAGTCTTGAAGTAAACCATGAATCCAAACCACTTCACTAGAGGTGAAAGACATGCTCCTATATTCAGCCTCAGCAGAGCTTTTACTAACAGTAGTCTGTTTCTTGGTTTTCCAAGAAATAAGATTAGAACCCAAGAAGATGGCATAGGCACTAAGAGATCTACTACTGAATTGACAGCTACTCCAATCAGAATCTGTGTAAGCAGAAATAACAAAGTCTGAGTTGGAAGAATAAGAAATGCCATGATCTAATGTGCCTTTTAAATACTTGAGCACATGAAGAGCAGCACGTAAATGAGGAACTCTAGGACTATGAATAAACTGACTTAAATGTTGAGTAGAATAAGAAATATCAGGTCTAGTAATACCTAGATACAAAAGTCTACCAACTAATCTTCTAAAAACATCAGGCTCAGAAATTAACTCACCATCATCAAGATTAAGTTTTAAACCAGAGGGAAGAGGAGTACTTACAGAATTGCAGTCCATCATATGAGAATCAATGAGAATATCAGTTATGTACTTTCTTTGAGAGAGAAAAACTCCATCACCTGTTTTAGTTACTTCAACTCCCAAAAAATAATTAAGAGGACCAAGATCCCTTATAGTAAAAGCTTGATCAAGAGATTTTTTGACATTATTAATTTGAGAAATAGATGTGCCAGTAATAAGAATGTCATCAACATAAATCAACATAACAAGAAACTCACCATCTTTAGATCTAGCAAACATAGAGTAATCTTGTTTTGATTGAGAAAAATTTAGACTTAAAAGAAAAGATTTTAATTCTTTGTTCCATTGTCTGGAGGCTTGTTTAAGCCCATACAAAGCCTTTTTGAGTTTACAAACTTGCCCAATTTTGGCTTTATCATAACCATCAGGAGGAAACATATAAACATCCTCATCTAAATGCCCATGCAAGAAAGCATTATTAACATCTATTTGAAATAAATTCCATTTCTTTATAGTGGCCAAAGCAACAATAATTCTAAAAGTAGCTAACTTAGCAACAAGAGAAAAGGTTTGAGAAAAATCCTCACCTTCCACTTGTTGATATCCGGTAGCAACCAACCTAGCTTTGTATCTTTCAATAGTACCATTAGGATTAAGTTTAGTTTTATAAACCCATTTAGAACCAATAGCCCTTTTTCCCATAGGCAATTCTGTTAATTCCCAAGTATTATTAACTTCTAAAGCCTTTAATTCTTTACTCATAGCCTCCTTCCAATGGTCAAATTTTTGAGCTTGTTTGAAAGTCCTAGGTTCAATTAATAAGGAAGACTCAACAACAAAAGAAGAAGATTGAGAATCAGAAACATTGCTAGTGTTCTTATGAGGAATATAAGTACATTGATAATCTTGAAATTTAGAAGGTAACTTAACAGTTCTTTTACTATCTTTGATATTCAGAGAAGTATTAACATCATTATTTTGTTCAACATTAGTTTGAATTGTAGGAATATAAGGTTGATTATTAGAAGAAATATCCAATGAAATTGGAGAATTAGTAGAATTATTTTGATTTGAACTTATATGATCATTTCCAAGAGTATTAGAACCATGTTCTAAGCAATTAACAGGCTGCAAAATGGGAGAAAAATTATCACCTGAAGCAGTAATAAAATCAGAAGTATTATGATGATTATTATCAGAATCAGAAACAGTATCAGCAGACCTTGAAGAAGAAGGAATATTATTACCATCCTCCTCACTAAAATGAACCAAATGCAAATCTTGAGAAACAGGACAACTAACATCTTCTTTATAAGGGAAATTTTTTTCATAGAAAACAACATCCCTAGAAACAAAAGTATTATGAGAATCAAGATCATATAGTTTATAAGCTTTTTGACCCAAAGGATATCCCAAAAAAATGCATTTTCTTCCTCTAGCATCAAATTTATCCTGTTTAGTTTGCATATTATAAGCAAAGCATAAACAACCAAAGACTCTAAGATTATCATATAAAGGTGGTTTACCAAATAAAATTTCATAAGGAGATTTCCAATTAAGAATTTTAACTGGGAGTTTATTAATAATGAAAGTAGCAGTGAGAATGCAATCACCCCAAAATTTCTTGGGTAAATTAGCTTGAAGTCTAAGAGCCCTAGACATATCCAAAAGATGTCTATGTTTTCTTTCAACCCTGCTATTCTGTTGAGGAGTTCCAGGAACACTTTTCTGATGCAATATCCCTTTGGAACTAAAAATTTGAGAACAATGACTATTAACTAATTCTGTTCCATGATCAGATCTAACAATTTTAACATGCTTATTAAATTGAGTTTGAACCATGGCTAAAAAATCAGAAACCACTTTAGTAACTTGAGCCTTATTTTGCAATAACACAATCCATACTGCCCTACTATTATCATCAACAATAGTCAAGAAATACCTTGCTCCATTCAAGGCTTGAACCCTATAAGGTCCCCATAAATCAATGTGCACTAAATCAAAACACTCAATGGCTCTATTAACACTTTTAATAAAAGGCAATTTGTGGAATTTAGCACTAGCACAAACACTACAATTATATTCAGTTAATCCTTTGCAATTACAAGCATCAATATGTTGCATTTTGGACAAAGATAAATGGCCTAATCTAGCATGAAAAAGATCTAAATCTTTAGCACTATGTCTACTATCATTAATACTAGTAGCTGTTTTATTTGGTAACACAGAGTTACACATTACACTAGTTTTATTAAGACTAAAAGCCCTACAATTACCTTCCTCAACATGTAAGCAATACAGTCCCCTGATTTTCTTGGCTATAGCAATAACCTTGTCATTAGAAGGGTCCTGAAAATGACAATAATTTCTTGAGAAGACTACTTTAATCTTGAACTGAGCAATTAATTGCCCAACTGACAACAAATTGTGCCTAAATTCCTCAACAAACATAACATTTGAAAGAATTAATCTATCACTTATATGAACATTTCCAATAGTATCTACCATAGAATAACTACCGTCTGGAAATCCTACTTTAACAGGTTTGGTTAAAATTCTAATATTAAACAAAAGATTTTTATCACAAACCATATGATCAGAGGCTCCAGAATCAACAATCCAAACAATTTTTTTATTAAATTTAGAAGTAGTGCAATTTAAAGAAAAGGAAAGATTACCTGCATAGCTTACAAAAGCATTAGAATCTTCCTTGTGAGAAGCTGATTTGTCCTTCATTACCTTCATTACCTGCTTGCAAACAGAGTTCAGCATCTTTGGATCAAGGCTATCATCACTATCTTCACTCTTGTCATCCAATGGAGTATCACTATTTGCAGCAACATTAGCAACCATTTTCGAACCATTTTTCGATTTCTTCAAGGCCGTATACCAGTCAGGATAACCCTTCAGCTTGAAACATTGTTCTACCAAATGCCCCTTCATTTTACAATGAGAGCATAACCTCTCCATTTTCTCTTGTTTCCAATCCTTTTTGTCACTTCTTGATTGTTTTCCCATATAATTCTTGCTTGTCTTATATGATACCATTGCACTATTTTCAGAATTTATTTCTTGATCAATACTTACTTCCTTTTGTTTTTCAATTTTTTGAGTTATTGCAAATACCTTGTTTAATTCGGGTATAGGATCCATGGACAACACATTTGTAACTGTGTTATCATAAACTTCATTTAGACCCAGCAAGAATTGCATTGTCTTCTCATCATCCTCAATTGCAGCAATCTTCTTCAAGAATCCACAGGTACAATTCTTTAAAGCTCCGCATGTACAAGTGGGAAAATTGCGTAAATTCTTCAATTCATCCCACAACCTTTTTATTTTTCCATAGTATGACATCAATGACATATTTTCTTGTTTTAAATTCTGCAAATCTTTCTTCAATTGAAAGATGAGAGGCCCATTAGCTTGTCCAAAGCGTTCATTTAATTCTTCCCACAACTCCAAAGAACTTTCAACATGCTCGAAATCCTGAGCTAGATCGGGTTTCATGGAGCTCAAAATCCAACTTGACACCAAATGATCTGCTCTCTTCCACCTTATGTAATCTTTATTACCTTCATCAGGCTCCTTCAACTCTCCAGTAATAAAACCCATTTTATTTTTTGCATTCAGCGACCTTTTAATCGCCCTCCTCCATCGAAAGTAATTAAAGCCATTGAACAGAACAACCACAAGAGAAGCATTTGGATTATCCGAATTTACAACATACAATGGATCTTGATTTTGCTTTGATGTAATATCAGATTCAATTGAATCTAAGGTAGCAGAGGAAGCCATGAAAAAAATCGAAGAAAAGTGAAAGAAAGAAAGAAAGAAAAAAAAACCTAAATCTTAGAAGAGATTAGGCTCTGATACCATGTAAACTAAGATAGAATCAAAATAATACTCGAAAATCTGTATCAAAAATGGAAGATCTCCATATGAATGTTTACAGTAGTATAAGGAGGAAGAAAGTAAAAGTAAAGTAAGAGAGAGAGTTAGACGTAAAAAACAAGCAAGCATAAAAGCCTAATAATAGCCTCTTATAAACTAAGACTAAAACAAAGAAAAATAAAAGAAAATAGGAAAAATAAAGAAAAACAAAAAATAAAAATACAAAATAATGCATAACATCCTATATCCTCGTTGTGTGAGTTTTTTGTAGTGTATATATTATAAAGCTGACACAAAAATTGGTTAAAATTTTTAAATTTGACTCGTAAAAAAAATGTAGCAACTAAAACGAAACGGATTAAATAGTATTTAAAAAAACAAAAAAATAAATAATGGTTTAGGGTTTTTGTTGTTACCCCTTTGTTTTTTTACTTGCTACCTTTATCATTCTAGTAGATCCTAGTGCCACGTAAAGACCAATTAGAGTATCTTGTCTAGTTGTATTTAGTGACCATTACGAATTCACGCCTATATGGGCTTTGTCGTGGTCATCAACTAGGATGCATGGATACATCAATTAGATACTCGTACTTATGTCGGATATCGATATTTCACAGATGCTCGACACTTCACTCTCATTTTTCTATTATATTTTTAAAAATTATTTTACCTTATTTTAGCAATTTTTTCGTCTTTCTATTATTCTTTGAAAATATCTTTATCATTTTACTTGATTATTTGGGTTTTACAAATATAATTTCAAGTCACATGGAAGATATTTATAAAATTTCATATTTTTATATATTTTATGTATTATATTCTTATTCGTCCCAGTATCCTTAATTTTAAAAGAGTAGTATTACGTACTTGTTTTGTACCTGTTCTCGAACCCATATCCATAAAACCTAGGTCATCAATAGTGTTTTCTTTCTTCCCATGATGGGGCCTTGGGAGTTTGGGCTCATTGATTAAATTTCATTTGTATTATTAAGCAAATTATTAGGTGGTCCCGAATCCACAAAACGTTAAAACGTTTAATTTAAAAAAAAAACAAAAAAACAAACTGTTTTTCTCTCTCCTTGACTCCTTATCCCTCTTTTTTGACATGAAGATAAAATTCATTCATAAATAGCCATACGGTATCTACATCGAATATGAATACATAATTCAAGAAGATCTAAAATACGAAAACAAAATTCACATCCAATACAACTAAATAAAAAGATACTCGAGCGCAACTCCTGGAGGATGGATTCAATAATGAAACACCTCGTTAATTTTGATGTCTGTGCATCTTTACTGGCGAAGATCTTCACAACATGTGCTATAATTGTCTTGAATGAAGAAATTGTACCATATATTATATCTTCTTGAACCATCATCATCTTCCCAACAGATTCAAACCTAAAGATGAAAACAATAACACAAAATTGCCATAAAGACATAACACACAAAACCCTAAAAAGAGGACTAAAAACTCTCATAAAGAGAGACTCGCTTATTGGGAAAAAAAAACAACTACAAAATTACATAAACAACAAAATTAGATGGAGATTTGGGACTCCTTATCTCTTGCTTCTTTCTTATCTCTCCTTTAGGATCTTCTCTATAGTAGATATAAAAATTCCAAAAATCTTACCCATTTCCCTTAATGTACTACAATTGTAATTAAGAAAATAGACTCTCCATTTCTTATGAGGAAATTGAGAGGGTCCTAACTTCTCTCTTCTTGCTCAATTTTTGCATACCCTATTTTATTTTATTTTTTTATATTTCCTCCTCTCTTCATGACTCAATTTTCTGTTACATTTTCAATTGCAATTTCATTCGAACTTTTAGTCCCAATTTCAAACTACGTTTTCTTAATTTTTTTTCTCATTTTTATGATGATATATAGGTTTTTATTTTGTATGGAGTTGTTTTTTGTTTGTTTTTGTAGTTATGAATATGGATATATTGAAAGTTTTTTTGTATTGTTGATGCTCAATCTAAGGTTTTCAGTATAGTTGTTTTTTAAGAAAATGAATATTTACATGTTAAGAAATGATGATTGTGATTACAAAAATGAATATTGCTTTTTAAGAAATAATGATTCAACATTTTATTTACAAAAATGAATATTGCGGCATATTAAGAAATGATAATTGTAGTTAACAAAATGAATGTTGCATGTTAAGAAATGGAGATTCTAGTTTTACAAAATGAAGATTATATCTTTCAAAAATGAATATTCTAGTTTATAAAAATGTAGATTGCAAAAAGGAATATCCTGTTTCAAAAAATGATTATTAGCATATGAAAAAATTAATATTACATTTCAATGTTTTATTTTTGCACAAAATGAATATCTTACTTTGAAAAATGAAGATTGCGAATATTCTATTTAAAAAAATATAGATTATAGTTTAAATAAAAAAAATATGGAGATTTTGGTTTAATTAAAAAAATATATGAAGATAGATTCTGGTTTAATGGAAAAAATAAAGATTCTAATTTTAAAAAATGAACATTGTAATTTTAAAAAATGAAGATTCTAATATATTAAAAAAGTGAAGATTATAGTTAAAACAATTAAAGATTATAGTTTAAAAAAAATTAAGATTGCACTTTAGAAAATGAAGATTGCAAGAAGCGGAAATTATGTGTTGTCGCGTGTCAAAAAGCTTACGCGCTGGACCACAAACAAGGTAGATGGTCCCGGGAGCACAATACAACAATTGCATTATATATTATTCACCTACACTCTAAGGTGTATGTGGTGATTTAGGCTATATGATTTGATCACAATTTATTTTTCTAATCTGAAATGTTCTAAACTTATTTTCTTCGTATTGTTATTGTTGTTATTATTTTCAACATTATTCTTTTTACAAAAGGTAAGAAAATATAGATTTTTAAATGGAAGTTTGTGTCATTCCCATTTACAATTCCCAAACAAGAATTATCTTTCATTAATTTTCCTAAATCTATATTAGTAAAATTTGTAACTTAAATATTTGTATTTAAATCTTATCCCTTAAAAAATACTCTACTAAATTTAAAGTTCACCTATTGTATATTTAAATTCTACTACTCCCTCTGTTACCATTTGTTTGTCTTGTTTGACTTTACACACATGTCAATGCATTTGTTTGACCTTTAATATCTTTTGTTGTATATGTGTAAAAATTATAATAACCGGATATTAATAACGTACTCATTGAGATGAATCAAACAAGACCCCACATGACTATATTATATTATTTATGTTGCGAGTAATTTAGAAGATTTTCCGACCTTATAAATAGTGTCAAGATTCCATATAGGACAAACAAATAGGAACAGAGGGAGTACTTTTTTTCAAATTTGAAGTTTTGTTACAATTATAAAGTTTTAACCATGTTAATGTCCCTTATGGTCAAATTTCTCTTAGCTAAACCAAATGCATATTTATCTGGCCATAAAAAAAAAAATTCTCCAAAAAGTAATATAATTTCAAATTATTCTATTTAGAGAAAAATAGAAAATTGTCAATTTTAATTATAATTTATTAAATAATTGATAGAATATATATTTCATGATAATTGTGTTTGTACGATAATTTAAAAAATTAACTTACATAAAATAATTTATTACGAAGTACTAAATAATTTTGTAAAAACCATACTTATTCTTTTGTTATAAATGCTTTATAAATAATATTGTAAAAATTAATCATGCTTAGCACAAAGAATTAATCTACTGTAGTTATTATCTAAAGCCATATTCTTTAGACAACCCTAAAAAAATGTTCTTTGGATTAAAAGAAACTAGGCCTATTCAACTACGCTGGTCAGGGACTAGCTGGATCAGTTTTTTGGCGGTTCATGCCAGGTTGGTCTTATATATTTACGCGGGGGTTGAGCCGGGCCAGCGGGTCAGACCCGTTTAGCCTTGGCTCCCTTTTTTCTTTATACATGTATGGGAAATTTGTCATTACAATTTACAATAAACAAGAATTACATACCAGTGGACAAAACTCATGTCAATGCAGTAGAATAACATTAATAATACTTCAAATCTATTGCCGTTAAATGTTTTTTTTTTTTTTTTTTGGCAAAGGAGCCGTTAAATGTTTTATCGTTAAATACTTTAAAAAAAATGATTTATTGTTAAGTTTTAGCAAACACAAAGTACATTGGATTTATTATGAAGTTTAAGTCAAGTATGTGTCTTCTATAATGCAAGGAAAGGTGGACCAATGGGAAAATCTGATCATCTCCGGAATTCAATCTAGTTCTTCAAGATCAAAGCATATAAACCATACTATAATTGTTATATTTGGAAGGATGAGGAATTGAAGACAGTGGCAGCCCCAGAATTTTTATAATAGTCGATCACCATTACTTATAACGATGATTTTTTTGTCCCGCAACTTCTTCATAATTCATTACATTAAAAAAATGTGTTAAAAATCTGAATAGAACTATAAATAACTTCAATTATTCTTCAAATTATAAATCAGAATATAACTATATACGAAGTATAATTAGTATATAAATAACTTCAATCTTCAAAATATATTTTCCAGCGCGCAAGGACCATATAACGCCTTTAAACTACATATTTATTGCCATATAATTAAACAATCTCCAATAACTTCAAATTATATATACTCCATCCGTTCCAGTTTGTTCTTTATTATGATATAAAAAGAGATAAAGTTAAAAATAAAAATAAAAAATCTTTATTAAACATAAGAAATAATGTATTCATTTATCTGAAATTTTGTTTGATTCGTCTAAATGTATTTTTTTTAATATGTATATATTTTTTTAAAAGTGTATGATGTACTCCCTCCGTAACGAATTACTAGCAACAATTTCTATTTTTAGGTGTAACAAAATACTTGCAACAATTTTTTCCAATTTTATTTTATTCCTTTTTTGGCCAAAAAAAACAACACAATACCCCCATTTACTTTTCTCTCTCTTACTTTTATCATCATACCACATAATACCCCATTTACTTTTCCTTCTCTTACTTTTCTCTCTCTTACTTTTATCATTATTCTACCTAATACCACAATTAACATATTTCATTTAGGAATCCGTGCTAGTCCAAATGTTGCTACTAATTCGTTACGGAGGGAGTATAAGATATTAACGTTTAAACATGTGTAATAAAAAATGTACAAAAAGTAACTGTAAACAACAAACTAAAACGGATAGAGTAGTATATAGTTGCATAATTTCAAAGTTAAAATAAATAAATAAATAAATAATGGTGGGTCCAAGGACCCACCATGTCATATACTAGGACCGCCTCTGATTGGGGATGAATTTGTTTCCTTGTCATGATATACCAGATATTTTGCTGGTTCTTGTTTATTTTAGCTTTTGTGCCGCAACCTCTTTATCTGAAAAGTTCATATCAAATAAAAAATTATAACTATAATAATAACTGCAATAAGAAATTTAGATCAGATCCGAAAAAATCATTTCAATCCAAACCAAATCAGATCAAAAATTTTTAAATTAAATCAGACCATATCTGAAAATTTCAAATCAAATCAGAAAATTCAAATGAATCAAACGCACCTACTACCATAAATATTAAATAAACACGACTCACTTGGTAACCAGTCATAAATGGTGGTAATGGGAATGAATTTATAACTAAATTTGGAACATAAATCAAAATCTAATCCCATGATGGTGTTAGTTTAACTCTAATTTACCTATTTTTTCCACAAATATCCATTCCCATCTAATACCACCCTCCCAAATGATAATGAATGGTTAGAAAATAAGAAGAAAATTCAAACTTTGGAATGAAGATATGTTTTATATGGGGATTATGAAGTCCAACAAAATAAGCCAAAAATCATTACCATTATCATTACCATAATTTATTACCAAAAATCAAACGAACCGTTAGTGTATTAGAAAGAAAATTTGAGATCAACATGTATTAGTAAAGTCCAACAATGTTTTTTTGGCCCTTTTAAAGCCTGCTCCCATGCACTTAAGTAAAAAGAAAAAGGTTGGATTACAAATTTTTTAAAAGGGTTGGATCAGGGTTTTAAATGGGCTCCGCCACATTAAACAAGCTTAAAGGGAACTAATCGAAAATAAGTCTAAAAAAGAAACAACAACTCGTGCAAATGTGCAATGATGTCAGTGATTTAATCTAGAGTCTTGGATATCACATTTTAATACTATAACCAATTAAACTAGTAGACATTCACATATACGTAGAAATATAGAGCAACTAACTATTGGTGTGTGTTATTAGGGAGATTGTTTACTCATGAGTCCAAGGTTATGAGTTTTACTCTCATTGACTATTATATTTTTCTTTATGCACATAAAATTTAAACAGTTAAATGTTACAAATAAACAATACTACTTTTGAAAATGTACCAAGTGAATATAAACAGAGAGAGTAATTCATAGCAGAGAAAATGTTATGTATTAGTGTATTGTATCTCTATTATATAAGCCAAGGGGGAGCTATGGTGTCCCCCTTGGAAATGTCTTCAATATCCCTTATAATTTTCTAAAAACACAAGCTGCATAATTAAGGAAAGTTCGTACGATTTTTTAATTCTTTTAAATAATAATAATGCAAATTACATAGTTCAAAAAAATAAAATAAAAATATGTAAATTCATATTTTTTAATTATCTACAAATAGATACCCATATTCATATATTTTTTTACATAAAAAATATACCTTTTGATTATAGTGGAAATTTAGTAGGAGGGAAAATATAGTGGATTAATGTTTTTTTCAATGCATTTTTTGGTATGAAAGAAATTCAATTCGGATATTTTTTTTCCTATTTTTAGACTATCAAAAAATAAATGACATCTCAGATTCGAACCATATTTGTTTGTTGTTTGTTTTACTACTCAATAACAACTATATTATATATATATATATAGTAAATAAATCTTTTCTTTTGTTCATTATTGTGGGATGACATAATGAAAAGGGGAAAGTCTGTTATGATAATGTGAATTAGTGTGAATTTGAAAACATTTCAATTTTCTAACAAACAACATTTTTTTGTTTGTTTAGACAAATTAAAAGTTACGCTTAAAATATTATCAGCGTGCATATGAGGCTAGTTGATTATTAGGTGAGCTAATCATTTCCAATGATTTATTTGTTGTATACATGATGGTCCAATTCTTATTAGTGGCCCAGCCAAGGAAAACAAATACATTGGGCCAAATAGTGCTAAGCTCAACATGACACAGCCCAAAAGCTATTCCTTCACACCAAAACTGCGAAGCATTCAAGCAACCCTAAAAAAACCCTAATTTTTCATCTCTTTATATACGAAATCGCACACATACCCTTTTGCCATCCGTACTTCTTTGCCTCTATTTTCGTGTTCTTGACATCTCTATTTTCTTAATTTCTCTTAACCTTTTTTTTTCCTCTTATCTTTTTGCTAATGTAATTTTTTTATCTGTTCTCCACGTTTATTAATTGCAGATAATCAATTGAATTTCTTCGTGTTGATAGATTTGATTAAATAAAATGAATAATAGCAGGAATTGTGTGTATCGACTTGATGCATGCAATGCGTTAATATGTCGAAAGAGTTTCCTGCGATAATAAATTTAGGGGAGGATGGGCAGTTGAGTTTCATCCTTCTGTTGATTTCTTTTCAACAATCATCTTCCCCAAATTTATTTTCAGATTTAACAGTTTAATTTTTTTCCTGGATTTTAGATTATAAAATTGCTTTGAAATTTGTTGTAGATGGATAAATTTTAGATGTATCGATTGTTGAAGAGTATTGTTCGGAGATGGAAATGATGATTTTTTCCCCAAATTATCGACGCTGATTAAAACTGAGCAAATTTTATTCTCTTTGAGAATGCAAGCCAATTTTCTGATCCATCCCTCTATAATATAACTGTTAGAGATTGAGTAAAATTGATTTACGAGTAGATGTGAATTTTTAGATCTGAGTTTTACAATTTGTGGGTTCTGGACTGTTGGTATTCGAGATTTTGAGTTGCTCTCTTTTTTCTTTTAAAATAACACTAAAGTGAAGCTAACACCAATCTATAAAAATAAAATGGCATTTTGATCATTATTGTTAGAATCTTTATTTTTTTTTATGATTTGTCTAAATAGTAAGATTTATTTATTGTGTGTGATTTATGATTACGACTTATAACATGGTATTGTCGTTTAGATCTGATCAAACCATTTTAAATTGGATCATTTTGGATTTGGAATTGATATGAATCATTATACTATTTGGATAGGATGAGATTTTTAATTGGACCATTTTGAACCGGATCGCTTCTGATCAAAGTTAATTAATTTAATTTATTTTTAAATTGTGATTATTTATTGTTTGTTTGGTTGGAGTATATATTCCTTAGAAATTGAAATTCCTGGAAAATAGTTAAGGGTTTTGCCTGGACAATGCATAAGAATTAACAAATACATTAAAAGTTAAAATTTACATTTAATGTGTAAAAAATTTATTGAAAAGTGAAATTAATATATTTTTTTATTTATTATATGAAAATATTATATAGAAATTTGAAATATGTATTGAATATATGAAAATAATTTCACATTTCAATGAAATTTTTTTATATAATCGTTGTGTAAAACAAGTTTTAATGTATTTTTCACATTAATTAATGTATTTGCTAATTCTTATGCATTGCTCTTAGGACAATTAATAGCAAAACCATTAACTAGGGCAAAGAATAGCAAAAGCATTGGAAATTAAAATTCTTGGGAAGATTGAAATTTTAAGAGGTTGTTTAGTTTTAGCATATGTTCCTTGGAAATTGAAATTTTTAGAAAATAGCAAAATCATCTCATGTTTAGTTGTCATTAAATAACCAAGTTTAGGAAATTAAAATTTCAATGGTAAAATTGAAATTCCTATAAAGGGTAGGAAATTGTCAATTGACCTCCCCTAGATGAATTTATATTACCGTGTCACAATACAAATTGATCATGGATTTTATTTTCTAAGATATTAGACTTTTTGTAGAAATTAAATTCTGGTGATAAATTCAACTAAAGTATAGAAAATTATTAATCTAAATTTCATTTGGTGAATCCGTGAATGCAAATTTTAATAACCAGGGAGGCCATGGTGAACCAAACACAAATAACTATTTTCTAGGAAATAGACAATAAATTTTTATGGTATATCTGAACATGGGCACGGGTCGTGTCAGGACGGCCCATGTGCCAAGTTCTCGTGCCTCGTGCCATAGCGTGTTGTGCCTATACTGGCCAAGAAAAGTTTGTGCTGTGTCGGGCTCGTGCTAAGTTATATAATGTAAGGCCCATGCACGGCCCAGTCCACGTGCTGTGTCATCGTGCCTTATACTAATTTTTATAAATTTTGAAATTTTAATCAAAATTAGTGTGCCAACTTGTGGGCTGGCCCATCGTTCTCGTGCCAAAATTTTAAAATGTTGTTCGTGGGTGCCCTACGACCCACCATTCATCCCTTTGTGCCGTGCTAGGCTGGGCCCAAACCGTGTTGTGCTGAGTTGGCCAATTCATTGGAGTTTAAATTCCTTATTAATTTCTCATGAATTAAACAAACTTGTTTGGTTGTCATGTTGACATTTAAATTCATGGGAATTTTGAATTTTTAGTTATGAAGTGGAACTTGGTAATTAAATTTTCTTGTTTTGTGGGAATTGGAAATTTCAATGAATTTGCATTTGCTACATTTTTACATTTTATTGTCAACCAAAAAACTTCCTCAATACTCAATTTTCATGATTTTTCAATTCCCAGATAAATTTTGTTCAACCAAACATCACTTTAGAATTACACTAGTATAATATTCTCTCTCTCTTTTTTTTAAAAGAAAGTATGGAAAAGAGAAGAAAAAAATGTAATTTTATTAATATTAGTCAAAAGTAGAAGATAAAATATGGAAAATGCAATTGAGAATTATAATTAATAAACGTAAAAGAATAATATTAAAAAAAATAACAACCCAAGAAGAAATGGAGGGAGTAAGTTTTTTTTTTTGGTGAAAAATTAGGATAGGTATTGTTTATAGCCAATTAAATTAAGTTATGGGTATTTGATTTAGCCAAAAATCACTTCATGACAAAAATAAACGGGTAAAATTTGGGAAATTTTGGGCCTTGGATGAAGGAAAATGACGGAGAAGATGAAAGAAAATGGTGTTACCCGTCTCGCGTTTAACAGAGCAATTTTTTTTTTTTTGCTTAAAGTAGGGTTTTTCCTATTTCACCTAATGATGAATCTCCTTGATCTATTCTACAACAATTATAGTTAAACTTGATAGTATCTGATAAATGTTTTTGGATAATCCAAATACAGACTAGGATAGTTCGATCCACTCATAAGCCAAGGAGATTCCTTCTCAAAATCAATTCTAAGCATGTTTCAAATTTGTATGTTCTGTTTTCTTTTTCCAATATGTCCTTATATTGGAAAGCTAATTGAAAAGGAAATTCGAGATAACCATATATAACATGACTTTGGTACCATGTTAAAAAATTAAAATCGATAAAATAAACATGCTTGAGAAAACCGAATAGAGAGAAGTTTTCTATCCATTTACAAGCCTAAAAGTTTCATTATAAAACCTATCTATCTATCTATTTTCTATACTACTAAAATCTAACCACTATTTTCTTCCACTTTTTTTTCCCCTCCTAATCTCACTTTTCCACTACTCTCTATATTTAATAGCATAATTAATACCCTAATAAATAAATAAAATCTCAAATAAATATCTTTTGAACTAAAATAATATTATAATAAAAAACTTTGACATTAATTTTTTATTTACTAACTAAATTACTCACTTTGTCTTTATTTAATTTGTGCATTTTTTTTGGTTGTTTTTATTTTAATTTGCTGACTTCATACATTATCTAACTATACTAAAATTTTATTCTTTTATATGTATTATTGTATTTTTCCCAAGTTACTTTATCATCCTCTTTCTCTTACTTTTTTTTGCACAACTTTTATCATAATTTATGATTTTTCCTTTTTCTGGTTACTCTATTAGTTTATTGATTGGTATTGATGAAAACACAAATGAGCAGATATAAAAATTGGGTGTGCATTTTATTATAATTAATTTTTTTTATATCTCTACTAATCTTTTATACTATATCCGTATCGCAACATTCGTTATATAAGTATGCGATACGGACTCCTAGGCAAAAAATAGATTTAAAAAGAGCGTGAAAAATGAATAATTAATTAGGCTCACTACAAAAGTAAAGTTTAAAAAATAAAAAAAGTTACGCGTGGATAATTTTTTCACTAAATATAGTAAAAAAAAATTGTTGTAAATGTTGTATTACAACTTAAAATGACAAAAGTTGCGAGTATTACAATACGGAGGTAGTACTAACGTAGTAACCACAAAAAAAAATATTTCCTAAGCCCGTATTATCTATCCCAACATATCAATAGTTTTATTCGATAATCAATATAGTATATCAATACTTTTATACTAATATAGTAACCATAAAAAAATATTTCCTAACCATTAATCGGTATAGCATTTGCTCGGATATTATCTAGTTTGTAATAAACATGTTCGTTTTGTCTTATTTTTTCTGACCTGATATAAATTGAAGAGAATATACTCTTAGATCATTAGCTTTTTATACGATCTTCTTTCTCCAATTAACGAGGGACACTCACCAGAAAGTGTTCCCGTGCGTAGCCTACAAACATGTAGGTGGCAAAGTAGTTTCACTCGTGACTTTAAGATAATAGAGTTTGACTCTTGTTTGAATATAAGGTATTTCAAATACGTAGTATTAACTACACCATCTGTCCTAATTTACTTGTCCCATTTTGACTTTGGGCACTGTTTATGTGTGAACTTTGATTTTATTTAATTTAATATACGTAAAAAAAAAACATAGTCATGATGGATCTAGTTTAATTCGTCTCAACATGTAATTTTCAAATTTATAATTTTTATAATTTTTTACTATATATAATTAAAGATAATTTTATTTTAAGTTGTGTCTCAAGAGGTATGAAAAAGAGAATGTCGCAAGTAAATTGGGACGGAGGGAGTAATACTCGTAACAAATTAATTTTTAATTCCCACAAATTATATTCTTTTGTTGTGAGTATCATGATACAGAGGTAGTAAAATTGAAATGAATCAGATATACAATAATATGTGACTTAAGAATCATGCCTATTTTTTTTATTATTATTTATTTAATTTATGAAATTTTATTTTAGTTTAATTTAGACAAATTCAGTTTAGTTCTTTTTAGTTTGATTAATTTCACCTCCTTTCAAGGGCATAATTTAATTTAATTTAATTTAATTCATTTCAATTTAGTTTACGCCAGTTCATATTAATTTGGGGAAAAAAGAACAAGTTATGTTCTCCTGAGCTTATTTTTATGGTACATCAATTCAGTTAAGCTAAATTCAGTCAACTTTATTCAATTTCAGGTCAATCATTTCACTTCAGTTCAGCCAACTGTACTTTAGTTTAGTTTAACCCACTTTAGTTTAGTCGAGCAAATTATTTTTATTATTATTATTTTTTATATAAGGAAAGGAAAGCCGGTTATCCTCCTGAAAAGGAAAAACCACAAGTGTCCTTGCGGACCAATAAAGCAAGAGGGTGGTCTACGAGGTAGTACCAATATGTCATAATATTATAATGGTGGTGTTTACTGGCCAGGTAGTCTACCGCATAGTTAGTTTCTCTGAAGATATGCTTAATTGAGATATGATCAAAATTGATAAAATCTTTTATTACATCTTCCACAATACTGTATTATGTATTTCCCAAGGAATGTGTCAAATTTTCCTAATTGTATTGATGACGGTAAGGTTATCTCCTTCTATCTCTAAATTTTTAACTCCCAGAGAGATCGCATTCTTTATGCCTTCTCTAAGAGCAAGAGCTTCCGCAAAAAGGATGGAGCTAGTTTTGTGAATTTTCATCGCTCTTGAATTGAGTATGCTTCTATTATGATTTCTGATTATAAATCGTATAGCTATAGTTACATTAGAATATTTTGAACCATAAAAATTAAGCTTAAAGAAATGCCTTGGAGGGGGACCAAAAGCTTTTGGAACGGTTAGAAGTATGATTTTGAACAGTTTAGTCGAGCCTAGTTAACCTCATCTAGCTTCAACTCATTCCTACTTGTTTGGTCGTCTCTCTTACGTTCCGTACTTTGAAACTACAAGGCTCTCCTCTCATTTCAACCACCCACCAAAAATAAATCAAAATCACATGCAAATTCATATCAATAGATCAGAAAATAGATAGCGAGCTGTGCAGTACCTTGCCTTGCCTTGCCTGTTTGTGTGGAGAGGAGATAAGGAGAGTACGAAACACTTTTTCAGGTGGCAGGCGATAAATTTTCTTGGTTTGGTTGTACAGTTGATGACTTTTATCTCTTTCTTTATTTCTTTCTTTATGCAATTGCGTTTTGTTGTATCATCCACCAACTTCATTAATGAGCTACAAGTGATTTCAAGACACTTTTATACAAATTCCGACATCAAATCTGACTCTTAAAGATTAAAATGACTTGTAAAACCTTCATTTATATTTATTTATGCACCCCAATTTACAAAGATTTGATGATGAAAATAAAGAGGAATGGAGTGCGTGCGCGTAAATGGAAAAAACTGCGGAAATCAAGCTCGTCCTTTAAAGTGCGGAAAGTCTATGTTGAACTTTATACGTTGTTTAACTTAAACATTGTATAATGACCAATAACAATCCATAATATTAATGAATTAGTGGATAATGCTATTGATTATTATAATATTATTGGTCATTATACCTTGTGTAAGTTACGTAATGTGCAATTGTAGATTTTCTCGTACAAACTTATTTTTTTCCCATAAGTTATCTTCAACTTATTTACTACTTATTAGTTCAGTCTATTTCAAATAAGTTTAAATAAGTATTAAATAATAATAATAATAATAATAAGTATTGATTATTATTATTACTATTATAAAAATTGCTACAATAAAAATAAAAATAATAATAGGTACCAATAAATATTAATGAGTATCAATAAATATTCTAATTTCCAACAACGTTTGTACACTTGTGTACATAATTTATCTTCCACAACTTTGTTAGAATGTTGATCACAATTTAATAAAATTATTTTTCCCCTGCTATGTCCTAGTGACTTATACCCAGTATCACCCAAAAAAAAAATTTAATCCATGAGCAACACCTCTAGCCTAAGCAATTGCAGTATCCTTTATTGGAAAATCTTCCGGGGAATTAAAGTTGGCACTGTAATCAATTTCATCACCACCATAATCGTACAAATAAAACATATTATATACACCAAAATTATTCTTTTTTTTAAAAAATAAAAATAAATAGGCTAGGCTGAGGCGCATGGCTCATGTGCCCCACCCAATAATGCAGTTTTTTTTAACAATGCAAGAAAAATGCCTTGTGTTGCGACCTAGGTGTCGACACCATTGATTGACAGAGGTTGAGAGGGTGAGAGACTGTGAAAGAGGGTGAGAGATTATGTGTCAAATGTTATGTTTTAGCTAGGGGTCAAGGACAATCTTATCTTAATGGGACTTTGTTTAACAACACCCTTAAAAAAATGAGAGGATAACACTAAATAAATAAACTAAAACTAGTCTCGTCGTGGGTGTTGCCCGAGCTTTTATTCTAATACAACGAGAATGTGTGTTTAATATCATATCAGCCAATGATTTGGTTATTTGTTAGTATTAGACTAGTAGTAGGTTACATTTTTGTGTGTGTTTTGATTTCGATCAAGAATTTAAATATGGCAAAAAAAAAGAAATATTACATGGAGAAGAGAAAGACGGAAGACAAAGAAAGACATAGTAGGTTATGGGCGCCAAATTGTGCAGTGTAAACACGTTAAGATACATGAATATAGAGCAATAGTAATAAATTAATGACTTCTTTCATAAACGACATAACAATGGAAGATGAAGGGTAATTGTATTGATCTTAAGATTTTATAAATGACAATGGAGGATGAGAAGATGAAGGACTGAATTATCTAAATTTTCAATCCTTATGTTGGGCCTCAAACGTGTCTCGTTATTGATTATTAGCATTGTTCAACCAAAATTAACCTTTTCATTTAAATTTGACAAGATCTCATTAACCTTTTCAACAGTGTGTTTTTGTACTGTTGTGGCAGTTAATTACCATACTTATGTGTAGAGCTGTCAATTTTTGACCCGACAAATCCAGTAAACTCGACCCGTAAATAGTGGGTTTTGACAAAAAATAAAAACTTAAACCCGTTTTGAACCCGTTAATCACAACCCGCTCTTAACCCGACCTGTTTTCAACCCGACCCGACCCGAAAATCATTAAAAATGTATTAAACTTATGATATTATAGGAAAATGTAAGCAAAAACACTTCTTACCATTAAAACTTTGAATTTAAGATTATTTTTATTGCCACAACATCAATTTTTTGCCATGAATTAGCTATTAATGAAGATATTTCTTATAATTTGTACCTTTTAGAACGCTTAAGGTACATTTTAGTACATAAATTGCATTAAAATATGAAAAATAAAAGGCCGTTATAAAACTTCTCCCAACCCGCTGGGTCAACCCGAACCCGAAGAATTTGGGTTATAAAAAAGCTAATACTGACCCGAACCTGCTAACACCCAACCCGGTACAACATGAACCCGCAACTATTTTACACCAACCCGACCCGACCTGTTTGACAGATCTACTTATGTGGTAACCGGTAACACTAGAAGCCATATATTCTCATTCGAGACTAACTCATTGGCATTGATCCTAACAAACTTTATCCGAAAAAATGACTCAAATTGTTCACTTGATTTTTACTTTCTAACTATTAAAATGAAACAAATTAAACGAGCAAGTCTCATGTGACGTGAATAAATATGAACAAACTGCTAAGTTTGCAACTATATGATTTAATATCTCCTTCGATTCATCCGTTTTATATACAAAAATCTAAAGAGAATTGCTTGCAAACCCCTAAAAAAAAGTATGGAAAAGAGTTTGAAGGTAGATACGAAAACCAAAATAGAAAAGAGCTTTGATGACAAGTTAGAGGCAGTAAGTCCAACATCAATGTACTTGTTGAGTGAGGTTGCAACACTTTACATTCTTTGTATTTTTGAATTGGAGATTCCAATTAATTTTTCATTCATCTATGATTTCTTCAATAGTGTCTTCCTTGATAGTCATCCACGCTTTTCCCACATTCCGGTAATCCTCTTACTCAGTCGTTTTGGAATCATTATGTCTGTATTATATAAGTGAAGTGATGAGCAATGATGTCTCCTATACAATTACTAAAATACGTATAAGAACTAAATAAGCAAAGCGCAAGCTTTATATATACAATTTGAAGAAAAAATATTTTATCCAATTAAAGGCTCTTGTATGTGGCTAGTTTTTCGAGAGGAGAAGAAATAATGGTAATCGTGACTTGAAACATGACTGATTCATTGTGTTAATTTGAAAAACTCATTTGAGGATTACTTGATATTATACATAGCATATGTAATTAAACTCAATTTACATTATCAAGTCCTATACTATCAAGTTCACATCATTTTTTTTTTCAATCACCGTATTGATTTTTGAAGTCTCAATTATGATTTTACCATCATCTGGATCCCACACATCTCTAGACGACCTACCATTTCTCCAATTTAACCTACTAAAAATAGCATACTCCCGTAGGTTAAATTGGTTAAAATAACCTACTAAAAATACTGGTTAAATTATGGGGTTAAATTGGTTAATCAATTAAATAGGATACTCTGGTAGGTTAAATTGTTTAAAATAACCCCATAAAAATGGGGTTAGTTTTTTTAATTCTATTTTATTTATTTAATCTTTTTTAATGCAAATCTAACCTCATAATTAAAATACTAACAACAATGCTACACTAATATATGTAGTACAAATTGGGTTTATAGTGGTACCATGTAGAATTAAAATGTTAATAATGATACCATGTGAAAAAGCCAATTTTACAATGGTACCATGTAGAAAATCCCTATATATATTTTTTTTGGTGTTAAGAGAGCCACAAAAGTAAGGATGAGAATCGATCTTAAGATCTCTTGAAATCGGGAGAAAGACTTTAATTACTTGAGCTATTCCTCACTCTCCATACAGTGCTATTATTGTCACATTTAAATATACCCCTAATTAATATTACCTATTTTCTTGCAAAATTACATACTTAAAATCCAATCTTGTTATGGTCATCCAACATCGCGTAACAAACAAATCGCTTAGGCATACACAATTTTTTTTTACTATATTCATATTGTTTAATTTCTTGATTATCATTGCATGACATTTAATATGTGTACAGATTGAAGACGAGAAAGGGAGAAAATTGTGGAAAAAAGTGGAAGTGAATGTGAAAGATCATATCAAGACTCCAAATTTCCCGAAAGATTTATCAATAGAAAGTTATAGTGCACATTTAGACGATTACATATCCAAATTAGCAACTTCAAAGCTTGAATTACACAAACCTTTGTGGGAAGTTCACAATTTCAACTACCCAACAACCAAAGCAAATTCAACCTTAATCGTTAAATTCCACCATGCAATTGGTGATGGTGCCTCACTCATGGGAGTTGTGTTAACTTGTTTTAAAAGAGTTGATGATCCTACACTTCCTCTCACTTTCCCTTCTAGCAATACTACTACTAATAGTGTACAAGCAAGTAAAAATAACAAAATTAAGACTAAATTGATGAAAACATTCAAATTTGTGCCTAAATTTGTAACTTCAATGTTTTGTACATTGTATGACTTTGGACAAACACTTAGGGTGGTGATGTTTGAAGATGCTCCTACACCAATTAGGTCAGGAAAGACCAACATGCTTCTTCCTAATTCTTCTAGGGTTTGTTCAATCAATTTAAGTCTTGGTGATGTCAAGAGAATCAAGTTAGCTCTCAAAGTGGTAAGATTGATAACTTCCTTCTCTGCAATTTTATTTACGACAACTTGACTTTTGCATTATTCATGTAATTGTTTGATAATCTTCGGTTATATGAATGCTAAAACATAGCCAGGCCATATGGGACTTTTAAAAATCATTTTATGTAACAACATTTATAGAATTTGAAGGTTACATGTATATATGCATTGTTAAGTGTGAAAATAAAACTATTGCAATTAAAACTCTAAAAGAACCCTAGGGTTGTATTACTTTAATTAAGCCTTTAATTTCCTACCTTTATCTAATAACAAACAAATCTCAACTTATAGCAATCTTATGTTGATTGGCTCTCTACAATAATATTGACACGAATTATTTGCAACTAGTTACACAAAAAATAAAGTTGATCTTTTCTACACCTAATAACATAATATTATCAGATTTGTTTTTAATTTGAAAATCAAATAAAAGCAGTACAGTAGACACTTTGGGAGGTATGCAGTGATCATTAGTGACATTTTTGTAAATACTGCAAACTTTGATTTGAAAAATATGTGTATTAGTGTATGTACACCTTTTATAGTTTTATCCAAACATGTACGATATTAAAAGTAAAATGTACATTTTTATTTAATTTTTAGTTGTTTTCAGCAACTTTGTGGTTTTTAAGCCAATCATCCCTTGTGTGTGTGTAACAATGGATTAATATTAATTATCTGCACACATCTTTAATTAAACTTTTGATTCTCTATTTTGTGACAGACGGTAAATGATGTTGTTATAGGGATAATATCATTTGCAACTCGGTTATATATCCAAGAAACAGAGCAAAAACAATGGAAGAAGACTCACATGACAGCATCAATAATTGTGAATATTCGAAGTAACAAAAGATATACAAGTCCAGAAGTAATGCGTAAAGGAAATACATGGGGAAATAAAGTGTCATTTATTGAACTATCACTCCCATATTTAGAGCAAGATGATCTTAGAAATCCACTCAAGTATATCATGAAAATTCATAAAATTATGAATAGAAAGAGGAATAATATGGCTGCAATCTATCTCTCTACATGGACTCTTGATGCTATAAGGATCTTTGGAGGTTTTAAGGTTTGTTATATATCTATGTAAGTCCTTTGTTTTTTTATATGTTACATTATATAGTAATATTATGACTTTTATTTAAATTGATTTCTACTTGAACTAAATTTGTTTTCCAAAGCTAAAAAAAAACACTAGTTCTCTCATTAAAATCTTATGATACCCTTAACTATATATATATGTAAAGTAAAAAAAAAATAAATGCTTGGCACAAAGTAATTGTGTATTAACATATTTATGTTTGGGATGACTTTAATATGTAGGCCGCAAGTCGAATCGCAGAAAGAAGCTGGAAAAATTCTTCATTTTTTCTCACAAATTTGGTAGGACCAATTGAGCAAATGAGCATTGCCGATCACCCGATCAAAGGCTTTTATTTCGTACCAACTGGATTAAATTTGGTTAGATCCATGACTTTTTTTACCCCCCAATCTTTTAATTATATATATACGACATATCTAGAAATAGGATCATGAAGAAATGGTGAAAACTAAAAACCAATTAAAAAGGTACATAAGAGCTTCAAAAGGATAATTATGGGTCATTGTTCTATATATGGGCGATTTTGGATTAAAAACATATGCATATTGCTCATGATCATATATAGTTAAAATATGATCATTTAACTTTAATTTATATTTACCACTGATCATAGTTAAAATATGATCTTATTAGAATTTATTAGCTTTGACCTGCTCAGTTCTAATCATTGATAACAAAAAAAGTTGAAAAGAACACACCAAATGCATTATATTATTGATCTTTAACTTTTTAGGTTTTATTAGAGGTCAGGTTTAATAAGTTATAATCAATACTAATAAGTTCTAATCAATCCCAATCTAGGGTAATATGTTTTAATTAGTTCTAATAAGTTTCGACCAGAGTTTATTAAGGTCGATCAATCAGATCATGTCTAATAAGTTTCAAACAAGGCTTTATTAGGGTCACATCAGTTAGGTTCAATATGTTTTGATCAGAGGGTAGTCAATCAGATTTAATCAAGGGTCAATCAAGTTTTATCAGTTATAAACATAGTTAATCAGGTTTGACCAGTTCCTATATGATAGAATAAATATTATTTCAAAAATAGGAAAAATATCATTTTTGGATTTATCTTTGTAAAATCGGTTGAGATTTTCCAAGGGATCTTTAATTTTGTACAACTCTTATATATATTGGAGAAATACAAGAAATTTCCGAGAGGGAGAATTATACAAATTCTAATATGGTATTAGAGCCTTAATTTTTCTTCAATTCTGTTAGACTAAGTCAACTCTTATAAAATCAAGTTTCATATATGATTAACTTATACAAGTGAAAGAAAACGCACCCTTAGCTTCTTTTAATGAAGTCTTTAAGGATAAAGCGAATCCGAATATCAATTGTCAATTGTATAGGGATATAAAATGTGTTCGAATAGGTTTGAAGGGATTGATTAACATAAAAAGAATGATGTTTTTAAACTATACACCTAAATTATATTCTTACATAGATTATTCAATTCTAGTCATGCGTATACATGAAACACTAATATTATTCTATAAGTACTTCAAATTACTTGTAACATACCTTTTTATTAGCATGTATTTTAAGAAAGTGAGTTAATCTGAGCATGTAAACTAGAAAAATTGATTAACAAAAATTCAACACAAACAAGAGCAATAGAATTTAATTAACGTTATACGTAATATATGTATAGATCGATGTAAATATGATTGGTAATGTGAATGATTGTGAATGCAGAGTTTAGCAGTATCAGTGATGAGTTATATGGAAAAGCTAAGAATTGGATTAGTAGTTGAGAATGACTTCATTGACCAACAAAGATTAATCACTTGTATGGAGCATGCTTTTCACTTGATTCTCCATTCTGCTATTGCTACTGTCCCTCCTCCTCCTCCTCCTCCTCCTCCTATTTCTGTTGCACCATGATATATATAATGCATGCATGATACATCATATCATTATACAAAATCTTCTGAGTGAGATTTTACTCTATTTTATTATTATCTAATAATATATATATTATTGTACGTACTTGTATTTGGTAATAATAATGTGACAAAATGTTGTGCTATTATTTACAAGAACCTATGATTTGGGGCCTTTTTTTTCTTTCAATTTTAAGAAACCAGCTATAAAATGACCAAAATGTATATCCTACAATAGGATTTAAATAGAGTTATATTCTCTTCGTTTTAATTTGTAAATTTGTTACACAGTATTACTATTCAATCAATGTTGATGTTTTAAATTTTTGACTTTTCACTTTCGCATGATATATTTTTAAATCATCAGGTTTTCTTAATTACTATTTTCCCCGTAACCAAATTCTTGTAACATTTATCATATTTGGCTATAACTGAATTCTTGCAACAAAAAGACCAATTATTTATCCACGTTTAGTAAAGTTTTGAATATGAAATGACTAAAATAACCTTACTAAAAAACTCAATTGTAAGATTATTATGACATAATCTAACATTTTACAACTGAAATACTAATATCATTAAAACAAACCTAAGTAAACAAAAACTTAATTCCACCACCATTCATCGCCATTCACATTCACTGGTACTTTCCAGAAGACGCCTCCCTCCCTTTCAAAACCATCATTCATCGTCAATCACTACACCACCACCTCCATTTTCACCATCAAACAGTTACCATCCACCTCCATTTTCACCGCCGAAAGCATCACACAACCACCACCATTTCCACCGATGAAAGCACCAACTGCTTAAAATTGTTTTATGGGATTTTATGGCATCCCACTTTTCTTAAAATTATTTAAATCGATCGAAAGTTGTAATTCCATTATATAATTAAATTGCAATCAAATCACAATTCACACCCCCTCCAAAAAAAATAAAAATGTGTGCAGCATTGTGATTTGTGGCTATGTTGGTTTGGACTTAATTTCAGACAATTAAGCTTATTTCACTTAAGGTAGTGTTTGGATATGTGATTCATTTCAAATTGATGAATTCAATTTTTGAAATTGAAATGTTACAATTCAAATGACAATTATTTGTTTGTGTTGTTTTTAGAATTTGAAATGACATGGTTTTGTTAAAATATTTGAAATATATAACATTTGTTTGTTAAACATTTGGGTTGAGAATTGGGCCAAATCCAATTCCAATTTTTTTTACTTGCCAAACATGTAATTTGGCCCAAATCCATTATCTTAAATAAAATGCTTGTATCCAAACATAGCATAATTTAATTTATAATTATTGTAGTTGTTGTATTACTATTAATATTATTGTATTGTCTCTATTATTATTGCTATTATTGTTATTATAAGTTTATAACTACTACTTAAATTATTATTGTTGTTATTATTTTCTATGGACAATTGCTTTTCAATTGCCTTTAATATGGTCAACACCGGAAAATGGATATCAGGTTTCATGTCACAAATATTTCCTAGTTGCCAAATTTTTTAGGGTTTTTTAAGCTATACCCTTGAGGTATTGTATTTTCTACGCTGTACCCCAGAGCTTTCAAAACTTCTCAGATGTACCTCGAGTTTGGATTTTAGACTAAGTTATAACCCTTGCATAAAACCTAAACTAACCATGATTAAAAAAAATCGGTTAAAGTGACACGTGTCACTGTATAATTAGTTTCAACAAAAAATAGAAAAAAGAAGAATTAATTTTAAAAATTTAAAAATTATGTAACTAAACTAAACTTAATCCGATCAATTAAACCCACTAACCTTTCATTAAAGGCACTCACCCTTAAACAAACTACCCTTAATCAATTAAACCCATTAACCCACCCACCAAAAGCTCTTTTAGCTATTTTCTTTTTATTTTATTTTCTTTTATTTATTTATTTATTTATTTTTGTTTGCACCATTTATGTTATGCCAAGTGTCATTTAAACAGTTTTTTTTTTTTTACCCATGGTTAGTTTAGGTTTTATGCCTGGGTATAACTTAGTCTAAAATCCAAACTTGGATACAATTAAGAAGGTTTAAAACCCTAGGGTAGAGCTTAGAAAACGCAATAATTCAACATGACTATAGCTTAAAAAAATCCAACTTTTTAAAAGATGTGAATCTTGCAAAAAAAAAAAAAAAGAAAAAGAAAAAGAATTTATCTCACAAAAATATACTACTCGTAATAAAAATGAAAACCAAAAAGAGCAGAGCTTATATATATAGCACTGTCAATTCAGGTCAACAGTTCAGTTAATTTCAGATAAATTTTTTTCCAGTTCAGTTCAGCTTTTGTACGGACATATTTCAGTTCAGTTCAGTTCTAGTTAATTGTTCAGTTTAACGAATCAGTTAAAAATTCGAACGGGTGCAATTCAGTTCAGTTCAAAATGTCGACAGTTCAGTTCACTTTTGGTTACAATTCTTTTGGTTCGGATAGCTTTAGTTCAGGTCATTTGAGATTATAATTTTGTAACTCCAAACCAGCCTTAAGATAGACATTCAGTAGGAAATTTCATACTGCTAGCCAGTCGCATGCAAATGTGTAAAATCGGTCGCAAATCACCTACCTATATTTCCAATAGGAAATTACCTACCGCATTTTCGGTCGGAAATGTTGAGAATTGCGGTAGAAAATCACCTACCAATATTTTTTATTTTTCGGTAGGAAATTACCTAGCACTAAAAGTCGGTAGGAAATGTTGTAAGAAGCGGTAGGTAATTTTTCCGACCGAAATTCGGACGGAAATGTACAATTAGCGACCAACGTATTTCCTACCGCTCAATACCGACAGAAAATCGGTCGGAACCGCTTATGGCGGTAGGTAATTTAGCATTTTCTTTTAATGTTCAAAACAGTTCGGATAATATTGTATAATTTTTTATTCAGTTTAGTAATATTCAAATTAAATTAGTTTCAAGTCATTTTTAGTTTCAGTTAGATCCAGTTATCATCTTTTTAGTTCAATTTCAGTTAGCTTCAGTTATTCTCTTTTCAGTTCAGTTTCAGTTCAGTTCAGTTATTTTTAGATACCCGATTTTCAGTTCAATTTCATTTCATTTCAGTTCAGTTATTTTCAGATATTTAGCAGTTAACTTCAGTTTCAGTTGGTTTCAGATTCAGTTCAGTTCAGTTCGATATTTTTCAGTTGACTATCAGTTATCAGTTCATTTAGTTCAGTTCACTTTCAGTTTCAGGTAATTTCAGATCGACCCAAAACAATTCAGTTTCAGTTAGTTCAGTTCAGTTAAATCAGTTCTGACCCAATGTGACAACACTTTATATATAAATATAATACTTGATGGTAATTACAAAGCTAGAAAGCCAAATTAAGAAGAAGAGAAAATGGAAAAGAGATTGAAGGTGGTGGAGACGAAAAAGAAAGAAGAAAAGAAGGGGTTTGAGGAGAAGTCGGAGGCAGTAAGTCCAACATCAGATTACTTGTTGAGTGAGGCTGCTACACTTTACATTCTTACTATTTTCGAATTGGAATCTCCCATTCATTTTTCATCTTTCTTTGATTTTTTCAATGGACCCTTCCTTCACATTCATCCTCGCTTTTCCTGCATCCCGGTTTGTATTCCTACCCTCCTCATCCTCCTCTTGCATTTATTATGATTCTACATATATAGCTAATTTAAACTGCTCCCTTCGTAACATTTTTTTTTTTTTCTATTTTTTGTCAAATCGTTGCATTTATTTTGTTACGAAGGTATTGTATACAAGGAGATATTTAAAAAAAATGTGTTGTTTTTTTCATTGTTTCTCCAAACATACCCTTATTTTTCTCACATTTCCATTCTTTTGTCTTAAATCCTTTTGATTTGTAATTTTGTATTGCTAGATTCGCTGGATTGATATGGTTCATTTTATAATTTTGATTGTTTTTAGTTTTAATACATAATAATGTTGATTTGTTACAACATACTTCGTATGCTCTATAATAAAATACTATTTTCGTATTGAAATACTCACAACAAAAATTCCTACATGCCTATACGGACTCTTACAAAAAAAAAAAAAAAAAAAATCTCGTTTGATTTGGTTTGATGTGTACTTTTTTAATATATAATTTTTTACTATAAATATATCTAAAGATATTTTTATTTAAAATTATATGTTGGAAGATGTGAAAAAGTAAATGTTGCAAACAAAAGGGACAGAGGGAATGGTAACGAGTATATGTAAGGGTATAAGTTTACTTTTTGCGAAAAAATATAAAAAAAAAATACTCCATCCGTAACGTATTACCATCAATGTTTAACATAAAGTAGAGAGTAAAAATTCTCAATTATTGCTGTTAATACGTTACGGAGAGAGTACTAAGTATAGTAAGAAAATATTTGTTGCAAATATTGTGTTACAAGCTAATATAAAATAGAAAAATTTGCAAATATTGTGATTCAAATATAATATATATATATATATATAGGGTTGGGTTCCGGTGAGAAATTTCTTATGGTGAGAAAAGTGAGAAGAGATAAATACATCAACTATGACCTAGAGGTACATTGAGCACCAACTATAGGTACATTCACCGTACACTATAAATACATTGAGTAAAAATACATTGACTGTATACCATATATATATTGACTCCAAACTATCAATGGAGTAAGGAGGGAAAATCAAATTTAATCTTAGCCCTTCATTTGGTGATCAAAGTCACCCTTCTCACCAAAACTACATTTCTCACATGAACCTACTTCTATATATATATATATATATATATATATTCTAATTATATGTAGTTAAAGTTCTCTTGATTTAAAGTTGTGTCATGAGACATGTGAAAAAATATATTGTAACAAGTAAAAAAGGACGAATGTAGCACCTCATATCATGTATTTCATGCTTATAAAATTATCTTATATCGTTAAGATTGCGTTCTCTTCAACTTAAAGAAAAAGTTTTGGTTTAGATAAAGTTTAATCAGTTGTAATAAGTCCAATAAAATTTAATCATGTCTAATTAGATGTGATAAGGTCTAATTATTTCTATAATCAGATCTTATTATATCTAATGAATTCAATTAATTTTAATTAGATTTTCACACCCCATTTGAAACAAGTGATTTAGACCGTCTCTAAATTGATATTCACGCTTCATTTTCTACTGAGTAATATTATTTATTTCTCACATATTAATTTAGAAAGTGAATAATTATTGCCCTAATTTAATAGTTCCTTGGTTTTTTAATGTGTAACACTTTGACTTTAGTAGTATTCATCCAACTCAATTTGACTATTAATTGTTACTTATACATAAAGAAAAACATAGTCATGTGTATGTTGTTGGATTCACTTCGGAATACACTTTTCAAAATATATAAATTTTGTAATTTTTACACTTATATATTTAGATATATTATGTATCCAAATTGTGTCATGTTAAGTGTGAAAAGAAAACTGTTACATCTAAAAAAACATGTACGAAATAATGAACTTCACACATAGTCTGAGGAAGGAAGAGCTGGGCATGGGTCGGGCCGGCACGCGGGCCAACTCGGCACATCACGATTTGGGCCCGGCATGGCACGAGCCCGTTATGAGCATGGCACGGTATGAAGGCACGACTAGTGGGCCGTACGCCACCCATGAACAACATTTTAAAAGTTTAGCACGAATCCAGCACGAGCACGATGGGCTGGCCCGTACATGGGCATGCTCATTTTGGTTAAAAATTCATAATATATAAAAATTAGTATAACACACGATGGCACGGCACGTGGGCCGGGTCGTGCATGGGCCTTATATTTTATAACTTGGCACGAGCCCGGCACAACACGAACTTTTTTTAACCCGTTATAGGCATGACACGTTATGGTACGAGGCACGCGGGCCGTCCCAGCACGGCCCGTGCCCACCTTTAGTCCGAAGGAGTGTCGTATGTGGCCTATGTGGGCAATGTTTTGATGGTCTTATCTTTTTCCCTGTTTTTGTACGGTTTGACTTCAGTGTTTCAATGTCTAGCTAGCTACTCCTATTAAAAGTATACGACTATATGATCTTTATTTTTTAAGTCTAGTCTAATACAAAAATTCAGTTTATCTTAGATTAATTAACTCCAAAATAACAAGACCAAGACCCATTAAAAATTTAAAATCATGAGAACATTCAGAAAGTATATACTATTAGTTGCTAAATGCAAATAGCAAGACAAATTTATTCTTTTTTATTTTTTTAAAAAAATATGTAAGAAAAAAAAATATATAAAACAATTTCAACCAATCAAAGACTAACAAATATTGTCAGAAACACATAGGTGAAAAAGAAGTGGTCCCATGTATGAGTAAATCCGGAAAAATTCAAAAAAAGTGTGTGGACTATAATTGTTATCTGATAAACTATGATTGAGATCTATAGAACAATAATTGTATTGCACAGGACTATATTTTACAAGTCCGTACAAAAGTGCGATTTCATTTAGCTGTTAAGAGTTTATGATCGTTGTAGAATATTAGATTGTTTATTTTTTGTCAAGTAAACCTCAGCCTTGTGTATGGTTCCTTCTATAGGACTATCAACTGACATTGACTTTACGTATATTCATATTCAGAAAACATGTGAATTTTGCAATTTCTTCTTAGACCAAGGTGCGTTGTCTATCACCTTAGCAAAATTTTGTAGATAAGTTTATCCGTACACCGTATTCCACAAGATTTCAGATGAATTCTCATCCCTCACCTCTCAAGTAATATAAACTGGAGTTCAGATCCTTTCGATTTCAATTTTGATAGATTTTTAAAATCTGGACCCTTTAAAAATAATCAATGACTAAGGCCCCGTTCTTTTGGACTTAAAAGCTACAGTAATCAGATCAGATCAGACATTATTACTCTTTATTATAATAATAATAATAATAATAATTATTATTATTATTATTATTATTATTTCGAGCATTGTTTTTCCGCTCGATATTTTTCGACGACGGTTTTCGGACTGACTTTTCCGGCGACGATTTTCGGGACGACTTTTCCGACGACGGTTTTTGGAATGACTTTTCCGGCGATGATTATTCGGTCGACTTTTCCGGCGGTGATTTTCAAGCCGAGTTTTTTCGGCGACGATTTTCAGGACGACTTTTCCAACGACGGTGTTCGGATTGACTTTTTCCAACGGTTATTATTTGGCCGACTTTTCCGGCGATGATTTTCAGGAAGACTTGTCCGAAGACGGTTTTCGGAATGACTTTTCCGGTGGTGATTATTCAGTCGACTTTTTCGGTGACGGTTTTGGAGTCAGATTGAATGAAGGGTTTGAAAAGAATGAAAAGCAAAATACTGAAGAGGTGAAATGAAATGAGCTTGAGGCTTTAGGCTCATTAAATTTTTGTCCCAAATAAAAATAAAATATAAATATAAATATAAATATAAATATAAAAAAATCAAATCAGATCAGATCAATCCTAAAGAACAGAGCCTAAGATAATTTCTGCAAAAGTCAAGCAAAAGTCAAACAAAAACAATCAATGGCTAAGATAATAGGAGCCTACGGCTAAACTCCAGTTGGTTTTATCATGTAAAAAAAAGTTTGAATAAGATTTGATGAAATTTTAATAGTTCAATACATTTTAATCAAGATCAAGGCTAATAAGTCCTCTTTATTTTTTTAGAATAAGAGTATAAGACTAATTAATTTAGTTAATTTGGTCCATTAAGTTCAGTTACGTCGGATAACTTCAGATAAGTCGAATAGAATGCAATCACAATGTTTTATTAGGAGTTTATAGTTCAACTGGTTACTGGTTAGTTAGGAAAGCAAAAATAAATAAATAAATAAAAAAGAAAGAGAATAATAATAGGCTTACATAAATTTACTATAAGTCGGAATAATGATTATCATTATATAATATGCTTGAATCTATATAATAATTTAAGAACATGTTTTAACCACATGCCTCCAAACCTCAAATAAAGCCTTCACATTTTTTGCCACTAAATTTTTTTTTTTAAAAAAAAACTTTAACATAACTACCTCATATTGAAAAAGGAAAAAAAAATAAATAAATACCCTCATATATCCCCTCAAAAAAAAAAAAATAACTACCCCCATATAACTCCCTAATAAAAAAATTTATCAACAACTTTATTTTATAGCCTGTTAAAACATCAAATCAATAAAATAAAATGGTCTATCAAAGAAAGACATAATTTATTTTTATGATAAATGATTGATTAACTTTGCATTATTAATTTTCTCATTTGTTTCCTCAAATAATAATATTGGCATAATACCTTTCAAAAAAATAAAAACATTGGCATAATGCATGAATACATACAATTTACTTAGGAAACCAGGCCACATAGAAATAAATGTAAAGACTTTTTAAAAATTGTATATATCAAGAGTCAATTTAACATTATACCTCTCTGGCGTTCATTCACTTATTTCGGAACCAATTTAAACATATAATGAGTATTTTTAAAATTATATAATGTATAAGTATAACTGAAGAGTTAATTCTGATTTTTAACAACCACACCATTTCAAAGTAAATACCATTGTAAATAGCATTATACCCCTCTTATTCACTTTCTTCAAAATCAATTTGAACAAACTTACACTCCTTTTAGTTTTACAAAAATATAACTTTCTAAACCTATAATAAACCCTCACTATTTGTTATATATAACTACACGCATTTTCTGAATATTCATTATGTTACTAAATAAACATTTTTATTTTAAAAAAATAACATTGGAAATTTGTGGTGGATTTATGCATGTTCTTATATAATTAAAATAATCATACCACAAGTTTACAATCTTATAATTTTAGATTTTAATAATGATATTATAGATACATCGGTGCATTTGCACCGGTTCATTCTAGTTTTTTTTATTTATTTTTTTATTTATGAGCAGATTGAAGACGAGAAGGGGAGGAAAAAGTGGAAGAAAGTGGAAATGAACGTGGAAGATCATATTACGAGTCCAGTTTTTCCAGAAGATTTATCACTAGAAAGTTATAGCGAGCATTTAGAGAATTATATGTCAAAATTGGCAACCACAAACATGGAACTATACAAACCTTTGTGGGAAGTTCACAGTTTCAACTACCCAACAACCAATGCAACTTCAACCGTTATCCTAAAATTTCACCATGCAATTGGTGATGGCGCCTCTCTTATGGGAGTTCTCTTAGCTTGTTTTAAGCGAGTTGATGATCCTACACTTGTTTGTACTTTCCCTTCCCGAAATACTACTAGCACTACAAGCAAAAATAATAACAAAGTTAAGAGTATATTAATGAAACCTTTTAAAATAATTCCTAAATTCATGTTTTCCATGTTTTGTTCATTGTATGATCTTGGACAAAGTCTTAAGGTTTTGATGGTTGAAGATGCTCCTACGCCAATTAGGTCCGGACATACCAACATGCTCCTTCCAGGTTCGGCTAAAGTTTGTTCCGTCACTTTATCGCTTATTGATGTCAAGAGAATTAAGTCTGCTCTTAAAGTGGTAAGTTTGATAAGTTATTTCTTGTTTGTTATTATGTATGGTTTAATTTGATTAAACATTATTCCTATATTTTCTTAGTTTTCAAATTTGACTACTACTTCCGTATCACAATACTTGCAACCTTTATCATTTTAGGCTATAATGCAATACTTGCAACCAATATTTTTTTTACTATATTTAGTATAAAAGTTACCCATATGTTGCTTTATTTTTTATTTTTTTTTTAACTTTACTTTTGTTGTGAGCCCAACTAATTATTCATTTTTCACTCTATCTCTCTTTAAATCCATTTTCTGCCTAGGAGTCCGTGTCATCTACTTATGTAGCGAGTATTGCGATACGGAGATAGTATCTTATTGTCTCTATAAATAGATATTTAAAATAAAAAACATGAAAAAAATTAATATCGTTCTACACCTAACAGTATAAATACATTATGATTAGAGTGACTCTATCCTACATTATGATTAGAGTTGGGTTAAAGTCACAACTGATACAAATACATTGGACTTAGATAATACTTTGTGATCTAATTTTTATAATTTTTGGTAAAACGGATGTAAAGATATTATAAATATAAATTATATATTTGCAAGCATGAAAAAGGGTTTGTTGCAACTAATATGGAGCGGAGTAAGTATGGGATGAATCTATATTAACGAGCCGTTTGGTTATTGGTAATTTAACAAATTGTGGTTCGTTTGGTTATTGGTAATTTAACAAATTGTACTGTGATTATGAGAATATATTTAAATTACAATTTAGCAAAGAAGGAAACCTTGAAATCCCATCCAAAACATATTTTCATTCTCAATCTTGAATTTTATTTGTACTTTCTATTACCATTCAATTCCAAAACACATATACACACACATACACAATCTTGAGATAGTTGTCAAGCTAGCTTGTGTCAACTGTCAATGTACATGCAATTGATACATAATAACCACTATATCAACTTCTACTAATTACATCTTGGTATAATAAACTCATGATTATTGTTTAATTTTCCTTTTTTTTTTTTTTATTACAGACTGTTAATGATGTTATTATAGGAATAATATCATTTGCAACTCGGTTATATATCCAAGAAAGTGAGCAAACAAAGAAGAATACTCGCATAACAGCATCATTACCGGTCAATATTCGGAGCAACAAAAAATATTCAAGTGCAGAAGAAATGCGCAAAGGACAAACATGGGGAAATAAAGTCTCTTTTATTGAATTATCACTACCAAAGTTAGCCCAAGATGATTTTAAAAGTCCTGTGAAATATATCACCAAAATTCATAAAATTACCAACAGAAAGAAGAATAGTATGGGTGCACTCTTTCTCTACTCATGGATTGTTCCTACTATAAGGTTGTTTGGAGGTTTTAAGGTTTGTTTTTTTCTTCTTTTTTTTAATTTTATTTTTTACATGTGTACTAGTGATGCTACATATTTGGTTGTGTAATTGTGTTTCCCCAATTAATTTTTATTAAATCAATTTTACTTTTTATTATTAGGAAATCAATTTCACTTTTTCCTAAGCTAATTATAAATTATTTTAATTTTCGATAACTTCGCTTCATTGAACTAATTATTATAAAAAGTTTCAAAAATTAATGATTGAACTTAATATTTGCACAACTAAGGGTGCGTTTGATCCGTCATAATTTTTTTGATCTGGTCTGATCTAATCTAGATTTTTTTTTTATTGTAGTTATTTTTGTAGTTATATTTTTTCTGAACTGATGATATGATCTGAATTTTTAAAAAATAAGCACAAGATTACTTATTTAAGTTTAATCAAACGTACTCTAAGCTTATTTTCATAGAAACTTGTGGAAATAAAACACGGAGATATGTTTATATAGCCATAATTTTAATTAGTTTGGATGGAAAGTTTTTCTGACATAGATTGAATCATTGTTAATGTTAATGAAATCTTTCATATAAAAATTTCTTTGTTTTTTTTTTCAATCCTATAGGTTGCATCAGCTTCTTCATCAATTTTGATAATTTAACCTTTTTGCATAAAAATTGAATTTAAATGTTAAAATTTCAAAAAACTTGTTCTCTCCTAAAACTAGTGGGCATTGCTAATAATGTAAAGCCAAAATAATATGGGTTGGAAAATGTACTTAATTGTATTAACATATTTATTGTTTGATGCATTTAATTTATAGGCCGCAAGCCGAATTGTAGAAAAAACCTGGAAAAATACTTCGTTTTTGATAACGAATATGATAGGACCAATTGAGCAAATGAGCATTGGCAATCATACGATCACTGGCTTTTATTTCATGCCAACAAGATTAAACTTGGTAAGGTCCATAATCTAATTTTGTTTTCTTAGTTATATATATATATATAGGGTTGAGTTCCGGTGAGAAATTTCTTATCGTGAAAAATGTGAGAAGAGATAAATACATTAACTATGACTTAGATGTACATTGACCACCAATTATAGGTATATTCACAATACACTATAAATACATTAAGTAAAAATACATTGAATTTATACCATAGATACATTGACTCTAAACAATTGAAGGAGTAATTAAGGAGGGAAAATTAATTTTAATCATAGCCATTCATTTGTTGATCAAAGGGTTGTGGTTGTTTCTCACCCTTCTCACCAAAATTACATTTCTCACATGAGCCTACTTCTATATATATATATATATATATATATATAATGCCTATGTTAAAAATTAGTTGCAAATACATATTTTATATCATGGTTAATGCGTGTGTTCTTAAAGCACGCAAAACTGAACATATATATACAAGAATGTAAAGGAAATCGAGCTTATAAAAAATCTTTTGTGAGACCGATCTGATGGTATAACAGAATTTTTTAGCTAAAAAATGCAACTTTTTACATAACTAATTTAGATTCACACCAGGCCAGAAGCTATATATGGCTTTATTAACAAAAGCCACATTTTTGGCAAAAAAATACCACCACGCAGTCTAATGAGAGACTCGTTTTTAGATTTTTTTACATAAAAAGTTGATAAGTTCTCAAATTTTTTTTTAAAATAACCCGTTAATTATATATATAGGAGGTGGAGTACTCCATAAACTTTTAAAACAACCGAGAATCAACCTGTTAATTAATTAGGAGTATTAATTATTAAGAAACAACGTAATTAGGAGTATATTATATATTTATCTATATTATATATTGTTAATAGTATCATATTAACTGAATTTATAAATATGGTGATGTGAATGCAGAGTTTAGCAGTATCAGTGATGAGTTATATGGAAAAGCTAAGAATTGGGTTAGTAGTTGAGAATGGCTTCATTGATCACCAAAGATTAATCACTTGTATGGAACATGCTTTTCACTTGATCCTCCATGATGCTTTCCCTCCTACTCCAAATACAGAGTAATTAATTCTGTTGCTCAATGATATATAATCATTCGTTCTATGTACTCTCTATTCTTTTTCATTATTTTACTACAAAAAACTACTGCATTAGATTATTTTCCTGTATTTTATTTACTACTTGTACGTGTTTGGTAATAAAATGACATTAATGTTGTACTATCGTTTATATTATACAAAAACGCTTGTATCAATGTATCATCATCAATTGCGGAGCCAATGAATTTGATGAGTGATTTTGGCACTTTCAAATCTGTTTTTGCTATCTCTACATGTGTGTATAGTATATTGACGACTCTGCTTTTACAAAGAGGATGGTCAGATTAAACATAAAAAATTAGAATGTATGTCAAAATTATTTGCCCAAACAATTGGTTGTGAACATATCTTTGAGGGTCTTTTTAGAGTTTTTAAACTTTGATTTTCTTTTTGGGTGAGTTTTGATGTTTAATGAGTTTAGGGTTTCATTTTCTACGTGTATCTAGATGCGTATGTAGTAGATTCATTGATTGTACTCTCTCGGCTTGTTTGGTTGTTGGTAATAAATTGCGGTAATGGAATAAATTTATAGTGTAATTTTGTTAAAGAGGAACCTTATAATCCCCATGGAAAACAAATTTGCATTCCCAAGCTTCAATTTTCTTCTCATTTTTTATTCTCATTCATTACCATTGGAGAGGGTGGTATTTGATGGGAATGGACATTTGTTAAGAAAATTAATTAGATAAATTGGAGCTAAGGTAGCACACCATGGGAATTAATTTTGATTTTTCCTTCCAAATTCATTTTCATTACCATCATTTATAACCAGCTACCAAACGGGTCGTCTATTCTTTTTTAGGATATTACTACAAAAGCTACTGCATTAGACTTTACTCTATTTTATCTAGTACTTGTGTTTGGTTATAAATTTATAATAATCATATGAAATTACTGTACTATCATTTATGCAAAAATGCTTGTATCATCAAGTACGGAGAGTCCGGAGACAGAGATTTGAGTACGCTGAATTTTATTTTCGGCTTTTTAACATCCGATTATAGTATAGAAAACTATGTTTACGCAAAGAAATGTGATGAAATTAAAATTAAAAGTGTCAAAATTATTTGCCCAAACAATTCGGTGCGTTAAAAATATTTTAATAATATGTAGTATATTTCAAAATATAACATTTATTAGATAGTTTCTGGGCTTATGGCTAGTGGGCTCTAGTGTGAAACAGTGACTATTAGTTGGGGGGTGCAATTTGTGGGCTTAAATTAAGCGCACATACATTTCTTTTGATGGAAAGAGCTCCTTGTTCTTCTAGCTAAACCAATTTGCAGCCCTGAATGTGAAGACTGAAGAGCTAGCTAGTTTTGTATGTACTCTTGTTCTTCTAGCCACATGGAGTGGGCTTTAAAACATTAACTCTAATATACTCTTAATATTAAAATCATTTTTTGGCATTCGGGTACCTTCATTTCATCATTATTAGTAAAATCAATTAAATTGAAGAAAAGTATCCCCAATTGTTCATTCAAGGAAGTAACCCATATTATTATTTTTTATTATATGGAGACTCCATATCAAACAATTAGCAATCCAAATTTTTTCATACAACTAGTCATTATTTTCCATTAGAATAACTCCCCATTTATCCGAATAAGCTTGTTTTCCATTAAAATAAGCCAACTATTCAGTAGAATCTATATAAGAATCTACCAATTAATTGGCAAAATCATAGGAATTGGAATTTCCTAGGAAATGAAAATTCCCACAAGACATGTGAATTAACTTACCAAGCCCTCTCTTGGTGACTTAAATTTCCTAAAAATTTCAATTTCCTATGGTTAAAACCAAACAATTTAGCTAAATTCCTATAAAATTGAAAATGAAAATTATTTCCCATGAAATATAAATTCCCAGGCGAAATTAATTAATTCCCATGTGAACCAAACAACACCCAAATGTGAAAGCCTAAAACCTAGCTAGCTCCCCGACCATTTATATATGTGGCTTGTTACTGATATAATAAGCCACCTATTTTTTTTTTTTAAATGTGCCAACTCCTAGACAAAATTTATTTATTGCAATTATTATGTAATTTTATTTTTGGATAAATGTTGCAACGAGGTGAAATTAGTGGTTGGAATTAATTTTTTAAAATATCTCATAAAGTTCAAACCGCTATGCAAAAACCTTTTTTTAAAGCTGGCATTAGTTGGGGACTTTATTTTATCAATTTTTCACTACTAAAATAACAAGATTTATTTAAAATGTAGATGTACGGTTAAAATATCTTTATTCATCTCATTATTATTATAGTCAGTTCGAAAAAAAAAAAACTTCTCACTCTATATATATCGATATGAATATACTCTCTCCATTATAAAGTACTTGCTACATTTAGTTTTACCCATTTTTTTAAGACACAACTTCACACCTTAATAAGTTTACATGCGTATAATTATAAAAATTAAAAAAAAAAACAAAACAAAAAGTTAAAAGATGAAAATTATATATTTGAAAAAATAAATAAATTTAAAAGACTTTATTTGATTGTCTTTTCTTACTTGAACACAAACAAAGAGAAACAAAATTTATATGTGAATAGTTCTCAAAGTCATAATGTAGTAAGTAAAATAACACAGATGGAGTTCGACTTAAAGTATATTTTGGTTGTCGCAATTCTAGTCTAAGTATAAAGCTAAAAGCAGTCAGCCTCACGTTGTAAATTTATATACTTCCTCCGTTCCAAAAAAAACGCAACAATTTAGATGGCACGGACTCCTAGTCAAAATTTGGAGTTGGGCAATTAGGAAAAGTTAGGGGTAGTTGATTAATATAAGTGGAGAGAGAAAATGGGACCCAAAAAGTAAAAAGTAAATTGTTAAGGGTTTTAGGTAAGGGTAAAATAGTAAAGTACTACAAAAAATTTTACCATAAAAAGAAAGTAAAAAATTGTTGCATTTATTTTGAAACATGCAAATTTAGAAATTGTTGCGTTTTTTTTTAGAACGGATGAAGTATAATAGGTTATTAGTTCGATTCTCACTAGTCACAACTCACAAGTGAGCAATCCCTTCTCCACGGCTCCACGCACAATGCCAGAATCCTTCTCGAGTTCTGGTGGGACTGGGTTATAAAACACTACATGTAGAATTGTAGTCTTGTTGATAGTTGATACAACTACAAGCTAAATACTTTTGCACGTTCATACGTAGTTGGGCACTTGACCATTAGGGGCCTGGACAGTTTCTGAAGGTCGTGTCGGGTAGGTGTGCAAGAAGACCTTCTGCATAGGGACCCGCTTTTTAAAAGGCCTAATTTTTTTAATATTGTTATGTTTCTAGATAAATATATCATTATCTAAAAAAACTTTGAGATATATACATATGTTGTCAATATAATATTGAATTATTGCATTTACTAAAATACCAAGGGCCTAGTTAAAATTTTAAAACAAGACCCCAAATATTTTCGGAACGGCCCTAAAGTTTCTGATACTAAGTGCTAACTACGTATTCGGTATTCTTAAATCTTAAATTAAAAAAAGAAAATAAATAAAAAGAAAAGAAAAGGAACAAGTAGGTCAACGTACATCTGAGCGACGCCGGCTGAAATTTCCATTCATTATTTTTATACTCCCTATGTTTCATTTTTTTAAATGGTACATTTTATTTTGGCATAATTTTTTATACAAACTAATTTTTATAAGGAGCTCATTATTAGTAAAGGTAATTAGAAGAAAGAGATAGCTTAAAGAAGGTAAAAATAATTATAAAAAAAAAAGTAAAAACGTAAAATATATCTGGGACCAGTAGACTATAAAAGAAAATGTATCAAATATTTTGAAATAAAAAAAAATAAATATATATATATATATAGAAGTAGGTTCATGTGGGAAATGTAGTTTTGGTGAGAAAGGTGAGAAGCAATCACAACCCTTTGATCACCAAATGAAGGGCTAAGATTAAATTTGATTTTCCCTCCTTACTCCTTTGATATTTTGGAGTCAATTTATATATGGTATAAAGTCAATATATTTTTACTCAATGTATTTATAGTGTATGGTGAATGTACCTATAGTTGGTGCTCAATGTACCTCTATGCTATAGTTAATGTATTTATCTCTTCTCACATTTCTCACCATAAAAAAAATTTCACCGAAACCCAACCCTATATATATATAATAAGTAATTTGGGACAAAGAGAGTATGTTATACACTTATACACCTTAATTAATAGATTATATTGATGTCATTTTATCTAGTGTACTTTAGAAGAACATAGATCCAAAGAAATCATAATATATTCTAAAAGAAATGGTCGGCAAGGAAGCAAAGGTAATAACTTGAATATATAATTATTATATACAGCCGATAAAGCTTATCTTTATTTTCATACTTTTATTAATATAATAAGGAATCTACCAATTAACAGCTGGTAACAAGTAGAAGCAACTAATTATCCATAATCAGGGAATTGAAGATGGTAATGTGCATACAATTCATGATAGTATGATACCAATAGTAATACAGTACTAGTAGCTTAGCTTGTTTTTGTGTGGGCAATTCAGTGTACTTTATCATGTAAAAAATTGAGTTATCTTTTTACTAATTACTACATGAGTAACTTTATTTGCGTATGAGATGAAGCAAGTAATAATTTTGAGAGTTATTCCATAACTGTCTCATATTGAAAAATTAGAGATATGATGACTACTTCGTAATATATAAAATTTTTCCGTGGGTAGTTAGACTCTTCTTCAGCCTAGACTTAAGTTATTTACGTAACTTTTAAATTCTATCACCCTCCCTCACACGAAAAATATGAGGTTCGACATACCTCTGCGTGTACTCAGCGCTAATTATTTCACTTTGATAAGATTCGAACCTATGATCTTTTGTCACGTTAGCTCTGACACCGTGTCAGATGACCATTTCAACCAAAAACTTAATATAATAGTTGATGCACATGAATTGCTTTTATACGTTTATCACTTATCAGTACCAACTATGTTGGGCTATTTTATTTACCATTCATCCTCAACTAAAGATCAGTGCCAACAGGCCTGACGGAGGGCAAGTTGGGCCCTTACGCTTGGCCGAAAGAAAAATGTCAAAAAACTTATTTTAACAATATATATTTTATTGCAATGATATGCTAACTATTAAATATGTAGTATAACTCAATGTAAGACATGTAGTTTGTGTTTATAAGTTCATAGATTCAAATCTTGGACAAGACTAATTTATTAGTTCACCTTTATATCCTCATTTATTTCAATTTACAATTATCGTTTTAATGAAATAAATTACATAAGAACTTTGTGGATGTCAACTAGTTTATTTGGTTAAAGTCTTAGGGGTGGTACCCATGACCTGAGATCGAATCCCGTCTACATCATTGTCCTTGCGGCCATCAACGGGCTTGAGCGGTTGTGTTTTTGAACTAAAACACCTATTTTAAATGCGTTAAACCTCGTAAAATTTTCAGGCCGAACAGGCCAGACTAGTAGTCGGGCCAATGGTGACCATCTCTAATTAATAATCATTAAAAAGTTTCTCACTAAATATGAGGCCCTTTTGATGAAATTGACGCGGGCCTCCAAATTGTCAAGACCAACACTATTAAAGATTATAAATTAAAAAAAAAAAATTTGAATTGAAACAATCTTTTGAGGATCAATAAAGCTTTAACCTAGGTCCTAAAAAAGAAACCCATACACATCCACAAACCCCACATAGGATAGGATAATATCGAATCTCAAAGATAAGGTTTTTATTTTTTTAATTTATTTATTAAATTTTTTTTAAATGCAAAGTTTAAGTTATACTATGCTTGAAGGTACAGGGATATTGCTTGACCATCTCACCTAAAATTTGGTCACTTAAATCAAACAACCAACGTTTCTCCAAAAAAAAAAAAAAACAATACACGTGGCATCATCTTGGTGGGCTTGTGCACTCTTGGACCATGTTACATAGTCATCTTATCATCTCCAATGTGGGCCCCGGTCAAGACAACCATTTTCTTAAGCCACATGACCCATATCATTTTGGATAATTCATACCATTCAATTGTTTGTATATATATATACACATATATGCTCCCCAAAAAAGATTCAATCTTATATTTTGTTCTACTATAAAAATCATATAGCTTTTGAGTATAAATTCTCGTCTCATTCCACACCTTTATTTAAAACAAACTATTTTTATTTCTATCTTGTTTTATTTCTTGGAAAAAAAAACTCAACTCTATCAATTAAGATCATGGAAGCATCACAAATGATGGGATTATATCATATAGAAGTAGCAACTTATGAAGATGGTAATAATAAGTTTATGTTCATGATGGGAAAAGATCATCATCATGATCATCATGATGATGAAATAGACATTGGTAGTGAATCAACAATTTCATCCTCTAACCTCTCCAAGGGATCATCTTCATCAGATTTGCTTGATGATGCATCATCATCACCATCACCACCATCACCATCATCATCATCATCATCATCTCCTAGGCAATCAAATTCACCCTTGTATGAATTTTCAAACCTCATGGAGCAACTTCCCATCAAGTAAGTTTCATAATATTAATGATTTAAAGTGCAGGTGAGTTATTTTCAACTTATTTGACCTGATCAAATCTGGTTAAACCTATTATAACTTGTTAAATCTGAGCTGAGCTGATCTGTTCAAACCTGATAAATTCTGAAACCTGATAAAAAAAAAAAATTAAACTTCTTCATACATACATCTAATAAATTTTTGATAGATAAGATAAATCATGTATGTACAAGTGTATATGTATCTTATTGTGTTTAATGGTGAATGAATTTTGCAGAAAAGGGTTATCAAATTATTACCAAGGGAGATCTCAGTCATTCACATCATTAGCAAAGGCGCAAAATTTAGAAGATCTTGCAAAGAAAGAAACATCATATCAAAGAAAGTTGAAAGCTTGCAGGAGTTATGGGGGTGATCTGAATAATTTTAGATCATATAATAATCACCCAAAAGCTGCCATTTCAAAGAAACCTTCATCAAAGGGTTCTTTATCAAATCTATCTTGTTTAAGTAGGAATTCTAGTTTTATTGATTCTTGTAGACCTCCTCTTGGTCCTCCACAAAGTAGTTATTGATTATTTTTTACTGTACTTTAATTTCATTTCATTTACTCAAACTTGTACTCATTATATATAGATTTTTTGTTATATAAAAGCATGTTACTCTATATATTAATTTTAATTATGCAATGTTCAAATTGTATTTTATTTTTTATATTTTTTTGTTATTAGTTGTCAAAATTGATTTTGATGAAAACTGATCGATCTTGCCCCTCGAATACTTTGACGGTTTAGTAAAGTCATTTGGCTCCAATAAATAGGCTCGTTTAGCTGAATGAACTTAATAGAGATGAACTGAACTGAACTTAATAGAAGTGAACTGAACTGAACTGAACTGAATATAATCTGAAGTAAACAAGCCCTTAAATTTGAAAATTTTCTTTGAGGTAAAGTTTAGAAATTTTCAAAGGGAATTTTTCAATATATTTTATCAAATGCATTTTGAATTTAATATTTTCATGGATCGGCTAGAAAGTTAATAGCCAAACCACAGCATGTAGCAGGCTTCAACATCATAAAGTGAATGTTAAATAGTTATGGGTGTTTGAGTTGTTTCATACATCAGATCATAAGCCACTAGATACTATTGGATCAAAAAATTTACTGACATATCGTTGTCGTGTTGGTAGATATAAATCAGTTTATGATAAATTTATAGTAAATATACTTTTATCCCACTTTCCTACTTAGACTAATGGCTTAGATTAACGGCATTGTGAAAGTTACCTTATTTGGCTGGTTAATATGAATTCACCTCATAAAAGACTATCCCTTTATATATACTCCCTACATCACTTTTTACTTGTAATATTTCTTTGTAATGGTTTTTTGGATTTAACTTTGACAATTTATAGCTCATACTTTCATTTAAGTAAATTATAAAAACTGAATATTGATAAGGAATACTTGTTTGTAATAAAGTAAGATTTTGATCATTTACAAATAATAATGCAATCTTTATTATACCTTATTTTCTTTGAGTATGATAAAATTCATTGCCTCCCTACCGAAAACCACCGAATCAAGACCATGAAAATCCATCACCACTTACCTACCACATCGAAACCCACTTCAAACCGATGATAAGAATTGATAATTTTTCAAGTAATTATTCCCTATATCCTACTCAAAGAAATTGAGATTGGGGTATAAATGTTGCTTTATTAAAAGCTAATAAAAAAGTTGCATTATTATTTGCGAATAACTAAAAGGTTGCACTATTAGAAGCCATTATTCCCGGCCCACTCAATTCATATAAGTTGGAAACTCACAAAGTTGTTACCTTATTTAAGAACAATTATTCCCATTAAAGGGAGTAAGTAGAAATGTGTTAACTTTGTCCCATTTTTATTCCAATGTTTCATATGAACAAATGTTGCTCACTAAAATTTATATGGAGTGGACTTACGTCCCCTAAAAAAAAAGCAACTCTTCTATTTTTATGTATCTATCCAAATATAGTGTAAATGTTGGAACCTATTTAGAGTACAAGAATTTATTTGATTAATTTGTGTGGGTATGATGTAACAAATAAATCAAATGATAAAACGTATCATAAACGCTAAGTATTTCGCTCCACATGAAGGATATTGCGCAACACACTGACAAATAAATTTTCTAGTGAGTTAGCGCGCAACGCGAAGAAAGCATCGCGCACCGCGGCGACGAGCCTCTGGTCCGTTGCTGCTTCGCGTCTTTTTAATTTGTTTTGTCTTTGGACGGTATATTTGGTTCAAAGCTTGCAGTTAAGATACGGGCATTAATCCAATTGAGGCTTTAAGTGGGGTTTGAATGAGAAATTAATTCACTTGCTCTCTCATGTTCATTCTCACTTGCATACAAGTAACTTCTTCATGCCATCATTTTTGGGCTTGTTTACTTTAGATTATATTCAGTTCAGTTCAATTAATCTCTATTCAGTTCAGTTCAGTTCAGTTCATCTCTATTAAATTCAGTTCAGTTCAGTTCAGTTCATCTCTATTCAGCTAATGTAAACGAGCCATTTCTCACTTCATACATTTTCTGACTTTAAAAAAATGAGATTGTTGTAAGTTTTTCGTTGTATCTCTAATACTATTTCGAGAAACATGTATGTGCTCTATTGTTAGGGTCAAAATACTACCTTAAGGAAAGCAATTACGTGTATCGAAGGTTGAAATTTCTGAAATTATCTTTGTGTTCAAACCCTAAATCATCAAATTACAAACAAATTCCCCAATAGTAAAAGTATGACAAGTAACTTCTATAACATAATCCATTACCATATGAATGATATATATGACCAAAAGATGAATAATGGCCTAGCAAATATTGTCAATATATTTGGACTAAATTAAATCACAGAAAGCATGACTATATTAAATTAATTAAATGTGATCGACCTTAATGTGTGTGAGTAGAAACAAAACAAAAGAAAGATTGCTGAATTTGCATAGGAATTGAACGAAGCACACAGAATCGGAATGTTTCAAACCACGCAAAGCACGCAGATTTCATTCTCATTACGTACCAATTTTTCAATTTCGAAATAAAATAAATTAGTGGTGTTCACTCACTACATTTTTTCTTTAATTTAATGCATGGTATGTATGTATTATTAGATTATTCCAGCAGAAAATAGTCAACCATTCAACAGTTGAAGGGTTCCAAGCAAGGAAAAACGAGAGACTAAAACACGTTACACACTTGCACCTTAACTGCTTAACACATACATGAACCATTGAAATGTCATACTTGGTCAAGATTCATTTGAATTTTTATTTAGTCCTATCCTCAATCTCATATACCAACTACCAAGTTTAGAAGTATATATATCAAGTATGCTAAATGTCATCCACGCCTTTATGTGTTCACACACACTCGTGAAGAAACTTTGAAAAAACAACACATCTCTAAACCTGTCAAACAGGTCGGGTCGGGTTGGTGTAAAATAGTTGTGGGTTCATGTTGTACCGGGTTGGGTGTTAGCGGGTTCGAGTCAGTATTGGCTTTTTTATAACCCAAATTCTTCGGGTTTGGGTTGACCCAACGGGTTGGGAAGTTTTGTAACGCCCTTTAATTTTTCATATTTTAATGCAATATACATATGTACTAAAATGTATTTTAAGCGTTCTAAAAAGTACAAATTATAAGAAATATCTTCATTAATAACTAATTCATGGCAAAAAATTGATGTTGTGGTACAATAAAAATTATCTTAAATTCAAAGTTTTAATGGTAAGAAGTGTTTTTGCTTACATTTTCCTATAATATCATAAGTTTAATACATTTTTAATGATTTTCGGGTCGGGTCGGGTTAAGAGCGGGTTGTGTTTAACGGGTTCAAAACAGGTTTGAGTTTTATTTTTTTTGTCAAAACCCACTATTTACGGGTCGGGTTTACTGGATTTATTGGATCGGGACGAAAATTGACAGCTCTACTAATGACTAATGAGCGACCGTCTCACCGTGATATCAGATTTTACTGAGAAAAAGGTTTCAAAAAATCATCATAAATTATTGATAAATTATAAGAAGTTACTAGGTAATTTTATACACAGAGAATTTTTTATATTTTTTTTTTTGGAAAAATTACTTTTAAAGGTATAAACTATTACCATTTCAAATCTATAGGTATCAACTTTGGATTATTCATCAACACCTCCAACTATTACACTAATTTACATTAAAAGGTTATGATGACTTGCAACTTGCTAAAGAGGTAAATAAGGTAAATTTTTTTTTTTGAACAAAACATTTAGAATTAATTAAAGAAAAAGGAAAAAAAAAAAAAGGAAAGAATTTTTTTAACAAAGTCTCATCTTCATAACCGTATCTTCCCACTCATCTTCATCACTCTCATCCTCTCATCTTCATCACCCCCCCTCTTTCTCTCACCACCTTCATCATCCTCCCTCATCTCACCGTACCCACCATCTTTCTCCCTTGTCATCATCAATTCCTACTTCTCTTACTTTTCTACTCTTATTCTCTCTTCTCTAATGGCGCCTTTCCTCCCATCTACAATTTACACCTCTGATTTGGGTCGATTTGGAGTTCTTTGGGAGTTCGAATGCATTCATTGGGAGTTCGAATGAATCGATTTGGAGTTCTTTGGGAGTTCGAATGGGTTGATTTGGGTCGATTTGGAGCTCTTTGGGAGTTCGAATGGGTTGATTGGGAGTTTGAATGGGTTGATTGGGAGTTCGAATAGGTTAATTGAGGTTTCGAATGGGTTAATTTAGTGGTTAGAATGGGTTGCTTGGGTAGTTCGGGTGGGTTGATTGCGGTGGTTCGAATGGGTTAGTGGGTTCGAAGGAGTGGTTGTTGGGGGGTTGTTGATGTGTTTGTGGGATGGTTGAAGGGGGTGGTGACGACCTGATGACGGTTTGAGTGGTGGCTGGGTCGTTCGAGTGGTGGCTGCCTGGCTGGTAGCAGGGGTTCGGGTGGTTGGGTTGTTCGAGTGATTGCTGGTAGCACTGTAGCAGGGGTTCGGGTGGCTGGGTCGTTCGAGTGGTGGTTGGTAGCAGGGCTGCATGGGTTCGGGTTGCGGTGGCTGGAATTCAAGTGGTTGTTGTGATTGGGTGGCTGTTGGTGGTCGGTGTGGGTGAGGGTAAAAGGTGTTGGTTGATGAAAGGGGGTGATAAAAATAATAAGGGGAAGATTAAATTTTGTTAATGATGTAGCATTAATAAACATTAAATTAATTTCTTTTAAGATGGCCAATAAAAACATGACAAATATGCTAATTAACCTGTACAACAAGTTGCTTCCAGTCACGGCCCGCTTGTTGCGAATGTATATAATAGTTGGTGCTGATGGTGAATAATCAAAAGTTGGTACCTATAAATTTGAATCACCAATAGTTGGTATCTATTAAAGTAATTTTTCCTTTTTTTTTTAATAGATCGAGCAAAGTCTGATTCATTATTAAATGGATCAGGTTTATGCTGAAAATTTCAACCTGATTATAATCCACCTAGCCTGATTAATTATTCATGTTGAAATTAAAGTTGCTACTTTCAAATGCCGATTGTTAATTTTGAATGCTCTACTTTGATAAACATGTAGTTGATGTAAACTAACTATGCTACTGGCTTTGAATATTCTGCTTTGTTAAATTTTTATATTATTTTTTGTCAAAAATTAGGCCAAATACTAAAAAAAAGGTCAACCCAAGTTGCTAATTTTCCGGTCGACTTAGGGTGTGTTTTTATTGAGGGAATAACTGTTTATTTGGGAATTATCTTTTGGGAATATTTTGTTTAGAATATAATCTTTGGTCAATATCTTGTAATTAGGTGTAATTGGTAGCTATTTCCTTATTTTCCTAGACTATCCTTATTTTCTAGGGAATTAGGTTGTTTTTTTTTTTTGGTGTATCCACCCGATTCACCCTTTTGGGCTAATCCGGATTCGGAGCGTGTTTCGGGGTTAAGGTTTTAAACTCCTCCCAACGTGCTTGTGGGAGATCGAACTGTGGTTCTCCCTACCAAGTCTAACCCCTGGCACCACTAGACCAAAACAACGTTGGTAGAGAATTAGGTTGTATATACATGGGATTGTATTGTGAATCAAAGATCAAGCCATCATTGCTAATTTCTTCATGGTATCAAGAGCAAATTGATTTTTTCAAAAAAAATAAAAATAAAAATAATAAAATTTGAATAGCACGTTCAGCCATGGCTGGTGATTATGAAGCTCCACCACCACCATCAAAAATCGAAATCAAACAACCCTTTCTACCTCGGAGCACATAATAGGTCGGGGGATTTTATCACACCTATTAGACTCAAACTTGATAATTTTGATGATTGGTCTCATGCCATTTTCGTTGCTCTTTCCTCTCGTCGTAAATTCGGTTTTCTTGATGGTTCGATTGTGGATGTTGTACCACCCGCAACAAAGGAGGATTGGGTTGTGATCCATTGTATGCTTGTATCTTGGCTTATGAATACGATTGATCTCGAGGTAAAATCTCTGCTTTCCAATTATAATAATGCAAAACGATTGTGGGATGATTTACATGAACGTTTTGGTGTTGTGAATGGACCTCGGATTCAACAATTAAAATCTCAAATTAATAAATGTGACCAATCTAAAACCGGGAAATGATTTTGGCACTCCCCAATTTGATTTTGGCACTCCTCCCCCTCTCACATGAAATCAAATTGGGGAGTGCCAAAATCACTCCCTTCTAAAACCATGTCTTTTGCAATTTATTTTGGAAAATTAAAGGTTTTGTGGGATGAACTTGCTAAATTACAACCTTTAATTCATTGTAAGTGTGGCAAATGCACTTGTGATGTTGGTAAATATAGACATTGCAAAGTTAAGTAACAGATTACACCACAACATCACCATTTTCTCCTTTTGTTCATTCATGCATTCATTGCTGGTTTTACATCATTTCAGCAGTATATGGCTGTTGTCCCTCTTGCCCCCAAAAAGCTCTACTGCAGCTATTTAAATGACTCACCAAAAAAAACCCTCGCCCATCATGTTTATGCCACGTATCAGGCACACATACAAAATAAAATAGCAACAGATCCCCAAAAGGATTACAGCAGTACACAACAATAAAACAATAAAACAGTAAAAAAAGGATTTAAGTATAATTGGGCTAGACTAGGAAAAAGGAATATTTGGGCTTTAATTAAAATAGGCCTTCTCTTCTTATACTCCCCCTCAAGCTATGTGTGGTACTGTAGCCACACCCAGCTTGGATAGTAGCTTGTGTTGTTGATCAGCGGGCAATTGTTTTGTGAATATGTCTGCAACTTGAGAGACAGAAGGAACATAAGATGGTTGGATGACTCCCTTGGAGGTCTGGTCTCTAATAAAGTGTGAGTTAATGTCCATGTGCTTGGTTTTCTCATGGTATACTGGGTTGGCTGCAATGGCCAAGGCCGCATTGTTATCGCAGAGGATTGGAGAGGTGGGAAGAGTTGAGATGCCCAGTTCCTTTAGCAACTGTCGGAGCCACATTACTTCACAAATGGTGAGAGCCATAGACCTTGTTTCAGCCTCTGCAGTAGATCGTGCCACCACAGACTGTCTCTTTGATTTCCAAGAGATAGGAGATTTTCCTAGCAGTAGACAGAAGCCAGAAGTAGACTTCCTAGTGTTGGGGCAGCTGGCCCAATCACTATCACAGTACGCAGTCAAGTGAGTGGAGGAAGAAGAAGACAAGAGGATGCCTTGATGTGTCGAACCTGCTAAGTATCGGAGTACTCTCACTAGTGGAAAAAAGGTGATTTGCTGCGGTTAAAATGGGGGTATTTGCTGCGGTTATGAACCGCAGCAAATCAGGGGTGCAGCAAAAAGGTGACTTTTTATTTGTTGCGGTTGAACCGCAGCAAATAACAATCTATTTGCTGCGGTTATATAGTATAACCGCAGCAAATAGGTAGTTATTTGTTGCGGTTTTAAACCACAACCGCTACAAATAGACAGTTAGTTGCTGCGGTTTTAGGCTATAACCGCAGCAAATAAGCCACCAAAAAAAACAAATTTTTTTTTTGCATTTTAATGCTAAAATGCTCCTAATTATATTATATATACATAAAAATATCAAATTACATTAGAATTATTATTATTCTTACATAAAAACTATAATACATTCTCCACTAACTACAAACTACTAGATGTTGCATATAAAACAAAAATAGCCACCACCAAACCAAAACAACAACACATCTACTAAGAGCATTGAAAACAGAGCAATATCCATTTGTTGCTAGATGAAAACAACATTGCTGACAAGTCTTCATAAAGCAAGATATCATAATCTGCAAAACAAGTTGAAAGAATTGTAAGTTGTTTCTCATTCTACTGCTAAAGGATAATGCAACTTGAAATAGTCAGTAAACCTAGTCCAGGATCCATATTAACCAACTTGCTATCATATAGAGCCAAAAGGCCGCATTAGCTTTATCCTACAAAATTAGACCTTGAATGGCAGCTCCCATTTCCAGAGAGCAAATAAAATCAGACAGGGTACTACAATAGTACCTATATTTACAGAAATATTATGATATCATATCTACTGTAACTCTTTCAAAATGTAACTATCTGAAATCATTAAAAGTAGATAATAACATCTATTGTAAGTATTGGGGCTCCAAAAATAAACTCAAATCCATATTTTCTTTCAGCTCAAACTAATTGTGGCATGTAGCTAAACTTAGGTGCAAGCTTTATTAATCAATTACAATGCAACAATAACATCCAAAGCTTCCCAAATTAGTACCAACCAGATCAATCACAATAAATAGTCATACCATATAATGATATAGGTGCTTCAAAAAATTTCGTCACTTCGATTATTTAGCCCTTAATCCAAGTATTCCTTCAACAATAACATTGTTATACAAATATATTAATTGAGGTTAAATAAAAATATACCTAATGAAAAAAGAAAAGAAAAAAATAGTACCTCAAATCAAAATCAGAAGCGATACTAATCTACAATGGTAGAAAATAAATTAGAAATCCATCTTCAGACTTTGGTGAAAAGATCTCACACTGAATGAAAAAAAAATATAATGAGCACATAATAAGCTTATATATAAGTAAATAGAGGTCAGAAACTACCACCAGGAGCACCGCCAAAGGCTACGAAAACATCAATTACATCATTGGGGTCTACCGTCAACAGATTGGAAGAACTTGCATATATCTGCACTTTGGGTTCTACCATCAGTATAGATCTGAAAAACAAAAGGCAACTTTTTTTTCATTTTCTACTTCTCCAAGAATCAAGGATTGAACACTTATTTGGCTTTGAAACCAGAGTCTCCAGTAGCAAAACAATATGTTATTATAACACACATCTTAACTCAGATAAATATATTGATTAATTAGAATAAATAATTGTCGGTTGAAACTTGAAACCATATAGAAGGTACTTCATGAATGAAGTTAAAAATAAAATAAAATAAGGGATTTTCTACATGGTACCATTGTGAAATTGGCTTTTCTACATGATAACATTACTCACGTTTTCATTCCACATGGTAACATTACTCACCTTTTCATTCCACATGGTACCACTATAAAACCAATTTTGTTATTGGTGTAACATTGTCGTTAGTGGGATGTTAGTGGATTAACTATGAGATTAATTATGCATTAAAAAACTACTTCCTGGTGATTAAAAAGACTACAACAATATAATCACAGCAACAACAAAGCAGCATCACAATAGCTTGCTATTAGCGGATATACACCTACATTACATATTTACATCAATCAACTGACCAACAAATAGCTCATAAACCTACTGCATTACGTCACAAAGCCTGCTATTATTATATGCATTTCACTTTTCAAAAGTGCTTGTAGATGGGGGAAAATCAACAGTTAGCATAACCAACAAATCTTTTGCATCTGTTGTAGTGAAACTCATAAACGAACCACAAAATCAAAGAGAAAATCAGTAAAACATAATATAAAAAATAAACGACAACATCATAAACAAAAAAAAATCCCCAAAAAAACCAAATCCTAAAACCCCATAAATAGATCTCAAAAATTAATCCCAAAAAACCCCAAACCCTTAAACCGCAAGATCCAAAAACTTAAACCAAAGAAAAATCCAGAAAAACGAAACCCCAAAATATTCGACCAAAATAAAAACATCAAAAGGAAGGTAGGAAATTGTATTTTAAAAATTCAAAATCTAACCATAAAACATTGAAAACCCTAAACAAAATTGAAAACTCCAAAAACAAAAAAGAACGAATTGAACCAGAAAACATCAAAAACAAAATCCAAAAAATTGAAATCTAACCTTCAAAATATTTGACATAAAACCTTCTTCCACTGCACCGTCCACCGCCTCGAAAAGCCTCGAAAAAAAGACACCCCGATCCATTGTTGAGAGAAAGAGGGACTCCATAGTTGACTTCAACCAAAAACCCATGTCAAAATTCGACTAAAAAAAGCAAAAAAATCCATGTTAAATTCGACAAAAAAAAAACCCCAAAAAGATCACTAAATTTCTATGCTAAATTCGACCAAAAAAAACCCAAAATCACTAAATCTCATGTCATATTCAACCAAAATAAACCCAAAGTACCAAACCCTAAAACCCCCCAAAAATAGATCTGAAAAATGAAACCTTTTACCCATAAAAAAAGGATTAAATGAAAATCAGAAGAAGAAAAAATGCCAAAAAGAATACAAACCTTTGTGGCCCATTTTTGTCGTCTTCGTGCAGTGCGTGGACCGCTGCTGGTACTGGCGGTGGTAATTGAATCGACAGGTAGAGATGAGAGAAGGATATATAGATGAGAGAAGAATCTATAGATGAGAGAAGGCAGAGATGAGAGAAGGATCGAGGATGTAGAAGGGAGAGAAATGAGAGAAAAATTATGAGAGAGAGGAATAAGAAAGAACAAATGATTAAAGCAGAGTGAGAAATAAGAAAGAATTGCAGAGTGAGGTTTATTTTGTTTTAATTTCAATTCGCGAGCCAGAACAAATGATTAAAGCAGTGGAGATTTTTTTTTAACTAATTTGTTGCGGTTATTTGGGCCAAACCCCAATAACCACAGCAAAATATCAGCAGCAAATACAACCCATATTCATTTGCTGCGGTTTTTTGTATAAGCCCAAATAACCGCAGCAAATTAAGCGCAGCAAAATCCATTTTTTCCACTAGTGTCTCTTTGCTGCTTGTAGGTGAACAGATGTGGGCTTGTGCATGAATTTGCTCAGCATATGCACAGGAAATGTGATGTCTGGTCTGGTCAGTGTGAGGTATATGAGTTTCCCCACCAATCTCTGATATTCTTCTGGGTTGGATAACACCGTACCAGCATCTGATTTGAGTTTAATATGAGTGTCCATAGGGAGTTTGAGTGCTTTACACCCCTGCAATCCATAGGATTTAAGCAAATCTTGAATGTATTTGGACTGAGATAGAAAAATACCTTGAGGAATTATATCAATCTCCAATCCCAAAAAATATCTAAGGCCACCAAGGTCCTTCATATGGAATTGAGATCCCAACATTTGCTTGGTTTGAACAACAAGTTCATCGTCATTCCCAGCTATCAAAAGGTCATCTACATAGACCAAAATCACTGTGATCTTCTCATGCACCTTTTTAATGAACAAAGATGAGTCAGAATGAGATTGTGAGAATCCAAAGTTTAACAAAGCACCCTTTAATTTGGCATACCATTGCCTGGGTGCTTGTTTAAGACCATAGAGAGATTTCAAGAGTTTACATACTTTGGTGTCTTGATTAGGAGTTGGTTGGATAGCAGATGTTTGACTGGAAATTCTTTCCCCATAGCCTTTGTATCCCGGAGGAAGCCTCATATAAACTGTCTCCTGCAGATCACCATGCAGGAAGGCATTTTTAACATCCATCTGATCTAGTCTCCAATTGTATATAGAAGCAACAGCAAGAAGAGATCTAACAGTTGTGAGCTTTGCCACTGGGGCAAATGTCTCTTCAAAGTCAATTCCAGGTTGTTGTTTGTTACCTAGAACAACAAGCCTTGATTTGTATCTCTCCACACTTCCATCAGGTTTATATTTGATTTTATAAAGCCATTTACAACCAATTGGTTTTTTTCCTGGTGGAAGTGTGGTGATTTCCCAAGTATTATTTTCCTCAAGGGCCTCAAGCTCATCATTCATAGCTTTCACCCATTTTGGGTTTGTGATAGCATATTTAAAATGACATTGCTCCTTCTCTTCTTGCATTTTAGACATGAAACAGAAAAAGGGCTGAGATAAGGCAGTATCAGTGACATTCTGAATTTTTGCAGGCTGTGGTACATGAGCAAGATTGCTCATGTGATAGTATTTATGCCATGAAGGAGTCTTGTGAGGTCTTGTAGACCTCCTTTCCAAGGTGCCAACTGGTTGTTCTGCATTTATCACTTCTTCCTCTTCAGAGGAATGATCAGCATTGTTTGGAGAGTCAGTTCTCTCCTCTTGATGCTCAACAATGGACTTAGTGTTTACATCATTATTTCCATTTTCATTAGTCATGTGAGGAACAGAAATAAAATCATCCCAACATGCTACATTGTCTTTCATTTCTTTGTCTTTGTTATTGTGTTTGAACATCACAAAAGGAAGCAAGTTTTCATAAAATTTAACATGTCTAGTTACAAAGACACAATTTGTAAGAAGATTTAAGAGTTTATACCCCTTTTGACTTTGAGGGTATCCAAGAAATACACATGGAACTCCTCTATGTTTAAACTTATCAGCCTTTCTATCTGGATTAGTTGCTACAGCACAGTAGGGTGTAATACCTCATAGGGTGTCTTGTGATTAAGAACCACAGTAGGTAATCTGTTTGAGATGTAGACAGCTCCCAGAACACAGTCACCCCAGTAGCACAGGGTCAAATTAGCCTGAAATCTAAGACTTCTAGCCATCTCTAGTATGCTTCTGTATTTCCTCTCTACCCTTGCATTTTGTTGTGGTGTATCCACACACGAAGTCTCATGGCTGATTCCATACTCATTGTAAAGAGCATTGCATTGGCCATCTTCAAATTCCAATGCATTATCACTCCTTATTCTCTTCACCTTTTTTTTCATATTGATTCTGAGCAAGGACGACAAGTTTCAGTATCACCCCAAAAGCTTCAGATTTCTGCCTCATCAAGTTTACCCATGTGACCCTAGTGTGGTCATCAACTATGGCCATGAAGTATTTGTGTCCTCCTCTTGTTGGAACTTTATAGGGACCCCATATGTCCAAGTGTATCAACTCAAATGGTTGAGTGGCTCTTGATGTACTTGTGGTATAGGGAAGCTTAGTGAACTTGGCCATGGGGCAAGTGATGCACAAGTCCCCTGCATTTTTCTTGACTGCTTCTTTGATTTCCTCAATTTTTCTAATTCTTTCAATCGGGGCATGTCCCAATCTCCTATGCCACATAGTTGTTTTATTAGGTTGAGAATTTTCTTCAATTTTATTAGGAATCTCAATGACTGCTTCAACTGACATGGCCTTCTCTTTCTCTCTTTCTTTTGATTTGGATACAATAATCTGAGCTTCTGCAGTGACTTTCTCTATGGCTTTGTCAACAGGCAAATCCACCAAGTAGTAAAGACCATTTTTTGCCTTTCCAACTCCCTTGATTTCAGAGTTGTTAATGTTCTGTATCAGACAGTAGTGTGGAAGAAAAATCACTTTGCAATTGTTTTCTTTATTCAATTTTTGAACTGATAAGAGGTTGTGTTTGAAGTTGGGAATTATCATCACCTTACTCAAATTTAAACCACTACTCAATTTTAATTTTCCTGAACCTGTTATTTTCGCACTTTCTCCAGTAGGTAGATTGATGTAGCCATTTTCAGACATTTTTTCTACTCCATCCATCAAGTTTTCATAGCATGACATGTGATGGGTAGCACCACTATCAATAATCCACTCATTTTTCTCTGTGCTCACAAAATTGCAGCTCACCATGCCTGAGTAGCTGTTGTCCAGGTCATCTTCTGTGTCTGTTCCACCACCCTTTGACAATGTTGGCAACATTTTCAAAAGTTGTTCAAGTTGTTGAGAAGTGAAGTTATTAGTGCTGTTATTGCTAGATGATCCCTCAGCTTCAACTCTGAAGTCTTTTGCTGCCCTGCTTGGTTTTATCCCATCGTTGGTTCCCTTTGAACCATTGTTCTTTGCTCCCTGCTTCTTTTCCTTTGTTATATGGAAATTTTGGGTTTGACCCTCTTCCTTTTCCTTTCTCAAGTTTACTTGGGAACCCTTTGATGAACCAACAATCATCCATTGTGTGTCCATTTTTCCCACACGTTTTGCATGCCCAACATTTCTCCACTGTATGGCCAGATTTCCCACAATTAGAACAACTCATTTCATTTCTCTTGTTGTACATAGCAAGGCCACCAGAATCACCATTGTTTTGCTGTTTAAATATTTCCCTTTGGCTTTCTTCTTGCTGTATCATATTACATGCTTCATCCACTGAAGGTAATGGGCTCATGAGCAACATTTGACTTCTTTGAGGGCAATAGACTTCATCAAGCCCATTCAAAAATTGAAACAAGTTATTTTCCTCTTCATACTTCTCTTTGGCATTCATTTAAGTTGTCATCTCAGTCCTTACCTCAGTCACAGCTGGTAGGAGTGTGAGTGAGACCAACTCCTCCCACATAGCCCTAATTTCAGTATAGAACTCTGATACAAGTCTCCCAGATTGTCTAGTCTCATATATTTGTCTGTTGAGAGCATATTTTCTTGCACCATTGGTTATGCTAAACCTTTTCTCTAGGTGATCCCAAATCTGTTTGGCACTTCCCATGAACATAATGGATTTTTTAATGGGTTCAGTCACAGAATGAAATATCCACGATATCACCATGTTGTTGCAAGTGTCCCATGATTCCTTATTAACTGGATCAGATTCATCCTTTTTAACTCCCCCTGTAACAAATCCTAGCTTTCTTTTTGCTGAGAGACTAATTTCAAAATCTCTCCTCCAGGACCTATAGTTACTAGCTCCCTGTAATTTCTCAACAATGACACTATTGGTTCCATCAGATGGGTGGATGTACAGTGGGTTTGTGTGATCCATGACAGAGCTGGAACTACTCATTTTTACTATTTTCATACACTAAAAATATTTTGAGCTAAAACAAATAACAAACAGTTGGTGGGTTTGAATGAACAGAAACTACATTCACACACTAACAAGTATTGCTGTAATAATAAGAATGAAAAAGAAAAGGAAGACATGATGATCTAACCTTGCTCTGATACCATATAGACATTGCAAAGTTGAGTGACAGATTGCACCATAACATCACCATTTTCTCCTTTTGTTCATTCATGGATTCATTGCTGGTTTTACATCATTTCAGCAGTATATGGTTGCTGTCCCTCTTGCCCCCAAAAAGCTCTACTGCAGCTATTTAAATGACTCACCAAAAAAAACCCTCGCCCATCATGTTTATGCCACGTATCAGGCACACATACAAAATAAAATAGCAACAGATCCCCAAAAGGATTACAGCATTACACAACAATAAAACAGTACAAAAAGGATTTAAGTATAATTGGGCTAGACTAGGAAAAAGGAATATTTGGGCTTTAATTAAAATAGGCCTTCTCTTCTTATAGTAAACAGCATGAAAAACGTCGTGAGGATGATATGTTGCAACAATTTTTACTTGGTTTGTATCCAGAATATTATGCACAAATTCGGTCTAACATCCTTGCTCAAGATCCTTTGCCATCATTGAACAAAGCCTATCAACAAGTTTCTCAGGAAGAACTAGTTTGTGGCATTGATCGTGTCAAAGACGAACCCTCAAATGTCGTAGGATTTGTTGTCCGTGCCGAAGCAGGTCGCGGTCGGAGTTCTGCTAATAAATCATCCTCTGATAGGTCTGTCTGTACTCATTGCAAGAAGCTGGGTCATTTGGCCTCAAATTGTTATGCTTTGCAAGTTTGCACTCACTGCAAAAAACGAGGACATGATGTCACTCGTTGCTTTGATATTGTCGGCTATCCTGAGGGGTGGACTGCAGGGGATCGAGCTGAGGAAGCAAGTCACAACCATCAACTCAAGGACGTGGGGTCCGTGCAAATGCAGTAGCTGGCAGCAGCTCTTCTTCAACAAATTTGCCATTAAAATCCTCCATATTTGTTCCTAGTTCGTCATCAAATGGGCAAGCCTTCACAGCAAATCAATTGCCATTAAACTCCTCCATATTTGCTCCTGGTTTATCATCAAATGGGCAAGTCTTCACAGCAAATCAATGGAAAGCTATCATGGGATTTTTTAGTAATGCTAATATACCGGAAAATCGCTTGAGTGGTAAGTTTGATAATACTTCTTGGATTATTGATACAGGTGCAACTCATCATGTCACTGGAAAAAAATCATGGTTATTTGACATTAAACACTTAATTGTCCTGTGGGTTTGCCAAATGGTGACACTGTCATTGCATCTATGGAGGGATCGGTTTGTCTATCGGATACGATCACTCTAACTAATGTTCTTTATGTTCCTGACTTAAGCTGCAATTTACTTTCCGTCTCACAACTTAATGATAATGTACAGTCAATTGTCACATTTAAGTCTGATATGTGTTTGATACAGGACCAAATGAAGGCGCTTATTGGAACAGGAGTTAGGCGGGATGGACTATACTACTTTAGCAAACCGAAGGTGGTGTCTGCAGTTGAAGCTACATCTGATGTGGAGTTATGGCATAGGCGAATGGGACATCCTTTCGAGAAAGTAGTTAAGTTACTTCCTCATGTTGGTAGAACTAGGAGTACTTTGAATAAAGGATGTGAAGTTTGTTTTCATTCCAAACATCATAGAGACAATTTTCCTTTAAGTGATAATAATTGTTCTAGAATTTTTGAGAAAATTCATTGTGATTTGTGGGGTCCTTATAGACATGAGTCATCGTGTGGTGCTCGTTATTTTTTGACAATTGTGGATGATTTTTCGAGGGCTGTATGGATTTATTTATTGATTGATAAAATGGAAGTTTTTCAGATGTTTATGTCTTTTGTAGCTATGGTTGATCGACAATTTGGCCAAAATATTAAAATTGTGCAAAGTGATAATGGGACTGAATTTAAATGCTTGCTTGACTATTTTCGTGCTAATGGAATTATTTTTCAAACTTCTTGTGTTGGTACACCACAACAAAACGGGAGAGTTGAGAGAAAACATAAACACATTTTGAGTGTGGGAAGAGCTTTGCGTTTTCAAGCCAATTTTCCAATTTATTTTTGGGGTGAGTGTGTTCTTGCTGCGACACATTTGATTAACCGTACTCCTACTCCTCTTCTTCAAAATAAAACACCATTTGAAATCCTTTTCAATAAATTACCCGCCTTGTATGCTATTCGTACCTTTGGATGTCTCTGCTTTGCTCATAATCAAAAAATGAAGGGTGACAAGTTTGCTAGTAAGAGTAGGAAATGTGTGTTTGTGGGGTATCCATTCGGCAAAAGGGTTGGAAATTATATGATTTAGAAACAAAAGAATTTTTTGTCTCTCGAGATGTTAAATTTATTGAAGATGTTTTTCCGTTTGCTTGTCCCGATGATGTAAATATTGAGTCCGCTGTGGATTTTGTTGGTGAAATACATGAGGATTTTGCGAATTATGGTGTTTGTGATGTAGAATGTGATGTTGAGATGCATAGTTATGCTCAAGGGGGGGTAGGTATCACATGTGAGCATGGGAGCCACGAGTGTTTGCAGCAGCCCATACCCAGCGGACAACCCCAGCCCACTGAAATTCCAACAGTAGCTGGTGCTGGCAGCGCACAACAGCAGCCCACTGCAGCCTTTGAGGGTCGTGATGACCCATATCAACCCGAAGAAAATATGGGCCGTGGATTTCATATAAAATATCCGTCCTTCGTGATCATGTTACTCACACTGTTTTTGCTAATAATCCATCTCTCCTGTCTCCGATTTCCGATCAACCTTCAGGTACTCCGTATCCTCTTACGCATTACATACATTGTGATAATTTTTCTGTAAATTACCGTAAGTTTGTTGCAGCTGTAGTTAGTACCACTGATCCAAAGTCATTTAAGGAAGCGATGAAATATGATGGTTGGAGACAGTCAATGCAGGAAGAAATTCGAGCGCTTGAGAACAATGGCACATGGACCTTGGAGCCACTTCCTCCCGGTAAAAGAGCTCTTGGTAGTCAGTGGGTTTACAAAACAAAGTTTTTATCCAATGGTGAGGTTGAAAGATTGAAATCCAGACTGGTGGTACTTGGGAATCATCAGCAAACAGGTATTGATTATACTGAAACATTTGCTCCAGTTGCAAAAATGACTATTGTTCGGATTTTTTTGGCAATTGCAGCGTCTAAGAACTGGGAACTTCACCAGATGGACGTTCATAATGCCTTCTTGCACAGTGATCTTGATGAAGAAGTTTACATGAAGTTGCCTCCCGGGTTTGAGAGCTCCGATCCTAAAATGGTTTGCAGATTGAGAAAGTCTCTTTATGGCTTGAAACAAGCTCCCAGATGTTGGTTTGCAAAGTTAGTCACAACTTTGAAAGAGTATGACTTTCTTCAATCTTATTCAGATTATTCTTTATTTACTTTTACTAAGACAGGCATACAGATTAATGTCTTAGTTTATGTTGATGATCTGGTTATATCTGGGAACGATTCCGCTGCTTTGTGTACTTTCAAGTCTTATCTTAGTGATTGTTTCAAAATGAAGGATTTGGGTCCTTTAAAATATTTTCTGGGAATAGAGGTAGCTAGAAGTCCTGCAGGTCTATTTTTGTGTCAAAGAAAATATACTCTGGATATTATTTCTGAAGCAGGATTGTTAGGAGCTAAGCCAAGTGGATTTCCTATAGAGCATAATCATAAGCTTGGCTTAGCCAGTGGAAAATTACTTCAAGATCCAGAATCATATCGCAGGCTTGTTGGTCGCTTGATATATCTTGCTGTTACCCGTCCGGATTTGGCATATTCTGTTCACATCTTATCTCAGTTCATGCAGGAGCCTAGAACTGAGCATTGGGAGGCAGCCTTACCGGCCGTCCGATATTTGAAAGGGACACCGGGACAAGGCATTCTGTTGAGTGCAGATTGTGATTTAACTTTGCAGGGATGGTGTGATTCAGATTGGGCAGCATGCCCGGTTACTCAACGTTCTCTTACAGGTTGGCTCGTGTTCCTTGGTCATTCTCCTGTGTCTTGGAAGACAAAGAAACAACATACAGTGTCGAGGTCATCGGCTGAGGCCGAATACAGGTCTATGGCCGCCATCACTTGTGAGTTAAAGTGGTTAAAAGGTTTGTTATTGAGTTAAGGGGTGAATCATCTAAAATCAATTAAATTGTTCTGTGATAGTCAGTCAGCCTTACATATTGCGAAGAACCCGGTTTTTCATGAACGAACGAAGCACATAGAAGTTGACTGTCATTTTGTTCGGGATGCAATTAATGAAGGTTTGATTTCACCATCTCATGTATCTACATCTTCTCAATTAGCGGACATCTTTACAAAGGCACTTGGTAAAATGCAATTTGATAATTTACTCTCCAAGTTGGGCATTCATGATCCCCATGCTCCAACTTGAGGGGGGGTATTGAGGGAATAAATGTTTATTTGGGAATTATCTTTTGGGAATATTTTGTTTGAATATAATCTTTGGTCAATATCTTGTAATTAGGTGTAATTGGTAGCCATTTCCTTATTTTCCTAGACTATCCTTATTTTCTAGGGAATTAGGTTGTATATACATGGGATTGCATTGTGAATCAAAGATCAAGCCATCATTGCTAATTTCTTCAGTTTTTTTGTCCGAAATTTTCTAACCTGATCTGATCTTAAATTTTCTGATACAATATTATCTTATCTGAATTCTTATTATGATATGATTTTTTTTCTAATTGTAGTTATATAGCTACAATTTTTCTCATTTGATCTGAACTTTTCTGATTTGATCTGAATTTTTTTAGCTGCTCTTATATGATCTGAATTTTCTGATCTAATCTGAATTTTCTTAAAATAAATATATGAGTGCTTATTTGACTGCCCTTAATTGTAAAAACACAACCCCTTTGATGAATTTGTCAGTTTTGGGTTGAGTGTACCTAGCTTGACAACCCAATATCTGGAACTCAACCAAACTTTTCAATTTGTTTGGTTAGCCCTACTTAAAATAGCCATATCCCGGAGAAGGATGATTTCTCAAAAAATTTACCTGTAAAATTTTTTCCATAAAAAATATATATTAAAAAAAAACTCCATATATACATCACAAGTACAATTGATGTAACTGATATTCAAAACTTGAAATCATGAACATTAATTTCTATGACTTTAACCAACTAAACTAGTTACGTTATAATGTTGATCAATCTATCTTGATAAATGTTTGTTGAAGGAAACATTGCATGCAGCATACAATAAATAATTGCAAAAGGCTACTTTAATTTTGCTTGTAATTGGATTCCAATTCATACCATTGCAGTATTGTACCAATAAATTTATCTATAAACAACGACAATTATCCAATGATTTTGCACCTCTGTTGACGTTAGCATAACATATCCATTCTAAAAGTTGATAATTCAAGTCCGCTTTATTTAAATGTGGTCCAAATAGAAAATAACATATACGAGTAGATAAGATTATTAGGCCGCGGAATGTTGAACGCATATTAATGGAAAAGCAAAGCATACGTTAGTCACTATCAATCAAAAACAATACTGTACTAGCTTAAGGCCATTAGTAATAAGAGGTTTGTTGAGAAGTTTGAGTTTACTTTTTTAAGTTTGTGAACAAATCTTTCAATTAGTGGTGAGCAAAACCGGGCACCCGATCTTTTTTTATGGAATCGGACCCGGAACCGAAACCACCGGGTTTGAAATATCTGGAACTAAAACCGCTCTAATCGGGTAATATATTTTTGGAACCGGAACCGTCGGGTACCGGTTCCAATACCGGGTACCTGGTTTTCTTTAATGGATGTGTATTTTGTTCAATTTCTTAAATTTAAATAACAAATTGGGTTAATGGCCAACAACAACTCTTCTACATATTTAATTATTTACCACTAAACATCCACAAAGATAGTTTCCTTAAACACAAGTTTACAATTTTAAGATAAAACATACAATTTTACATAAAGTAATAAACACAAGTTCACACAAATTACATACAAGTTTACATAAACGTACAAATTTTGAATGAAAAAAAAAATTAGGCTTATTATATTTTGGTTTAGTCGGTATTGACTTTAGTACTTCACTATTTACCATTGGATAAAAGTATAAAACCTAATTCAACCGGGTACCCGAGGCAAAATTTTTGGAACCGGAACCAGTTGGGACTGGGTAGTTACTTTTGGATCCGGACCGATTTGAACCGGGTTTGGGTAATTACCCGCCGGTTCCTAACCGGGTCTGGTTCCGTGGGTGGTTATCCGGAACCGTTGCTCGGCCCTACTCTCAATTGCTACTAAAAGTTACTATGCTAATGGTTACTAAATAGTAACCTAGGTTTATATGTTGTATATTTGTTCTAGTGGGTCCCAAATATAGATAATTGAATAGATTTGTCTATTGTTGTTGAGAATTTTATTGTAAAGAGGTTTGAATTAATGATGTGTTATATTAACAAACTTTCAATGGATTTGTCTATTACTAGTGCCCTTAGCCCTTCAATGACTTTAATCAAATTACCATTAAAATTTTAAATATGGAACATCATGATTTTTTACTTTTCAGTACCACAATATTTAAAGTGGTGTTACTTTTGTTTCATTTAGAATTTCATATTACGTTACCAAAAAAATGTACGGATTAAGTTCTAGAGTAATTGGTAAAGAAATTTAAAATATGTAAGAACATATTTGATATGCTATTTTATGCTGTTAAAAATGAAACTAAATGATAATAACTATTTTTACCATGTATTATTTGATATGAGAGGTTGGTAGGATTGTACATAGCATACTGTTATACTACACTTTTTCTAACAATAATTAGTATTACCATTTTAACCATGTGGAAACAAAACATATTTTTTTAAATATGTTATGGTGATTTTAGCACCAAGGTTCTGTTCTTTTGCACTTAAAAGCTACAGTAATCAGATCAGTTCAGCTTTGTTTTAATTTTATACTCTCACAAAATAATACCCCACCTAATCAGATCAGATCAGTCCTAAAGAACAGAGCCTAACAGAAGTTATCCTTAATTAATGTACTCAAATATGCTTAATTAACAACTTTAACTTATACTAATTAAATATGGATTTTATAAATTAATAACACTATAATATCCTGATTTTAGGCTTGTTTGGTTGGACTAAATTTCCATGGTAAATCAAAATTCCAAGGAAATTTAATTTCTCAAATCTCAATCAACACAATTTAGAAATTCCTAGGAATTAGATAGGGGAAGTTAATTCCCATGAAATCCAAATTATCATAGGAATTTAATTCCTATTGCAACCAAACAATACGTACCTAAATCTAGGATAATAATATCATTTGTGATGCAGAGTTAAATATGATATTGTCATCTTCCAACGCATTATGCTTTCATTCGATGAGCAACAAATAGTCACTACAAAAAACTCACACAAACGAGGGCAACTTATCATGATTAAAGAGGTTAATATGAGTATTGTTTTACTTAATGATGCCTACAAGCTAAGGGCAATTATTTTTGCACTCATTGATATTAACAATGAAGACAATATGATTATTTTGCCCTCTTAGACTTTTGAAACTTTGCCCTATTTGACAATAAATAAAGTGATTAAATCAAGGAAAACAAAATTTATTGCCTTTGTTGATGATCAATGAATGCAATTTTGTTTGCCCTTTTTGAATTGAATCAAAGAGGGCAAAACATCTAAAATTGGCTTGGAAACCTAATACAACGGGATTACAAGAGTAACATGAGGGCAATACTAAAATTGTCATTATAACGTAATAAGACAAATTTTGTATCAAATATGGCAATTTTAATTGTCCTTCTTGAAAACATTTTTTATAGTGAGTGAGGCAGACTTTATAATATGTAGGGGACATGTTCCCTTGGTTCTCCATTGTCTTTTGATAGTTGCTCTAATAATCTTTTATTTATGCAACTATGCAAGGCCTACTACTAGAAAAAATACTATTTGTGATGAGAATTTCCGTCGTAAAAATGTGATCCCGTCGTAGAAAAGATGATCTTAAGTTTTTGGTTAACATCATCCTTTAATAATTACATATTACTAATGTATGGTAATTAACCCAGTCAAATGAAATGAATGGTAATTAAGGGGCTGCGGGATAATCACAATATTTTTGGTGTACGACTAGTAATTGCTAAGAATAAAAAATGAACTGAATTGCTAAATACCGCCTAAAATTACTGTATACCGCCTGTATTTATACAAATACTTCCTATACTACCCCTCCCCATTTACCCAACCTAACTACACTTACCCCTCCCCATTTACCCAAGTGGTGGAGCTTGGCGTCGGGTAGGAACTGCTGGTGGTGGAGCTTGGCGTCGGATAGGAGCGAGTGGTGGATTTGAGAAAAAATGGAGAGAGAGAAAGAAGATCTTTTTTTTTTTCTGAAAGATGCGCGAAATTGGAGATTAGAGAAGAGAGAAGAAGTGAAAGATATTAATTGGGGTAAGGGTAAAATAGGAAATGTTTGTCAAAATACGAGCGGTATACGGTAATTTAAGGGCAGTAAATAGTAATACCCAAAATGAAAGGTATCGATAAAAAAATTTAATCTTCCAAAAATGAAAAAATAAATAAATAATTCCAATTTTATAGACATGGGAAGTGGGAAGAATTGAGTTCAAAATGTGAGGTTTCAGGCCTTTTGAGTTTTAACCTCTGGGGATCCTTGATAGTATAGGGCCACAGGCCTATTTTTTACTTCAAAAGGCCTTTACATATACTTCTCTATATTGGTGGCTTTGGGTTGGCCCATGTGTATTGCATCGAAGGCCCTATCTTTACCGCAATTACCAGCATTACAATATTAAATACACATAATCATTCTATTTTTGGTAATATTCAAGACTTTCTCAACCTTTTTTTCTTGTCGACACCAGTGAAATAGTAATCGTGTATCCCTAGAGGTTGGTTGAATTGTCGTGAGTCTGTAGGTCGTTGCGGGGCAATTTCAGCTTTAGAGCAGTGATCACATCACGCCACAATCTTCTCAGATAAGTTGTTCCTTTATTTTACCAGCAATCATTCTAACAATTTCTCTAATGAAATTCCTAGGAATTTATCAATATTGTTTGGTTATAACAATAAGAAGTTGAAATTTACATGAAATTTGATTGACCAAAGGGGGCCTTGGTAATCTACTTCCTATGTTTTGTGTGAAATAGAAATTCCCATGAATCACAACTTCCTCCATTTTTTGTATAAACAAAAGACCAAACTACTATCCAAATTAAAAAAAATTCATGATTTTTCACTTCCCCCATTTTATTTTGTCCACCAAACAAGCACCTAAATTGTCAACTCCTAGCACAAGGAGTTTGGAAAGTAAACTTAAAGCCTTCCCCTCCATTCCGAGTACACATTATGGGTGAGACATGACCACGTCAACATTTGGACAAACAACCTGGACTTAATACGAAGCCTTTGTAATCAGATTTCGACAAATCAAACAAGATCTTATGTGACTAAATTTTTTCTTATATACTACTACCACTTCATTTTCTTTGCAACAATTTGACCTAAAGTAAGGAGATAAAATTTATAATCATTGTAAATGTGAATTGCTAAACAAAGATCTCTTTTTACATACTAAAGCCCCCTTATGGACGAAATTGCCCTTGACCCCTAAAAACATAACAATTCACCTATCATATCTCACCTCCACCCACCCTTTATTTTATATCAACATTAATCATGCAACAAAACATATTATTACACTAAAATCATGAATTAAAACATAAATTATGAATTGAAAGCATTACAAGTGCTTTTGCACAATGGTCTTATTCAAATACTCATAACTTTACACATAATTTCGTTTTAGTCGATTCAAATTGCATTTGATTCCTTGTTCCGAGAGCTTCGATTTGATATATTATACGTCAAATTTCACCGAGAAATGAAAGGAAATATGAGTATTTGAAGACCAAGTGCGCAATCAGAATGGCCGGGGGCATGGACCATGCGCCTGGGCCTAGGATGGGGCGCATAGACCATGCACCTGGACCTAGGCCAGGGCGCATAGGTCATCCGCCCTGGTATATCTCGTGTTTTTTTTTCTACGTCTAGCACACGCACGTGTAGCCAAGGACAAAATTGTTCAAATGCGGGCTTTAGTAAATAAAATGAGGGCTGCATTTAGGGCTTGTTTACTTCTGATTATATTCAATTCATTTAATCTCTATTCAGTTCAGTTTAGTTCAGTTCAGTTCATCTCTATCCAGCTAATGTAAACGAGCCCTTAATAACACCCTTGTAAATAATTCAAAACAGGTGTATTATATAAAATAAAAAATAATTATCTAAACCTGACATGATTAGAACTTATAAGATTGGATTGAGCTGATTGAAACTAACTTGAATAGAACTCATTATAGTTTATATCTAACATAATATTATCTGAGCTTATTACAAACCGAAACTCATGAATAATTGTTTTTGACTCTCTACATGTGGTCGTAATCTTTGTGATGCCATTTAAGTCAAGAGCCATGCTGGCAAACCAGATTTTTCACATAATATTAGGGCTTGAATTGAACTAGCTGCTTTTTCAAAATTCAAAACTGTATAGCAGAGCAGAACATAGGAAGTAGCGAAACACAGGACATATAATAATAGAATATATGAACCCCAAAATGATGTTGGAGAAATTAAATGCAGAAACAATATATATAATGACGCAGAAGTGGATAGGATGACGCAACTAAATCAGACCTAAACCCCTACCACCCTCCCATGTTATGGCAGGATTTTTTTTTATTACTCCGTATTAAACTACACTTATTCTGCACTATACCACAATTATTCTGCACTTGTTAATACACATTTCGAGTTTTTTTTTTTATTACTCCGTACTTCTGTTTTTATTTTGTTATTATTACATTTTCTTTTAGAAAGTCAAATTTTGATGCTCCGTAAATTTTTATGGAAATTTTAAAATAGTTAGGTAAGATATTGTTAAATTTGTCTTAATGTGTAATATGTTAACATCTACGAGTATTTCTTTTAAATACACGATTTGAATTGTTAATTATCATAGCCATATGTTGAATGAGAGCGAGAGATAACCCAGATGGTTAGAGATTTCCTTCCGATTTCAGGTATTTACGGAATCGATTATCATTTCCACCCTCTGTAGATCATTCGCACCAAAAAAAAAAAAATTAAATGTTGAATAGCAAATTAAATATAGTGAGGGGGAGGATAATAATGATCATTGATAATGATAGCCATACTCGACCTTCAGCCGATGGTTGTCCGAATTAAATGACTCAATTTAGTTGACACTAGCAAGAAAAATATAAAGAATGCTCCTAAATACGTAATTTTACATAAAATGAAGTTCAAATCTAAAATCTCACTCCTAACATTTGATTATTTGAAAGTGCGACCCAAGCTCTACCCTCAAACAAGACTACAGGAGCAGCAGTAGTATAATGTGCAATTTACATGTGGCGATTAGTTGGTTGGCTGCATGGTTTAAGGCTTTCAACATTTTTTTAATGTTTGAATTAAGACAGACAAACCTTTGTCTACTAGGTTAATTAAATCCCAATTAGTTAAATGTTACGTCATCTTCACCACTTTCAAGTTTTTTATATCCTCCCTTGATGCTGATGCCCTTTTTATTTAACCATGAATGAACTTCACACAACTTGTACTATTATGTCTATGACTCCGGAGTGATTTTGGCACTCCTTAAAGTTACTATTCAGGTAAGATGGAAAAGAGTGTCAAAATTAAATTGGGGAGTGCCAAAATTATTTCCCTTATGACTCTATGATGATGTAATTTAACATTCTTGGATAAGAAGGAAGTTGTCCGATATTAAATAATTTTGGTACTCTGATAAAAATATTGACTGCCTGATAAGAAGTACAAGTAGCGATCAATTTGAGAATTTTACTTATTAAGAAAGTGATGTATCCAATTTGAAACATGATTTTTTTTTTTGGTAAATGTGTGTGTTGTTTTCACCTTTAACAAAAAGTAAGTTTCAACTCAAATAAGTTCAGATAAAGTCTAATCAAATGCAATAATTTCTACTCGTATAAGATTTGACTAAGTCCAATTAGGTGTCTTAAAATCTAATTACGGAGTATTTTTTTATCAGGACTAATCATATCTAATCGGGTTCAATAAATTTCAATCAACGTAATAACTTCAGATAAATTCAGATCTAATAAGTTACAAAGAACATTTAAGACTAATCAACCTTTGTTGAAAAGAATCTAATGTGATCATACTTGACTATGTTTTTCCTTACATATGAATCACAAATGATTGTCAAAGTGTAATATGTAAATAGTGTCAAGAGTCAAACTGTAACAATTTAAAAAACAAAGAGAATATTAGTTAAAATTAGAGCTGGGCATTGTTCGGGCCGACATGAGGGCCGCCAACTCGGCACAGCACGATTTGTGCCCGGCATGGCGCGCACGAACCCGCTATGAGCACGGTACGGCACGTTGGCACGACTAGTGGGCTGTGGGGAACCCATGAACAACAATTTAAAAGTTTGGCATGGACCCGACACGAGTATGACGGGCCGGCGCGCACGTTGGCACTCTCATTTTGGTTAAAAATTCACAATGTATAAAAACTAGTATAAGCCACGATGATACGGCACAAGTCGGCCTAGCCCAACATGTGGGTTGGGCCGTGCATGGGCCTTATATTTTATAACTTAGCACGAGCCCGACACAATACGATCTTTTATTGGCCCGTTATAAGCACGACATGTTGTGGCACGAAGCACGTGGGCCATTCCAGCACGGCACGTGCCTACCTTTAGCTAAAATATTTAAAATACATTTAAATATTTGCATTTGATATCAAATAATCCCTTACATTAGTTAGATTTCACTTCCCTTCACAAAAATTGAAAAGAAGGGGGATTGAGGGTTTGTTTGATCGATTCACCTTATTTTAACCATTACTTATTTCAGATCAGAGCAGATTAAATCAGTTCAGATAATTTAATTTGATGTTTTTAAATTTTAAATAATTTTATTTCCGTAACAAAAAAATAGTAAAATTACGTATTAGAAAATTACTCGTTAATACAAATAAAATAAGATCTCAATTGATACATTTTTTTTTCTTTATGGATTAGAATATATACACGGTGAAAATTTAGTCAAATCAAGCAATAAATTCAAGTCATATCATATTTAAAAAAATCAGATCAGATCCGATAGGTAAATATCAATTAAATCAAACATAAGCTAATAGCCCTAAAAACACAATGGTTGACCACAACCATCTTGGTTATTGATTATTTTATTATTTTATACATCTTCCACATCACTTATAACCACTCTTATACCCATTTAATAACCAATGTATCCCAATAGTTAACCATAACATATTGGTTATACATTTTCTCTCTCCTACTTTTACCCAACCCCACCACACAATTTATTACTTAAATCCTATCATTATTAAATAATGCATTTGGTAATAATCAATCAAAACTAATAATTATTTATTAGCATACATTAATTAGATAAAATCTCAAAAAAAAAATAGATAATGACAATTTTGAGATTAATTAGTAAGAAATTAGTCATATATTAGTAAGTAAGTACTCGTTAATTAAGACAAACAATAATTGTAACTCTACTAATAAATTCCATATTAATAAAAATCATACATATATATTCTATCAAATGACAAAAGTCTTTGAAAGATAATAAGTAAGCGTGAACAAGTACAAACACAATGATATAATATTACGATTACAGATCTATTAATGCATATTATTGTCCCTACTTTTAACACCGAATTTGAGCCACATATGTTCAACTAAGTCTTTCTTCAATGCTTTATGCATAGCTTCATCACGAACACGAGCTCTATTTGACATGTAAGTTTCCAAACTTGCAATTCTGTTGTTGCTATTTTGGAACTGAAAAGGCTCTTCATTATTTTCATTACTTGAAGACGCATTTGTAGCTTGATCATATTCATTTGGATCGTAATACGTTTTGTATGTATCTCTTTCATCCTCAACGATCATATTGTGCATAATGATACACGCTATCATTATTTTTCCTAGCGTTGATGCATCACGAGCTAGAGCTGGATTTCGTATTATTGCAAAACGAGCTTGTAGTACTCCAAAAGCACGCTCAACATCCTTTCGTTTAGCTTCTTGTACTTTGGCAAAAAGACCTTCTTTTTCATTTTGTGGTAGTGATATTGTAGGAATGAATGCTGCCCATTTAGGATATATACCATCAGTGAGATAATATCCCATATTGTATTGGCGACCATTCACAACATAGTTAATAGAGGGTGCACAACCTTCAAAAACATCATTAAACAATGGGGATCTATCAAGAACATTAATATCATTACGACTACCTGGTGTCCCAAAAAAGGCATGCCAGATCCAAAGATCATATGATGCCACAGCTTCCAAGATTAATGTGGGTTTACCTGGTCTTCCTGAAAACATACCTTTTAATCGAAGTGGACAATTTTTCCACCTCCAATGTATGCAATCAATAGAACCTAACATACCAGGAAATCCACGACGTTCACCAATGCTAAGTAGTCTTACTAGATCTTCTTCGTTGGGCTTTCGAAGGTATTCATCACTAAAGTAAGAGACTATTCCTTCCACAAAATGTTGAAGTGAATCTCTTGCAAGAGATGCACTAATTCGAATGTAGTCCTCCACAGAATCAGCGGAGGTGCCGCGGTGCATTTTTGTAATGCAGAGGCACCAAATCTTCCTGTTGCATCTTGTCTTTGCTGGAAGAAGGGATGACGTTCTTCTAAAGTTTGCTTAATTCGGAGAAATATATGCTTGTTCATGCGAAATCTTCGACGGAATAATTGTGGAGGGAACACAGGATGGTCAACAAAGTAGTCATTCCATAAACGATTGTGTCCATCCTCACGATCCCTTTGAACGGGGGGATCCCTTGGTGGCCTTGGAACTTGATTAAACATTTGATATACTTCAATTGAATTGGACATAAAAACTTCATCCATCATTCGATCGAAGTGACGATTGGCTTGCCTTCGTCTTTCATATCGTTGGGTTTGGCTATTTTCTGAATTGGAAGAGGAATTAGAAGAGTTGGAGCTATCGTCGGATGACATGTTTTTAAAACCAAATTTGATATGAGAGTGGAAGGTAGAAATAGTTAGGGGGAAAATGGATGGTTGTTCAAGGGAAAACCACTCTCATGTATCCATTTTATAAAACAAATGTGTATGATATGTAGTAATCTTTTTGTCTTATATGGTAAAATTGAAGTCTTGCATGCATGCATTGATTCATAAAGTAGTTAATAATTTTTAAGTAATGGAGATGCATGCATTTGTATTGTCATTATCAACTTAACATTGTTATGTACGTCAAAACAGAGTAATGCTACATACTATTTCCTTTTCAGTGTAGTACATCAGTGAATAAATTTTTACTATTACCTTTTCAGTGATAAGTACATCAATGTCTAGTATTTAATATTTGCCTTTCAGTGTAGGGTACATCAATTATTTTTCAGTGTAATGTAAATCAATGTACATCTTTTGCAGTGATATATCAAATCAATGTCTAGCATATAATTATTGTTTTTCAGTGTTGGGTACATCAATAACTTTTCAGTGTAATGTAAATCAATTTACATCTTTTGCAGTGATATATCAAATTGAATAAATAGGTTTAGTCAGATCAATAATAATTATTATTTGTGAATACATATAAATTTTAATGTATTGAATAATATTATTAAGCTTATAATACGATTTTAAGAAGAGACATGTAATTAACTTAATTTTTTAATTAATAATGACATTACAATATAAAATTCATTCATATCCTAAATCAACAACTCATTAAAAATAGTCAAACTACAAATCGGACCTTAAGTGCATAAAAAGGAAAGATAAAAAGAGATTATTTTAAATTGACCATACACTAATACATTAGTCTGAGGGGAACAACTTTTTCCGGAGAGTGCTCCTTAATTCTTGATCTTCTGGAGATAAGTTTGGCTTTGAATCGAGGTCTTTAAATAACTCCATATTAATTTTTCGTTGCTTCCTTGCTTCTCTCTCCCTTTCTAGTTGCAACCTTGTAAGCTCCACTTCATTTTCTGATTGCCTTATAAGGTTAATTTTTTGTGCAGTGTCCAACCATTGTTGCCATGCTCCACTTGGCATGTTTGGCACCTTGCTCTTTCCTTTATTTTTGCTTGATTCGTTGCTAGAAGGGAAGCCTGAACACCCAATATCACCACTAGTTGGTGTTTCAGGGTTTGATGAAGAGGAGTAGTTTCCAGCTTCATTGATACGTGATCTCTTTGAGTCACTTCCTTGAGTGGATGTCTTTTCCTTGCATTTTTTAACAATATCTTCACTTGGTTTCCACGCTTCATGTTGTATCAAGATTTCCCAAACATGCTTGTCTTGAAAGGTTTTAGACATCAATGATGACTTTGTTTTGTCGTTAGCATATATACTATATGCTGCTTTCATAACATCTTCATCATTCTGCCCACTTCCCTTTCTTGATTCAGCATGAGCATGTGAGCCACAAAATTTAGAGCATGAAGCATTGATCCTTCTCCAACGGTTTCTAAGTTGCTCCGTACCCCTCATCTTCAACAAATCTTCCTTTGTTACCCCTTCAGTACCTTCTTCGAAACACCTTTGTTTGTATAGTCTAACATTATTATACATTTCCTCAATTTTCCTCCAAAAAACATCCCCTTTCTGGTTAGTGTTAGTTTTTTTATTTTGACTAACCTCAAGCAAAGCCTTCACAAGAACCACTTCTTCAGCCTTTGACCACAAAATTTTCCTTCCATCTTGATTGGCTCCTTCATTACCTCTTGCATTTCCTTCGTCTTCTTCAACTTCTGGTTCATTGTCGTCATCTGATGCGTTCGATGTGTATGAACAATCAAAACTCGGAAATGCACCATCACCTTGTGACATAGCAAAATGTTGGGACATGGGAAATGTAGAATCATTTTGAGAGATTTGAATATTTTCAAAAGATGGGATAACATTTGGAGAATTAGAATAATTAGGATTTTGTGGTGGTTGAAAAGGAAATGAAGTGAAAGAACTTGGATTTGAGAAATTGAGATTTTGGGAACCGTAATTTGGAAATTGTTGAAAATTTGTATCCAAATCTGAGTTGAGATCAATTGGAGTATTAGAATAGTAAGGTTGAGAATTTGGATTATTTTGGGGTTGTGATGAGTTATGAGATTTTGTGGATTTTTTTTTTCTGTTAGATTTTGGAATATTCATCTTTACACAATTTAATAATAAAGAGAGTAATATTCACTAAATCAAAATTGTTTCAAAATACATCAATATTGGGCTCATTTTATAGAGAAAAATAAAATAGAGCCGTTGGTGTTTTTTTTTATTTTTAGAATTGTATTTTAAAAATTATGGCCGTTACAAAAATTACAACGGTTATAAATTCAGGGCAAATATCAACTCTTGATCTTTGTAATATGTGTCAAGATCTCAACAACCCATGTGCACAAAAAAACAATAAAAAAGTTGCATAACCAAGTATGATAACCGGTTATTTCAATAACCTGGTTATTCATATTTTGGCTTCCAAATTTCTCTCTCCTCATTTTTTAATAATATTTTCAGATTCTCTCTCCTAATAACCACTCAAGTGGTTAACGGCCGTGTTTGCTCTAATAGGATGTAGGAGGGGTAGTGAGGGTAAATAAAAAATTGTGGAGGGTAGATGGATTCTTATGTACACGGTATACGAAATGTCGTGGATAATGATGGAGGGGGGGTGAGTTTCTAGTCAAAAAGGCCTGCATAAATTACCCTCATTAACCTCACTATTCCTCTGTAATTTTCACCCTTTTTAGCCAGATACCATGAGGCTTAGCCTTTGATGATGTAGCTTCGCCAGGAGTTTGTTTTCTTTCCAAGAGATTCTATTCTATTGCCCTCAGTCACTCACTCACTCACTCACTCTAAAATCCTACTAATCATTACTCCTAAAGTGACTTTGTGGAGTAGTTTTTTTCTTGTCCTCAATCATCTACTCCTACTCCATTTTGATTTTTGGACTATGAAATTGGTGCTAGCTTGTTTGGCAAGTATCAAAAATAAAAAATTTCCTAACCTTAATTATCACTTGGTGTTTGCCCTGTCAAACGGGTCGGGTTAGATCGAATTGGTGTAAGAATTGGTGTAAAATAGTTGCAGATTCGTGTTTTAATGGATCGGGTGTCAACGGGTTCGGTCCGATATTAGCTTTTTAGTAACCTAAAGTTGTTGGATTCAGATTGACCTAGCGGGTTGAGAAGTTTTTATAATACCCTTAATTTTTATGGTTTTTTTTAAAGGATAGTTTTTCATGTTTTAATACAATATATGTACTAAAAATCTATAATGTACTTTAAACGTTCTAAAAAGTACAAATTATAAGAAATATCTTCAATAATGGCCAATTTATGGTCAATAATTGATCTTGTACTGTGGTACAATACAAATAATTTTAAATTCAAAGTTTTAATGTTCGGAACTATTTTTACCTAAAATTTCACAGAATATCATAAGTTTAATACATTACTAATGATTTTCGATCCAGTCGAGTTGAAAGCATGTCGGGTTAAGAGCATGTTGTATTTAACGGGTTTAAAACGGATTCGAGTCTTTTTTTTTGTCAAAATCCATTATTTATGGGAGGATTTATTGGGTTTTTTTGGGTCGGGTCGAAAATTGACAACTCTCCTTGTTGTATTTGATTGCCTAACTTTTATTTTCATGTATAATAAATTAATAACACACCTAATTAATTCAGAGAATGAGATACGAAGAAGTGACGCCATCTTACTATACCTTTGATATAAATAAAGGAATGCTAACAAATTCTCGTACTTATCAGTTTATTAACCGGTGATTTTTTTTTTTACAAAATAAAAAATAATACTCCCTCCATTCTAAAAAAAAAATTGTTCCATTTTGGCTTTAGGCACTGTTCATATTGACACATTGTACCTTTGACCCTCTTTAATATTATATAGGCAATAGAAGTAAGATTGAGATTATCAGTTATTAATCTTAAGGTTATTTTTGATCAATTTGTCCGTTTGCATCTTTAAATCGTTTTCTTAAAGTGCGTGTAAAATAAATTATTGTCTTTTACACGTTACGGATGGAGTAATAAAACACCTAACCCACAAAATATTAAAAAAAATCTAAAAAATATTATGGTGTGGATAGTGGTTTCATGAGTTCAGATCCTCTAGATTTCAATTTTGGTATATTTCTAAAATTTGGACCCTTTAAAAACAAAAAATACATGCATTCCCAAACAAAAAATATTTAAAAACTCCCACTCTTACAACTCTACCAATCCTACCAACTTAAAATACATGCATTCCCAAACAACTGAACAAGAGTATAAGAAATGCGGAATTTGGAGTAGGGAGTGATGGAGTAGAAGTGGAGGGAATTCCGGGTGTTCTGAACTCAAATCAAATTGCCAAATCAATTGTACATAAATCTAATGTGATTATAATTTATATATCGATTAGATTAGATACTCTAATAAAAAGTCCACGTATATTTGAAAATAAAAATTTGAATCTGGATCTGATGACGCTTATACGAGTAAGTTTTTTAAAAGAGGAATATTCTTTAACATTGAGCAGTGGGATCTGCACAGCTAATACTGTAGTTAGTGTTCTTATCATATTCTATACACACATTTTTACATAACATTACATTATAAGAGCAAACAGGGGAACCATTTCTATTTGGCTACCTCAAATCACTAATAAATCCAAAAGGAAAGTGGCCTTCAACCGTTTGATTACTGTGCCATGTTTTATTTTATATTTAATGTGTACCAATATTACATTATTATAAAATTATAATACTAGCTATTATATGAATATATCAACCAAATGAAGCCAAATTATGTACTCTGAACCTGCATGGAAGCTTACATTTTTGTTAATTACGGAGTTTGTATTACAGTACCAATTTACCATTGCTCTACTACCTATGGTTGAACTATGGAATTTAGGCACTTTTGGTGCATAGCTACCCAATCTATCTTAGAATTTCAAATATTTCACCAATCCTTGGATATGCCATTCTGTATCCTACCTTAGCTATATATTCTATACACTTTTTGAATTTTTTTTTTTTTAATCTAATATCAATATCATTTCTTTTGTCAAGCCGTTTGATGTGGCTCTATCCTACAATAAGATTCTGACTATACTACAAGGTTGCTAAGAGAGTGTGATATGCATGGTAGTTTCTGGTTTTCTTTCTTACCGTACAGGCGTGACTGACCTTGTAGTCTTGAGAAAGGGGTTCCCCAACGAATAGTCTAACATAAATCTTTAGCTATATTTTCACATTTAAAAGAAAAAACAAAAAAAAACATAGATTTATAATTTTTTTAACATAATTATTTAAGCTTATTATGTTTAAAATACATATATTTTAAGTTCTTCATTATATCATGGAGCACGTTCAATTAAGCTTATTATGTTTAAAATACATACTAATATCATGGAGCACATTCAATTAAGCTTAATATGTTTATAATATATACAGTATATTTTAGGTTCTTAATATCAAGGACTCAAGGAGCACATTTAGCAATGTCAAGAGGAGTGGTTTAGTGGCATCTGGCATCTACGCCTACCTTGTATCCTTGAGATACAGAATTCGAACCTTATTACTTGTATAGCATCCCCTTCTTCCCCCATATGTAGCTCAAAATAGCGGATTTATTAAAGAAGCACATCCAGCATAATAGAGCATACAGAAAAAACCAAGTAGCAAGAATAGCAACAAAAAGGTGAGGAAAAACAACACTAATTTTCAATGAGAATAAGAAGTTAATTTCTTTATAATTAATTAATATACAAAAGCATCCTCTGTTTCTGATCTATTACTTAGTAGCTGCATGATCATATATTATAATATTAAGAGTAAGAAGTATCATATTCACCTTCTCTACTCTACAAACACTATTCTTGCTTCACTACTCGCATTAAACCAACAATCTCCTATCATTTAAAAAAAAAAAAAACAGAACACTTGACTTTAATTAAAAGTTCAAGGAATCTTGAACTTCAGAACTACATCTTTGCATTCTAGCACCACTAATGCTATTTCTAGCAGCCATTATCTCATCCAACGTTATTTGATTTTTGGGCCGGGCCTCGGGCCGTTGTTTCGGGGCACTATGTGACCTTAGCTTGGCCCGAAACGATTGTGTATTTGCCATATAGCTTGGGAAATTGGAGTAAGGCCTAAAGAAGCTATCCCCACATACACTCTTGGTGGGGGTAGAAGGCCCGTTGGATCGGGCCGAGTTTGTGAACCTGGGTGTACTTTGGGCTGTGGCGATCCTGCATTCCTCACCGTAGAAGCTCCAATCACATTCATGATGGGCTTTTCGACAATCGGATACGGGTATTCGTCCCGGGTAAGGGCATGGTAGAGGGGATGACATAGTTGGGTATTGTGAATCTTCACTACTAAAATCATACATTATTGAAGGGTTGATCCTCCTAGACCTTGACCTAGGCTTATATGTGTCCATCTCAACAATTTTTGGACTCCCTTCATATACATTGTTGTTATTGTATGGATCATATGATGTTGATAGTCTCTTGCTATGAAAGTGATCACTTCTTGTTTCATCAAACCTTTCCTGTCAACACAAAAAATTCACCCACATTAGTCACTTGACAAGTGATCCAATTTGTTGACTCACTTTTTAAACAATTTTTTAAAACAGCAAGTCTCCCATCAGACTGTTGACAGTATAACTTTTTAGATCGTTTAAAAATTACAACTTTTGACCAGAAAACTATAACTTTGTTTTAAAACAAAAAAATGATATTAGAAAATAGAAAATGATAACGAAGGAGCCCTTAAGTTTTATGGTTGTTACCACTGATTTTCGAGCTCGAAACTCCGAATGACGCCTGCTACTTACATTAAGGGCTAGGTTAGCCCTTTGCGATCGAGCCGTGGCCTGAGCTCTAATGAGGGCTTGCATGCTTTGAAGTGTTGCGGCAGCTCGCTTTCTTACAAGATATCCTCTAACATGAGCTTGCAATTTTACTAGGCCTTTAAGTGCTTTAAATGCTCTCCTCGCCTATTAAGTTCAATTACAAAACGGTTAATTAAATCATCAGTAACTATAAAACGGTTAATTCAATCAATCATTTTTCAGTATATAATCATCAATATAAAGATTTGAGCATGTAAACAAGTAAATTTAGTGCAATAATTTTGACACCAGTAAGTGTAACTTATTATAGCTTCACTCTTATCTGTTACAATTACGTTAAATAATTTTATTCATTTAAAAGCGCAAATCTCTACCCTAAAATAGCATCAAAAAGCATGTTACAAGTAATACGGGACAGAGGAAATGTTAGGTCCGCAAAAATCATGACCCCTAATGATATCTAGCTCTCAATTAAAAAATAAATATAAAGAAAAAGGTAGGCAAAATAAATTTTGTAACAGGAAAAAAGAGAGGGAACTTAGAAAGAATCAGTTAAATAATTATTGTAAGATTCAAATTCAAAAAGACAGTTCCTAATATTATTCTGTAAATAATAACGTCAAAGGCAATAATAGAGGCCGAGGGCACAAACATGGGAAAAGAGAGAAACAAACCTACTAAAAGTTGACCCAAATCAAACTTGAACTTAAAAAATCTTTTGAGTTCACCAGAAGTACCTTTTTTTCTAACTCTAGAAAAAAAAAAAAAGTGAGAAAATCATGTACTCTACAATTTCCAACAAACCCCATAAGATACATGCTTCTCTTATTTGAAAGCTTTCAACGGTGCAAAAACTCACACTGTCAATTTCAACATGGTACAACAGAAAACCCAAACTAAAACCACACAAATGTGAAAAAAAATGGAATCTAAAACATGACTGCATATTCTTGTACACTAGATCACATAATTTAGGGATTGTTTAATTCAAATTAAATTCAATTCATTTTATCTCTATTAAGTTCAGTTCAGTTCAATTAATACACTCTATTAATTTTAGTTCAGTTCATCTCTATTAAGTTCGGTTCAGTTCATCTCTATTAAGTTTAGTTCAGTTCAACTAATGTAAACGAGCCCTTAAGCTGCTTTGTTTGTAATTTTGGCACTCTATCTTGTGAATTTATGACTAGAGCATGATAAATTACGTTCTCACAATTGGAGTGTCAATATCAAATTTTAAAGTGCTAAAATCATTTTATTTTTCGAAGTTTGGGTTTTTTTATTACTTGTTTGATACGGAGTATTATTTTTCCAAAAGTTCAGCCTTAAATTACACTGCCGTCTATATTTACTTGTACATTAATGGTTCATTTTGTATCGATAATAAATGATGGTAATGAAAATGAATTTATAACTAAATTTGGAATGAAAATCAAAATCAATTCTCATGATGTAACAAGTTTAACTCTAATTTATTTAATTTTCTTCAAAAATATTCATTCTCATCTAATATCACCCTTCTCCCTGGTAAATTAGTAATGGATGGGAATGGAAAATAAGAATAAAATTGAAGTTTGAGAATGAAAATATATTTTTCATGGACACTATAAGATTCTTCCTTAACAAAATAACAATATTAACTCATTATTGTTAACACAATTTATTACCAACAAACAAATGGGCCGTAAGTGTAGCTGTTCATTTGCAATTTATTTATTTTTTGGTTTAATATGGATTAAAAATTTATATAATTGTAATAGATTTATTTTAATTCTGTCTCAACGTATATTTTTCTTATGTAATTAAAGATATTTTTATTTAAAAGTGTGTTTTGAGTTGTGAAAAGTAAATGTACCAAGTAATATGAGACCAATGGAACAAAAAATTTACCGGAGAGAAGATAAATAGAAAGAATAAAAAAAAATGTCCTAGAGGAGGTTTGAGAATGAACTAACCACTATAGTAGTGTTTAATCATGAGATATATTATCAATTTTAATTTGCATGATCAAGCTATTCCTATTTTTGACTGTCTCTATTTTGTGAATAAAACCATACAAAAACAATGGTCATGTATTCATGTGGATCTCATTAGATTTGTGGAATGATTACTTTATTAAAATCTAAGTTCTGAACTTTTTACTAAACCATAAGTCTATAACTAAAGATGTTGTTGATGATGAAAGTACTCAATGTTACATAGTAAAATAAAACTCCATATCTGTAAAAATTAGCCATTTTATTTTTAAAAAATGTCAATTGACACAGTCAGTTTAATTCAGTCCAGCTCTTACATAGTATAATATCTAGTTTAATTCAATTTAGATTAACTAAGTTCAAAAATTTAAACTTGATTTGAAATAACATATTAGAGGCATGAACAATATTTGAAATTTCCAAATACCCAAATTTTGAATGAACAGGCCAAAACATGAATTAGATAATGCAGAAGAACCCAAATAAAATCCTATCAAAGAAAACAATCACAAAAACAAAGAACACCCAATTAATTTAAGCAAATAAATTTAAAAAGACATAAAAAATCAGAAAGAGGAACTTACCAAATAAGCTCTAAAAAGAGTTTGAATCTTAATAGCAGCACAAGATTGTTTAGCAGAAGAAGAAAACAGAGTAGCTCTGCCATTACTAGTCAACCTAACCACCGCAACCGCAGCTTGAGCCGCAGCTACAGCAGCATCAGCAGCCGCAGCAGTTGCTGCCGCTACAGCTATAGCATGCTTAGTCTGCTCTTTCTCTGTCTCTGAAATATAATCTCTATACCAATCCCTTTCCTTTTCCTTTGCTTGTTTTGTAAAACTCCATCTTTTTTCCACCTTGTTCATTTTCTCTTTATTATTACCATCTTCATTATTTGTAATTTTCGCCATTTTTTCCTTGTGGTTTTGCTTCTTCATTCCCAAAAGTGACTTCAACCATCGAGTTGTTCTGCCCATTTTTTTGCTCTGTAAATAAACAAGAAAAAAAAAAAAAAAAAAAACAGAGGAAGAAGAAGAACAAGAAAGAAAGAGGTGTTTAAAAGTGTATAAAAGGAAGTGAGAAAATGGGTTTAAAGATATTAAATGAAGAAAAAGATGGGGTTTCTGATAAATGCGTCAGAAAGTTTTTTTTTTTTAAAAAAAACTCAGGCTGGGAAGATTGAATGTGGCATGGTAGTAGTGATGACAGAGAAAGAAAATGGTTAATAAAACATGGGAATCTGCTCTGTTATGAACAAAGTGTAATTCTTATTTATAGAAGCAAAAAAGGGTTTTTCTTTTTATTTAATTTGAAAAGGAAAAAAAAATTGTTTGCTTTTTTTAAGAATCGGAAATTGAGACTGTTTTTTGGGGGAAATACAACAAGTCCAACCACATTTTTTAAAAGAAATTCTTAAGCGTAAATATGATGCACCCAAGTCAAAAAAAAAAGTTGGGTTTTTCTCCCCTGTTGTTTTTCTTAAATTTGTACTTTAGATTTTTAGAATAGGGGTTTACTTTTGTTTTTTCACTTTTAGATTTTAGAGGTACTAATATTTTTCATTTTCTTTGAATTCTCATACGAGATCTAGCTCATGATTTTTTTTTTTGAAAAAAAAAAATTAAAAATAGGTAAGGTGATCGGTCTCTGCCTAGTTTTCGGGCTTGTTTACTTCAAATTATATTCAGTTCAGTTAATCTCTATTCAGTTCAGTTCATCTCTATTCACCTAATGTAAACGAGCCCTTCTTATATCTCAAAAAAAGCACTAAGAACGAGTGGAATGAGGCATGAGGACTCGATAGTGTGTCATCACTCTCAAAGAACGTTGCTTAATAATGTGAATCAAAAAAACCAATGGAAAGTAATTTTTCATAAGAATTTATATTTCACGAGGCAAAATTATTTGACAGATAAATGTGAAAATAAACTGGATATATTTATATATTTCTTTAATGTGGGATATGCATCCCAATACTTTCCATTAATTCATAATTTATTAAGGTTAGATAATATGTGGGCTGTTTATAGGCTCAAGAGATGAATTCTTTCCGTTATATATAGAGGCAATATTTATGAGGTTCAACCATTATGATCTCTTCAAATGGATATATAGCATTTGTGTGAGTTATTTGTTTTTTAAAATCATGTTCTTTGTTGGAAACCTATAAATAATCCACATGTTATAATTGTTATATGTTGGAAAATTATTTCGATTTATAAGGTATTATTTGATTAGTTTGTGTGAGAACGGCGTAACGAGCAATTAAGTAATTAATTAAGTACGAATAACCAACGATGATACTATAATCGAGACCCGATTTATCTACGTATGCACAAAAACGTGTGTCACAGAAAGAGGCATTTAGGGTGGATGCATCAAAATTGACACTGTCTACGATCACTTAAAATGGAGAAAATGCTTCATACATGGTCGTGCTTGCGACGAGACCCGCACACGCGACTGGGGTGGCTCACGCCTGTGACCTGGCCTAGCATGGCCCTGCGTCGATTGCGGTTATTTCAGTCTTCGTGCAGTTTTTGGGTAAAAGGTAGTGGTTATGTTCGTGAATTAAGACTCTTACTGAGTTTATTAAAAGCATTAGATGAGAGAGAAATATCACAACTTCTCATTCTCATCTTTTCTCACAAGTATATTAATCTTATTCTATGTAAACTTTAATTTTTACACATTGTGACATGGTCTTCGTTGTATCTCAAAGACATTTTCTACAAACTCGTGCTCCATAGATTAGGGTCAAAATCTTGTCTTTAGGAATGCGATATGTGCCTCGAAGGTTTATTATCCGAAATTATCTTTGTGTTTAACCCTTGTTCATCAAATCATAAAACAGTTTCTCCAACATTATCCCATATTAAAATTAAAGAGACTAATAAACCACTTTAATTCTAATAGTCACTCTACCTATTGCTAATTGATTTGGTATAGAACATAAGCTAAGAGCATCCACAATAGTTGGATGCAAGGACTAGCTTATAAGATCAACCATTTTGGAGAAAAAAATCTTGTAGCTTGTAGATGTCTTATAGAGTTATAGCTCAACAAATCTACCCGTGTTTAGGCGGTACTTCATTATTATTATTTTGCTTTTTTCACTATTATATTTGATACAAGTTTAAAATTTTAAAAATAATATAACATGTTGGGTCAAATTCAAGTTAGAATGCTATAAGTTTTGTAAGCATACCATTTTAGTTATTTATAGTTTGAAAATGATGTAGTTTAGAATTATGACGTGACAATCAAAACTGTAGCCTACCATTGTTGAAGCTATAACCTCTAAGTGGTTTGACATAACCAACCTAAGAATTTTTTAAATTTTATTGTAAACCATTTTGGAGTTTTTGACATTCAAAATAATTTACTAGTTTAATTTTTTACTTGGTCAATTCAAAATTAATTTAAAATTCAGTGATTTAGCAATTGTTATTATATACTCCATCCAATTTCTTTTTATTGTGTTCATTTGAAATCTTCATATTATTCAAAACTAGATAGAATCTTATAAATTCCTACTCATAAATAAGAAGGAAAAAATCATGTGATACAAGTACTTTTTTATTATAAAAAAAAAAAAGAGAAGAAAAAAAAAACCTAACAAATGGAATAATACATGTAAATCAATAACCGGTTAATAAATAAAACCCAACCTTATGAAAAAAAAATATACGGAGTATATTGTAATTCATGTCTTAACTCTTAAGTACGTAAATTTTGATTTGTTCAATTATAAAAAATCCAAAACTAAAGGCCTGGTAATTTCAAATTACTCTCAAACAAAACGGCGAACTTTTTTTTGTTCATCTTTCTGCTTATGAGCTTTTATACTCCGTACAATTTTATTCATTTATTTTTTCCTAACAACAAATATGGAGTACAGTAAAATAATGTATTTTTAGCTATTTAATTTTATTTTTATCCCATTTCCCTTAAAGATTTGCTTTATAATCTGACAAATGCCTAGTGGAGAAGTGCATTAGAGGACAAAAAGAATGGTCAGATTAAAGCAAAGCTCTAGTAAATTAAGGATATGAAAACAAGAAATTTAGGACAAAAAAAGGGATATAAAAAGCTAATTTGCCTCTACATTTTTACTCCGGAAAAAAGTTAAGAGCAACCAAAAATTAAAAGAATCTCCCTCAAAAAAAAAAATTAAAAGAATCAAAGTTTCACAATTTCAAAAAAAGATTTATCCACCAATCATAACCTGCAGCTAAATTTCACTCTGCTTTTCTCTTTGCTTACTTTATAGAGCAATGTACCCCCCGAAACATATTTTGGCAAAAACAAAAAGTTATGAGTAATATTTAGGGTTAATTACGTCAAAGAAAATATTTAGGGTTAACACCTCTTTAGCACGTAGGATTAATATATAATGTATTGTAGTAAAATTAAAAGTAATGTTTTAATTTTATTTTTTAGGAGAAAAGGTAAACAATTGAAAGAAAATCAAGATCTCTTCCTTTCGAAGAGATATCCTGATTTATCTAGTGCTAAGAAATAAGAGAATTTAGCATCTAAAAAAGGATCGATATCGATGTGCGTAGGGGTCCAATGACCGAGGGACGCGATATGATCCGCAGTGTGGTTGACTTCCCGGAAGACGTGAGCAGAAGATTAGGTCGCAGAGTCTTGGAGGATGGAGCAAATGTCATCCATAAGGAGCTGAATTTACCCTGCAAAACACGAATAGCAATTAAGTTATCGCCTTCAATTAAAATGGAAGTCAGATTATGATGCCTAGCAAATAAAAGACCATTTCGAAGGGTTGTGGCCTCAGCAATGAGGGGAGAAGCATTGCCCAAAAAGAAAGAACGGGCTGCAATGCAATCACCATGGTGATCTCTAAGGACAACACCTGTAGACGCAGAGTTAGTAGTAGCGGAACCATCAAAAATTCAAAATTAAGTTTAAACGTACCAAGGGAGGAGGGTGCCAATTGAATTGACAAATGAAGGGCCCTGGGGAGGTGGACTAGGGAGAGAGGAACTATACATGGAATGGAGAGCATCTACTGAGAGACGGGATTTCCATTAATCAAAATAGGAGAAGGCCTGAGTAAAGACAACTATAGAGGAAAAAGGAGAATTACGAAAAACTAACCTGTTTCGAGCTTTCCAATTATTCCATAAGATATGAAGAACTTTGGCCATAGAGACATAATGTTGACTATGTAAGAAGGAGTGAGGAGAAGAAAGGGAGGGTTGCATAGGCAAAGGTAAGATCCAACAGATAGACTGAACATGAGACCAAATGGGAAGAACCATGGGGCAAAAGAGAAATAAGTGGTCCTGAGTTTCCTCAGCCGAAAGACAAAGAGGGCAAAGGGGGGAGAGGGGGAAAACCTCGGGACGCGAGATTTTGACGTACTTGGAGACCGTTATGTAAAAATTGCCAAACAAAAATTTGTAGCTTGGGGTTAATATCCAATTTCTACAACCAATGAAAGTCCCATTTAGGGGAATAAGTTGGGATGCCATGGGCTAACCATGTGGCAGACTTTATAGTAAATCGGCCATCAGAAGTAAATTCCCAACAGGGTTCATCCATAAGAGGAGAAAAGGGAAGGGGAATTCCAAGAATAGTATTACAAACATCTAAGGGGAGAAACTGGGAAAGTAATTGGAGGTTCCATGTATTATTCGAAAAGTAATGCTTTAATGCATATTGCATCCATGAACATCCAATTTTTAACCCTTAAGGTTGTCAATTCCACCCTCTGTCCTTTTTTAGTTGCTACATTTTCGTATTAGTAATCAAAGTTTGAAAATTTTGACCAATTTTTATGACAACTTTATACGTAGTAATATATAAAATTGTTGTGTGAGGTATTGTTAGAATCGTCACGATGTATAGTTCATTAATATCTAATTTTTATAATTTACTTAAATACATAATATGAGTTATTAATAGTCAAACTTGGGTTTCAAAGACCGTGTAAAAAGAAATGCAGGAAGTAAAAAGAGAAGTGGAGAGTATATCTTTATATTTATGGGGCAATTGTTTTGATTGATAATGGATAAGGATGAGGACTATTTATCCTTATTAGAGTTAATTCATTGTTTGCCCGTAAAAAATGGCAAAAGATAACTGAAAATTCATGTCTTTTGGAAATTCAACATAGAATTGAGGCATTTTCCCTAAAAGTTGAGGCATTTTGGATATTATTTTGCAGATTTTAATTTCAAATTTGTCCCTTAAGAATAAACATGCCTCACAAAACTAAATTACCTATGAGCATCTCTAGAAAAAAGTTTTCAAAATCAAAGTAGGAAAACTATTCTGAGGAAAAGTTTTTTGGTTTTTGTTTTTTTTGCAAGACAAGAAAAGTTGTTGGAAACACATAAATGAACTTAAAATATATATAATTTAGCAATATAAAAAAAAAGTTATAATTTTCATGGAAGTATATTTTCATTTCAATTTTTTTTTAGTATTTCCCATAGCGACTACCGACTAGTACTATAGTATTTGTGTCTCGGGTTAGACTCTCATCATATGAGACCCAAATCTTAACAACAACAAAAAAAAAAAGAGTAAAAGTTATTGAAAATGTGTAAAATATTATGAGGGGGGTGATTTTGGCACTCCTCAATGTTACTATTCATGTGAGAGGGGGAGGAGTGCCAAAATCAAATTGGGGAGTACCAAAATCATTTCCTTATTATGAGTAATAGATAGTTTTGTCTATAGCATAAATTTTTGTACGGTATGTTTTAACAAAAATACAAAGGGGGAAAAAATACGAAGTACATTAACAATAATAATAATACGGAGTAGTACTTTAACAAGAAAAACACAGTAAAAATTAAATAAAGAATCAGACTTTTGAAACCATCAATGAGTGATAAAGAAAGCTCTGTGTTTTTTAATAGTATGAGGAGTAGCTTCTTAGCTCTGATTTCTCTTTGCAAATGGCATGTAGAAGAAATTTTCCAAGCAAATGAAGAAATAAAATTTGAAAGTAAAAGTTGCAGAGGGGAAAATGTACTGTAATTTAATTCATAAATTGAATGAAGAAATAAATATTGAAAGTAAAATTTACAGTAAAATAAAATTCAGGGCAGTGGGTTGATATATAATACAGAGTAATCTTTAATTTTAGGATTCGATTGCAGTGAACTGAGACTTGTTTTCTGCAGAATATCTGAGTCCATCATAGTTTGGTGATAACTTTTGGTCTTTTGGATGATTCTTCTTTAATTTGCTTATGAATTGGTATTTCGTTACGAATATTATATTGTATACGGTTGAAGTATTGAACAATAGACCCCTCCCAATTTCACTAGAGATGAGTCAAGTAGTCAGGGTTTCAGAATCCAGGCATGAGGTCTTGGGTTCAATTTTCATCGCATGCATTTGCGAGATTCCTTATTATCCCTTTTACTGATGCGTGTGTTAGCTAAAATTGGGTCGGGTGACCTGTAGTAGGGCCCAATTCCAAGGCGTAGTATCCCACACATTATCCTATAAAAAAAAAAGGAAATTTCACTAGAGATAAATGTCCTACTTTGAAATATTGGAGAGATGATGATTGTAATATACATATATTGATTTTATAATGAAACCCCGCTCATTCGCTCAACATATATACGGTTAGATCTTCCACTGCTTAGGCCTATTTAAATTCAATACTGAATACATAGTATATCCGTTTTAAAATTAATAATACCTAATATTACATACAGGTAAAAATTATTAAAATTTGATATTATGAAAATATGCAACGAGAAAATATTGACTATTTTTTATTTTTTTTTCTTACATGAAATACAAAAATTGGTCAAACTAGACAAATAAATAGTGAAAAAAGTCAAATTGTTTGAAAATAGGTAATCTTTTATTTCTAGTTTTGCCTTTTTGTTTCTAGCCTAAGTTTGAAAATATGGTTTTAAATTTGGATGTCAATTTTAGTTCATATATCCTTTTTAAATTCGAACAATCCATATTTCTTAACTCTGATCCAGCCTTTGGTTTCTAAAGTCGGATATCAAATCCGAGTTACCAAATTTAAAAAAGGACAATGTATCCGATTTTTCATATCGAACAATAATTTCCCGATTCAGAAAATTATGTGCTTTACATGCAAATCATCAAGTTCAATTTTATGCATTTAAGATTAGAGAGATAAAAAATCCTCACCTGTCTATATGATGTTCGAACGACGGACTTTCATTATCTCAAATCTGACTTTCGAAGATATTGTGTCACTAGGGCAAACCTCCAACCTCAAGACATTACCACCGGATCCAAATACTATTTGAAATTGGTTCAGCCAGTTCCGGTGCGATTCAATTCAAATTCTTGGTACCTGATTAAAATTTATATTTTCAAAAATTTAAGATAGTAATTTTTTATGAATAAAATTTTCAACATATTATAAAATTATATTTTAATTATCAAAAATCAAATACATTTAAAAAAACCATAATAATCAGAATGAAGATATTTAAAATTATATCTACCGGGTAAAAAAAAAATATTGGACTATAGAAATGGAACTAGTTTAAACTAGTTCTTTATTTTTGGAATTGGGCTAAATATTCATTGAACCGAGTCCTTACCTACTAGGTCCAATTTCTGACCCGGGTACCCAATTTCTTGCTCCCTTTAGTTTGTTAGTTGTTAGTTGTTACTAGTATTGTTTTTTAATAACTACCAATATGAACAAAATGAGTTAGGTCCGTTCTTTAGGATTGAGAAAACATGAACTTAAATTAAATTAACCGAAATTAAATTAAATTATATTATATTATATTATATTATATTATATTATATTATATTATATTATATTATATTATATTATATTATATTATATTATATTATAATTTTTATTTTTATTTTTATTTTTATTTTTATTTTTATTATTTTTAATATTTTTATTTATTATTATTTTTTTTAATTTTATTTTATATTTTATTTATATTTCAAAGTAAACCCTTAAACCTTCATTCACCGCCGGAAAAGTTGTCCCGAAAATCTTTGCTGAAAAACTCGGCCTGAAAATCGTCGCCGGAAAAGTCAATCCGAAAATCGTCGACGGAAAAGTCGTCCCGAAAAATCGTCGCCAAAAAACTCGGCCAGATAATCGTCGCCGGAAAGGTCGACCGAATAATCACCGTCAGAAAATCAGTCCGAAAAACGTCGTCGGAAAAGTCGTCCCGAAAAATCGTCGCCGAAAAACTCGGCCTGAAAATCGATGTCGGAAAAGTCGGCCGGAAAATCAGTCCAAAACTTTCGTCGGAAAAGTCGTCCCGAAAATCGTCATCGAAAAACTCGGCCTGAAAATCGTCGCCCGAATAATCACAGCCGGAAAATCAATCCGAAAACCGTCACCGGAAAAGTCATCCCGAAAAATCTTCGCCGAAAAACTCGGCTTGAAAATCGTTGCCGGAAAAGTCGGCCGAATAATCATCCCCGAAAAATCAGTCCGAAAGCTGTCGTTGGAAAAGTCGTACCGAAAATCGTCGCCGAAAAACTCGGCCGAATAATCACCGCCGGAAAAGTCATTCCGAAAACTGTCGTTGGAAAAGTCGTCCCGAAAACCGTCGCCGAAAAACTTGTCCCGAAAATCGTTGCCGGAAAAGTCGGCCGAATAATCAACGCCGGAAAAGTTAGTCCGAAAACCGTCGTCGGAAAATGTCGAGCGGAAAAACGATGCCCGAAACTAATAATAAAAATAATGAAATGAACTTAAATTAAATTAACTTAAATTAAATTAACTGAACTTAAATAAAATTAAATTAAATTAAGTCAATAGAAGTCCTAAAGAACGGGACTTTATTGTATTTGTATATACTATATACTACCAAAGTACCAATATGAAACAATCCTAGTCTGTTTAATAGTACAATAATCTATTTTAAAAAATGTGTCAAAACTAGAATATTATGAAATGAAAGAATACATTGGAAAAAAAAACTTTTACCTCAAAATTTTCATATTTTTGTCATTAAAGCATCGTATTTGAAGAAGTGATGTTCACACTTCACTTTTACCTTATACACGCCTTTTTTATTTAAGATATACAGTATAAGGTAAAAGAGACGTGTGAATATCACGGCCCTCGTCTTTGACATTAAACTTTATATTTATTAGGTAAAAAGTTGTGAAATTGGATAAAAAGTTAAATCAGCCCTATATTAGACGATCAAAGTGAAGTAATTGGGGAAAAAAAAGTTAAAAGAATCCGATAAGGAAAGTTTAATTGGTTGGTTGGAGAGTCAAATCAAGCTTCCTAGAATGTTAAGGGTGTTGTAATAACTAATTAGTTGAGCTGATTAATATGGAAAATTGTTGTTTGAATGTTTCTGGCTTACTGCTTGCATTAATGCATTATAGGCTGATAGCAATAAAAAATTAAAGATGGAACAAGCAAGATACCTTAAATAAGCTAGGGTATTGTGTTTTCAATGCCTTTCCATTTCCATCTTCTTGGCTTTTGTGAGTTAATACCGACTACTAAACTAAACTACATGGTCGTTAATTAATTAAGCTTATCATAATGTTGGCTAAGGGTGCGTTTCATTCATCTGAAATATTCTGATATGGTCTGATCTAATCTGGAATTTTCTGATCTGGTCTGAATTTTTAGATTGTAGTTATAATTATCTGATCTGAACTTTTCTAATATGATCTGAATTTTCTGAAAATAAGCATAAGAATGCTGATTTAAGTTGAATCAAACACACTAAAGCTGATCAAAAGTGGCCTGGTCCGCCAGCACTACCCGACCCGTTTTTTGCGGACTTTGGACGTGAAAATTAGGCCCAAACTTAGGCCCATCCCGGCCCGTTTTTTATTTTTTCGCGCGGGCCTTGGACATTTAAAATTAGACTTTTTGGTTACTTTTTTAGATCCGGCCCAAAAAAGCCCAAATAGCCTGCACTAAATTTTCAGGCTTTGGCTAAGAAATTTGGGCCCGAACCTGGCCCGCTTTATGGGCCTATTTTTTGCTTCGGTTGGCCCGAACCCAGCCCGACCCTACCCATGATCACCTCTAAAACACACCCTAAATTGGGTCGAGAGATCTGCGGCAGGACTGGTTTCAAGACTTAGTATCCCACATGTTATCTTACTAAACAAAAACAGTGTATATACTCCATACATCTAAAAATATCTGTTACGTTTAAAATTTTAGGTCAAAAAAACTTAAGCTTTACAAATGTGAAATCATAGCTTACTTGAGTTTCGAATAGTGATTTTGGTAAATTCATTTCCGCGTTTCACTTTATGAACATGTTATCAACTAAAAAATCGAAAGAAATAGATTGCAAAAATGAATGATAATAATAATGTCAAAATTACTATCCTTGAGTTTCGAATTTGAATGTGTAAGTACTAAGTAGTGATTAAATTAGAATGGGATTAAGCAAGCATGCACTTAAGAAATAAGAATATATAGGCAGAATTATGTCAAAGGAATTATGATGCCATTTTTTGAACTTTGTCACTCGAACAAATTGAAGAGTGCAGGTCATGATGGAGTCGAACCATTCTTTCCTTACCTTAACTTTGCTCGTTAATCATTATATCAACTGAAGACTTGTCCATCAATAGTCACAAGTGTTTTTTTTTTTTTTTTTCCAAATATAAAAATCTACTCGATATTTTAAAGCAGGCTAGTGATTAACTGATTACTTCATTTCATTTAATTTGAATCATGTGAGGGGGAGAAGATCTCAATTAACTTGATATTTCTTCGTGGCCTTTGTTCGTTATTTAATTGGTATTTGTTGATTTGTGATGGGTAAACATTTAATGTATTTTCTAATCTATTTTTTTTTTATTTATTAGGTAAGGAAATTCGCTCTTTTTGAGCTACACTCATAGGGGAAGAGATGTTAGTGATAAGGTTTGAACCTCGTATCCAAAAAGTGTGAGTGGGCACCACTTTGCTACCCTTTTTGACTTTATTTTCAAATCTAATACTTATTCCTCCGTTTTTTTAAATTGTTACTCTTTATTAATTTATCTGTCACATATATTCCAAAAGTGTAATATCTAAAAAAACCGAATGAAGTATGAACATTGGCGGAACCCGTATTGGAATAAGTGGCAACATTTGTCAGTTAAAATCACAAATCACAAATGATGGTCAAAATAAACTATAAACATTGCCAAAATAAATAAAAGTAATATAAAATTCGTAACAATTAATATCCTATTAATTAATAATGATGACCAGTTATTTTAGGATATTAATTATAGGATTTTTCTAAACTATACCCATGAGGGATGGGGTATTGCATTTTCTAAATTGTACTCTAGGATTTTGAAACTTCTTAGCTGTACCATTGAGTTTGGATTTTATACTAAGGGGGTGTTTGGGAGTTAGAAGTTTGAAGCAAAAAAAGGAGTTTGAGAGGAAAGAGAGGTTTGACCAACTTAAAAAGCTATTTTTGGATATTTGGTCGTAAAAGGTTTGGAAGGGAGTTTTTGGGGGTGAAAAAATTGTTTTTTCAAAAAGCTTTTTAGAAGATAAGAGCTTATAGCTTTTTGGTTCTTTTTACTCTGAATCATTTAACAGCTAACCAATATTTACCAAATATTTTTACTCAAACAACTAATATAATCAATTAGTCAAATCAGTTATCACAACTAATATAATCAGTTAGTCAAATCAGTTATCACAAGTAGCTAGTCAAAACAGCTATAATTCAATCAGCTAACAGCTAACAACTAACTCCCAAACAAGGCCTAAGTTACATCCTTGCATAAAACTTAAACTAACCATGGTAAAAAAAAAAAACGATTTAGAGGACACTTCGCATAACATATATGGTCCAGACAAAAATAAAAGAAATAAAATAATTAAAAGAGTTGTTGGTGGCCGGTGGGTAGGTGGTTGGGTTAATGGTTTCGATTGATTAAGGGTGGTTTGGTGCCGTGAGTGGTTGTAGACGTGTAGTGGAAGGTTAGTGAATTTAATTACTAATTAATATCGTTATAATTTTTTTTTGCGACTTAATATGGTTATACTTAATTTAATAAATTTAGGCTAGTTATGTAATTTTTAAAATTAGTTCTTCTTTTTTACTTTTTTTTGTTGAAACCAATTATACAGTGACACATGTCACTTTAACCGAATTTTTTAACCATGGGTAGTTTATGTTTGAAGTTTTATGCAAAGGTATAACACTATAAATTAGTCACCAAACTCGGGGTATAGCTGAAATGTTTTATAACCCTAGAATACATCTTACTATCTTAATTCTTAAAATATGCAATACATCAGGGGTATAGTTTAGAAAAATTCTTAATTATATATGTAGAATAAATTGCAATACTACGTAAGTCGATAATAAAGCTAAAAATTTACAATACTAATCTTATATCTAGAATAATTCCAAAATTTTGGGTTATTTGGTAAAATGCTTGTTTCTCAAACACACAAAAAAAAACAAAAATGGATTAAGATTACTCTAGAATAATCAAAAGGTGTGATTGTGTTTAGAAGGCCTGTAAAATTTGAAAGTATTCATGATAAATTTTCATCATTTACATTATACTCTTCTGCTTTAAAATTCCATTAGATAAATGATAAAGACATACCTAAAATTGGTATTGACATTCCTCATTGTGAAGGCACATCTTCATATACCCCTCTCACAAAGGGTGTGAACATATATCAATTTTTACTGTGTCACTATCAATTCCCCTTTTTTAATGTTTACGTTTTAAAATGTTTGTTGCAAATTTTTTTTAACACAATTTTCAATCACTTGTTAAAACATATGGGGATGTTTGGGAGTTAGAGGTCTGAGGGGGAAAAAAAAGGTTTGACCAACTTAAAAAACTATTTTTGGTGTTTATGAGTTAGAGGTTTGGAAAAAAGTTTTGGGGATGATTTTTTTTTTTTTCAAAAAGTTCATATGAGGAGTTTTTTTGGAAAAGCTTAGCTTATAGCTCTTTGGTTCTTTTTACTCTAAAAATCCTAACCGCTAACCGCTATTTATCAAACACTTTTACACAAACAACTAATGCAATCAGTTAGTCAAATCAGCTATCACAATCAGCTAATCAGATCAAAACAGCTAACTCGATCAGCTAATCTTTAACAGTTATTAGCTAACTCCCAAACAGGATAATATATTTTGCATTTTATCCTATACAAAATTATAAAAGTTAATATTTAAAAAATTGGTGTATCTAGATGTATTTAATGTTTAAAGCTATACTTCCTCCATTTTTTTTTACTTGTTACACTTTTGTAATATATGTGAGAGATAAAATAATAAGGTGTAACAACTAAAAAAAACAGAGAAAGTATATAACAAAGATATTACACGTTTAAAATTTATCGTCGTTTATAAAATTTCAATGGAAACAAACATTCAGAAACCGAGGCAACATAGGTAAATAGATTTTTTTAAAGGAGAATATAGGTAAATTGGTATCATTTCGTGGACAACAATTTTTGTTACGGAGTACATTAATGATTTTTTCAAGGTTAAGGCCTTGTCCTTATTTCCACTTCTTATTACTTATTTCAGATCAAATAATATAACAGATCAGAAAAAATAAGTTTAGTTCAGATCAGATAATTTAATTTTATGTTTTTAAACTTTAGATATCATTAACTTCGTAACAAAAAAAATATTATCATTAATATGAATAAAATAAGATCTCAATTGATATATTTTTTCTTTGTAGATTTACATATATACACTGTAAAAGTTTAGTCAAATTAGACAATAATAAATTTAAATTAGATAAAATCAAAAAAATAAATTCAGATTGAAAAAAATAAATTCAAATATGATAAATAAACTTCAGGTGAGGCATAGCACAATGACATAGACTGTTGTCTTTTTTTTTAGGGGATTTTAATTGAGGCTTTGTTTAACTCCGCGTGAGTTTGTGACCTATGGATGGACGGGCTACTTGGGCCAATTTTATATTTTTATTACGAGGTTAACTTTTATCCATCTCAATCTCATATCTTCCATTGACAGTCAAGATGAACCGTGAGATTTCCCCATACAATTTGGGCTTTACCCAAACTTTCAAGTAAGATTTCAATTTCTGATCTGATAGCCATAACTCTTCATCCATGGTTCTTGGTTTTTTTTTTTGGTTGATTAATTTTTTTTCATTTTTTGTGGGTTGTTAATCTTGTTATCTGTCATCTTGTATGAATTATTATTTTTTATTTCATGTGGGTTTGTATGTGGATTATTTTTCCTCAATTGAGTTAAATCCAATTGTTTGGTTGGAGAGTTATGACTATTGTCACTAAAAATTTAGGGCATCAAATATATACTTTATTCTTCAGATCTATATAGGAGAGAGTTGTAGTTGGACAAGAAGCATTGGATGTAATACCCCATAAATTCTTTATTTTACAAAGCTCTAACTTACTAAATAAGATACCTTCTAAATAAAGAAAAAACAAAGTGTTACTGCTATTGTAACGACCCGACTCGCTTAAATCGGCGCGGAAGAAACCGACGAGTCGAGTAGTTAGAAACTACAACTCAAAATACTTAAGAAATAAAAGCTAATTCCTCAAATATTATTATTAAACCACAAAGTACAAATACCCACAAGTTTGTACATAACTAGTCCAAAAGTCAAACTAAAAATACTAAAATACGAGTAACTCCAACCACATGTCAGAGTCTAAAACAATGTACAAAGAGTCCAACAATAACGTACAAAGTCTATATAATACGCCAATACTATCTATAAACGACAAAAATAGAAAATACATCAAATAACAGAAACAGTAAACGTCGCTCGTCCAACCCAAAGCTAAGCAAGAGTATCGTCATCAGAAATACCTGAAAAACATACAACAGTCCACCATCAGTGGCGAGTAACATAACTGACTCACCCTAATGGGAATACACATGCACATAGCATAAACCAAATAGTCAACATCAATAAGCAAAGTACGAGAACAACCACAACCGTGAACTCGACTCAAACAACCTAACCAACTATCTTTGGTGCAATCATTCATATACTAGACCGGACTGTGCTCGTACGAACGCATCTTACGCGATCGAACTTTCTACTATGCTCGGATTTGAGAATCTTACTCCCAAACCCCATGAAACCAATCTTACTGGAAATCCATGTCCCGTGAAACCAATCTTACTGGAAATTCACAAAAGATCACATAGTATGACTCCAACTATCCCAATACCGCGGATGGAATAGGGGCAACGTCTTAACCCAAATACAATGAATCTTACTCAAAGTATCAGGCGTCTAGAAATGAAATCAAGCTAACTTATTAATTAAATCTTATCTAATCATCTTATTAACTCAACCTAACTAAATTATATTCAAGAATTGCCTCAATGCCTTGATTCTTGAAAATAACTAGTTAAAACATCGAAGTTATACTCAAGATTGCCTTTGCGCCTTGATCTTGAGCCTAACCAACTTTAATCCATCATTTATTAACCATTCTTTACTCATTTTAGACACATTCTTTAACTTTCTTTATCCTTTAAATCATTTTCTTTAACTTTCAAGATTCAATCAAGAACTCAAAAAGACTCATCAAGAACTCATAAAGAACTCATAAAGAACTCAAAGAACTCATAAAGAACTCATAAAGAACTCATTCAAGATTCAAGATCTTCAATCAAGAACTCAATCAAGATTCAAGAACTCAATCAAGAACTCATCCAAACTCAATCAAACTACACGCATAACACCATCATAAACCAATCGAAAATTCAACTTTTACTTATCCAAAATTCATCAAACTTTAACATAATATTCATGATCATAAAACAACATATAATCAATCATAAAATCATGAAAACCATCATCAAAACATCATATAAACCATATAAAAATTCAGAATATAAACCATACATAAAATCATGGATATTCATCACTAAACAACCCAATCATGCATTTAATCTATACTATAAACATAGTATACCAAAAAGGTTGAGAAAGCATGTTACCTTGATGAAGATTACCAAGGTAAACAATCAAGGACTTGCTGCCCGGAAACACCCCTCACGAACCCAAAGTTCACGCATCACACGAGCACCACCTTGACCTTGCACACAAGCACCACACGTCCACCACGAGCAAGCTACGAACCAGCCACGTTTCAGCCTTGAGCCAGCCACGTTTCAGCCTTGAATCCAGCCACGTTTCAGCCTCGAACCAGCCACGAGCCAATCCCCACTTGACCCACACGAACACGTCCCGAAACCAACCCGAACACACAATCTTGATTGGAATTATGGAAGTTTAATTTGTGTTTGAACACTTAAAGATCAAAGGATGAAGAATCTTTAAGTTTGGGATTAGAAAGATGATGAACACCATTGGGTTATAATGCCCAAAATAGGCGTGTAAGTATAAGGCAAATGGAGAGAGAATTTGCCTTTTAAAAGGTGATGGCAAGGGTGATTAAATGAGCAAATGAACAAAGGATCCTAAAGCCTTACTAACTACTTCTATTTATAGAAGTTAGTTAGGTGTGAACATGAAGCAAGTGGCAAAACTTGCCATCAAACACAAGGAGGGCCGGTTGGGCTTAGAAGAAAAAGGCCAAAATGATCACTTGGGCCATTTGCACTAATTCATGACTAATCATGATTAATTTTGCACTTGGCCCAAAACTAATTAATTAATTAGAAAATTAAATAATAAAATTCTAATTAATTAAAATAAAATTAAATTAAGAAATATTAAACCATTAAATAATATGGTTACACATAAGCAATTAAAATAGTCTAAATAAATTTTAGACCATGCACCGGAACAAACTAATTACAAGAAAGTAAACACGAAACTAGCCCAAAATCTGGGGCGTTACAGCTATCGTGTTCAAACGACTACAACATTTTACCAAAGCTACACAACGAAAGACTAATTTCAAATACTTTAAATGATCTTACTTTAATTAAAATTTCTAAGTCTTTCAATCTAAAATTATAATTGAGCTCAAATAATTTATTGAAATACTTGTTATATATTGGAACCACGAAATCCCACTAAAATAATTGAATTAAAAATGTACGTTAGTCCAACATAAGCAATAATAATTGATTAACTGGAACCAACCAAACCACTAAGAGGAACAACTATAAGACTCTCCGCACTCAATCCCGAACATGCTTCATGCTTCGATACATGTAGCTTATAAATGGGTCGATGTAGGACCGAGATAAAGACAAGGCTAAATGCACATACAAGCATATAATCAACAAAAAAAACCGAGTGCATACATACAACGAGAAATGCACGCACTAACATAAAACCCTAACAAATGTAGACTTAATTTAAACACACACCGTATAAGTGGACTTACTTGGTCCTTCCCTGTTTACCATTTTAATTAAATTAATTAAATCGAGCAGAAAAAAGTCACTTTATAGTAGTTGGGATCCCAAAATAAAAAAAAAAGTGTACAACGCCTTGTATCTCTTTATAAGAGCTTAGCTTCCCCCCATGTGTTCAGACTCAAGGTGTATATGTTTCAAGAGTTTTGGTTTGAATCCTCTTTCACTTTACGTGTTTAATTAATTTAGATTTATGAGAACTGACACACAACAACATCCAATGAATAAGAGTTCATCAATATCTATCACCTCAAGCTTAATTATCTTTGTATTTAAACAATTTATTAATCCTGAATGCCCCTTGGCTCCACGCGTGGTAGTGAATAATGATAGTGCCCCTTGGCCCCATAAGAGGTGGTAAAAATAATATTAGTTCCTTTATTACCTTATCTTAAATTTTGAGCAATTAACTTGCTTGTTAATTTCTAATAGAATAATAAATAAATTATATTCATCGTCTAAAAATGAGCATAGCGCTGACAATATAATCATGATTCCAACACAATTTTCCAATCGATTAAGTAAGCCAAACATGCCATACATGCAATCCAATCCAAATAATCACGCAACAATTCAACCAATCACAATTCATATAACTTTCCTAAGCATGATACTACATGAATTCAAAGTTTTCGCGTACATACGTACCTTGTGTAGTAGTTTTGACTAGCTATGATTCCATGACTAATTAAAGTATCACAATTCGAAGTCTCCTACAATTCACCGAATAAAAACCAATAAATAACCATCTCCGAATAAAATTTCAGAATTAAAAACACCAGTAAAACTTCCCTGTAACGACCAGTAATTTAGCAGCGTTGTTTTCGGAGAAAACAACAATCACATATCATTAACTTCTAAAACTTCAAAGTTAGGTTCATAAACTACAGCGGAAGCTCTAAAACTTAATCATATTATTCATTAAAAACTGTTAGATAATCCCAAAATAAATATCAAACCAATATCCTTTACCATTAAAAAAAATAAAGAATACACTACTAAATCAAATAAACATAATCTAAACTAGTCATCGGGTCACTTCTAAGCTGGCTAGCTCACAATCCCAGCCCATACGTAGCCTAAACTCAATCACCACCTGTACCTGAAATAGAATGGGGGGTCCACAGTCAGTGGTGAGTAATTAGATTGTTCTACTTAATCAGTAGAACACAATTAGAAACATAATAATCAGAACAGATCATCTGAACTGTCGAACAAGTCATCATGCAAAGAAGTCAACAAGCAATCACATCAAGTACGCAGAGGAAAACAATCATACAAGTCATCCTTAGCAAGACCTTCAGCTCAGCTCAACCAATTCTAGACTTCTAATTCTCATCAACGACTCTTCTTTTCTGTTCTTTCCCAATCAGGTGCTAATCCGTGACCAGTCATATGCTCGTAAGAGGTCAACCACGAAGATCTACTCCCCCCAACTTTCCTTGCTCATGTCGGGTCAACCACAAGGATCTACTCCCCAAGCACTGGGATCAAGAACTGTCCCCAATCCGAAGATAGGACAGTGGCTTCGACTATACCTATGTTCATGGCACATGAGCCACTAGATAGGTGGTCACTTCATAGTTAATCATCTTTTCAATTCAATTCAATTCTGTTCTGTTCTATTCCAATCCTCAATTCAATTCCTTATCGTCATAGCTTAACTTCTAATCCCATCTTGTCCATCTTAACTTGACTCAAACTCCAAATTAAACTTATACCACTCGAAAATGACCAACGTCATGCGGAAAAATAATGCAGAAGTACTTGGAAATACGTACAAAAATACATATGGAATATGTACAAAAATACGTACAAAAATACATATGGAATGCGTACAAAAATACGTACAAAGTACGTATAACAATACGTATAAAATACCTGCAAAATACGGTTAGAAATACATACGATATACTGACGAAGAGGTTTTTTCATTCTCTAAGACAAAAAAAACCCCCGTTATAGTAAGAGTGGGGGTTATCGAACACAGGGAACATGGTTGACATCATCGAACATTTCATCTGTTTTTTGTTGAGCTAATGCTTTCATTTTATTCAACATGAAGAACAAAGAGAGGGGGTGGTTTGGTGAAACTAAGCTAAAACAGAAATTAAATAAGGAAAATTAAAATTGGTTCAGTGGAAATATGCTCAAAACAGGTTTACTTATTGAACCACTTCAACTCTACTCAACTACTTGACCAAATCTCGTTAAGGATCGCATCCTTAGTTTTCCTTTAGTTTAGTTAGACAAGATAAATCGTAAATTACCTAACCCTAATTGTTCAAAGAATACGCAGTGAACAAAAGCATTAAGAAATAGAAAACCGAAAAGAATTAACTGTTGTTTGGCCGAACTCCAGTTAACTTGTCTAATTTTTCAACTTCAATCAAACCAAGCTTTAGCTTTACTAAGTGAACCCCTCGGTAAAGTGTCAATTTTACTAAGTTGCAAATTGTCAATTTTGCTAAGTTCAAAAAGTGAAGACTAAGTTGAATTTAAGGGAACTTGGTTGCTTCATAGATTTAAGGTTACCAAGAATACGCTTGCATTTCCAAAAATCAGCTTTAGACCATCAACTTTTATTAACTAGGTGATCACCTAATTAAGGTAAGTTTAAGATCATAGAATTAGACCAAAATTAGACAATAATTAAGTAAAAGAGTGTGGAAGAAGTGATTCTTATTTAAACATTGTTAATAGCATTCTTCCACTTTCCCATAGAAGAAATACATCCTCAAGTGAAGATGTGAAAAACAAAAGAAAGAAGAACAAGAAGAAGAAAATGAGAAGAAATTAATATTATAGATGAATGATCTTAGTGATCAAGCATGTCTTTACATTTGCCTCATTTTCCTCTATTTATAATACAAAGGTAGGAAGCAAAAGATGATACTCCTTGCTAAGATATTTTACAAAAATTATTAAAGGAGCATCATTACTATGTAAGAGGAAGCAAAGTTAAAGACAATAAGCTAGGAGCAAGTGGAAGAAAAAGCAATAAAGCTAAGGTTCAAGTGGATTGAAGTCGGCCAAACAGACACACAGGGCGCTGGCAGCGTCTTGGAGGGCGATGGAATCGCCTTTTGAAAGGACTTCACTGCATCAAGGGCGCTGGCAGCGCCCTATAAGGCGCGGGGCGCGCCCCCTGTAGACTGCACACACAGTTCGTACTAAAACGGCCATAACTCTCTCGTTCCTCGGCGAAAATAGGCATATGACCTACCGTTGGAAAGCTCTTGAAGAGATCTACAACCGCCAATTTGAATCACTTCAATATCATTTCTATATCAGAAGATATTAGCGTTTGAATTTGGTCCTGCTGCATTTTGATGTACAAAAACCTTGCTTTCACTTGTTCTTTATTTAGGCCAAAAGTTGCAAGTTAATCTAGTTTACAACATAAACTCTAAACTTCACCTAAAGCTCAAAGTAATGTAAACACTAAGGAGAATGACCTAAATTACAAAAACAAAGCATTAAAAACAAACTAAAAATATGGTATAACTTGGGCTCATCATATACGTATACCATACAGTCACAAATACACGAAATTCATACTATACACATATACAAAGGAAACCTTCCCCTGAAATACTTATCTTGTCATATTTTACCCATAACCCTTCCTTTATTCATATTATTACTTTCCTTCATATTGCGACTTATCCCTATTAATTCCTTTTAATGATAATAATTATGTTGTTACTTTCCTTCGTATTGCAACTTATCGCTATTAATTCCTTTAATTATAATAATTATAATGCTTCCTAAAATTACTTTTATCAATAATTAAATAAATTAACCTAATAAATAAATAAATTATGCAACAACATCAAGACATCAAGATTAATCAAGAACAAGATCAAAAGTTAATCCTTTAACTATATAACATCACACGGAAATTAAAGGGCCAAGATATATCAAGAACATTTCAAGAATTAATAATAACATGTTTTAATAATTCAATCACACTATTTTACACAATCTGATTTAAAGAATTAAATTAATATTGACCGTCTAAAGGTATCAAATAATCTGGAAATTTTTATGGAAGCTAAATATAGGTTCAAGGTTTAACGTGCATAAATTTAGTCCAAAAATAACGTCATTTACTATTTTTAAGGGATTTTATAACTAACAAATCAGATTAGGCTATAATCAGTTTCAGATTTTTCTGCCATAACAAACGAACTTTAAAAATTACGAAAATTTAACACAAGCTGTAAAACACTATTACTGACTTCCACCTAAAATTTATTAGCCATCAGAATTGATTAAGTATCTTAATAAATTCGTAAACTAAATCTGGACAGTTTTACCGGTTTGAAAGATTAAATTATTCAAGCAAGAAAAAGGACGAATTTTGCCACGAAATAAATCATGATTCATAATGAAACAGTAAAGAAACTCCCTAAAATTATTCTAAGTGACCCAACAATTTAGAACAACAAGAACAAAAATATTCTTTTTAATTTAAGACTTTAATTAATAATTTAAATAATCAAGATTCATCAAATTTACATAAAGAAATCAAGAAAATAACATCATAATATTCATCATATCATTCGAAAAATTTCAATCCTAAACATAATACTAATTCTAAGCAATCCTACATTGTTCTAAACAATTCCAAACCATATTCTAAAAACTATGAAACTAATCTATCCTAAAGATTAAGTAAAAGCAATCCAATTACCTTTGATTTGGAGAGAAAGGGTTCTTGCAAACCAAAATATCACGGCTTCTTTGGGGTTCTTTAAGCTTTTTGGTGCAATCTTGATGATTGAATGAATAGTAAAGAATTTAGGATTTTTCTTGTGATTGTTTTTGGAAGGAAAAGGTAATATGTTAAATTGTTATTGTTGTTCCTTTTATTCTTCTTGATGCCGTGTGGAAAGAGGGGTAATAGGGGGTTTTAGTTTCCTATAATTTAGTAGGGAGAATAGATAAGCAAAGGTTCAATTTTTAGATTGGTCAAAATAGATATAGATTAGTAATATTGGTGGAGATAAGTTAAATAAATCAATTAAAGGGGAAAGAAATAAGGAGGGGGCCGTGAGGTAGGGTAAAGAGGAGGGATCAGTTGGGCTTGGGTTTTGGCAAGATGAGATTACAGTTCGGGCCAGGATTAGATTGCTACACAAATTTAATAATTAATTAAATAATAATCAATTAAATGATTAATTAATTAAATATTTAATTAATTAAGAAAAATTTAAAATATCCCGAAATTTCGGGGTATTACATTCCCAATATCAGAATAACTCTACATTAACGAATTAACCCATAACATCCTACATAGTAGGTAATTAATCTCATCAATTAAACTCGCTTTTAAGTACATGTTCTCCAATTTTATTAACAACTCTAATAACACCTTTAAAGACTAAGTAATAGTACGAAATAGATTTTTATTGGCCTCTAATTAGTTTACTTAGTGGGTAATTAATTAGACTAATTAATGATTATACATTCAAATAAATTTATAAAATTATACTCCCTCTGTAACATATTAATGACAACGATTTGACATTTTTTCTCTCTACTTTATGTCAAATTGTTCTCATTTATATGTTATGGAGGGAGTACATTACACATTATATCTTTCTAAGATGTCTAAATCAAATCAGCGCGTTCATCAAGAACATGGAAAAAAGGTAGTTATGGTTGTAGTAGAGATGATCATTAATAGTCCGGCCCGAAAAATTTGCAAGATTTGACACACTTAAAATAGTCATTTTTTAATTCAAATGTTTGGCCAGGCCCGAAAAGCCCTTAAATGCCCTGCGAAACACACCTGAAAAATACGAGCTTTGGGCACACTTTCTTGTTAAGGCCCGACCCAAATTTTTGATCGCTATGTAGTTTGAAGGTTGTTTAAATTGCAGGAATATGAGTATTGTATAAGAATAATTAGGTGGGGTGGATTTTCGTAAGCTTATTGGCATTTTTAAGGATAAGTTTAAATTACTAGGTTTAGATTCCTATTTTTCAGCTTCAACTAAATTTATAAATTCAACTAGATAATCCCCAAACAGATGTTTGATTTTTATATAAAATAATCATAATTAAATCAATTTGATCTTTTGTAATTAATTTAAAATTATGTCGTTTTTAATGATAAAAAAGATTTTAATAGTTATATATAGGAGTATCAATTAATAAATGTCTAAATTTTTAGATAAAACAAGTTTATTAATATTGATTAAATATTTTCTTACATTTTTATGCAATAATTAATAAAGTTGAGTTGGAATATAAATTTGGGAGGGAAAATTTGAAAGGATAATTATTATTTTAGTAAAGTAGAGTTGGGAGAGAAATTTGGGAGGGAAAATTTGAAAGGATAATCGTTATTTTAGTAGTAGTTATATAATTTTTATGCAATAATTAATAAAGTTGAGTTGGGAGAGAAATTTGGGAGGGAAAATTTGAAAGGATAATTGTTATTTTAGTAGTAGTTATAGATAGATTCCAAATTTTCAACTTCAACTAAAAGTCTGTTTGGTAGGATGTAAAACGTTTTCTCATTTTACATTGTCTAGTTTAGAGTAAATTATAAAAATGTAAAATTTGGGGTGAAAAACCATTTTTCACCAAAAATGAAAGGAAAGCATTTTACATGAAAACATTTTTCAACACAATTAGAAAGAATACATTGAAATAATTGATTTTCCGTTCAACCAAATAATAAAAAATGCTCAAAATGAAAATATCGTTTTTATATTCAACCAAATAACGGAAAATTTTCATAAAAAAATGAATTTTCCAATGTAAAAAGCTTTCTATGAAAAAACATTATCAACTAAAAACATTTTATCCCTTTACCAGCCGACCCAAAATTACTGTCCTAAAGTTTAGGAAATTGTGAGTCAGCGAAAACAAAAAGTAAAATTAAAAAGATGGACTAGATAGATAAGGATATTGCTACACCTATCCGGTGGTTCGTCTTCCCATTACTAATAGTTTAAAAAAAATATGAAAACATGAAGAAATGTGGAAAATTATAGTAAAACACGCTACTCTCTCTGTCCCTTTTTAAATGTTACGTAGAGAAATTGAATAATTTTTAAGTTTGTATTGGTATAGGTTGACCATAATATCAAAAGTAATAAGTGTGAGTTTATAAGTGTACCATAATATCAAAAGTAGTAAAAGTAGAATTAATTAATGTTATGTTAATGATATAAGTGTAATTTTATAGGTGAACCATAATATCAAAAGTAGTAAAAGTAGAATTAATTAATGTTATGTTAATGATATAAGTGTAATTTTATAGGTGAACCATAATATCAAAAGTAGTAAAAAGTAGTTATAGAGTATTTATTTTGGTACAAACAAAAAAGAAAAATGAAGCATTTATTTTAAGACAGAGAGACTAAAAAATAAAGTTGAAATTAAGTAAATTAACATATATTCTAAAAATATTGGTATCATGATTCATATCTCTAGAAGTATCCATAATTCCATATAACCATATTAGCTCAAAAGTCAACACTACTACGAGTAAATTTTTCTTTAAAATGTGAGTCTTAGCCTAGTACAAGGCGTCAAGGCATACTATTTTAGTTTTTAAAATTAAAAATCCACAATTTTTTTGGCATAAAAAACAAAATATTTTTTTTTGGTTCAAAAATTCCACATTTTTTTGGTGCAAAAAACACACGTTTTTATGCAACCAAAAAGACAATTCTCATTTTAAAAATTGAATTTTTATCGGGAGTATATTTTAGTTTTAAAAATTAAAAAAACTTTCCTTTCTCTAAGTGGCGGTTTTTCTTCTTCTTGGAGCTTTATAGTAAAATCCCCTAAAAAAATAAAATAAAATAAAAATTCCTAAAAATCTTCCCACAACATATATAAAGAGAAACTGGCCGCCACGCCTATCAATCTCTAAACACTTCCTTCTTTTTCTCTCTTTTCTTTTTCCCCCAAAAAATCAATTGGGATCTCCTTACAATTCGTCCCTTCCCTCTTTAGCTCCTTTTTATTTGTTTTTTTTTTCTTTATAAATAAAAAGCTTGATTCTCAAGAAAATCTTAGGGTTCAAGTTCTCAGTTTTCAATTTTGTAATTCTCTACTTTTTTCTCAATTTGTAATTCTCGATTCTTTAAATACCAAATTCAGTTTGAGTTGATACATTCATTGATCATTTGATTTCTAGGGTTTCTTTTTTGTCAATTTTCCGAATTGGGATTCTCTTTGCTTGTTTTTGGGAAAAAAAAATTTGACAAAAGAAGAATGGGGAGTGTGGAGGGATCGGTGAAGCAGTTTGGAGTGACGAAGCCAATTTCCATGGCTGGGCCTTCTTCTGCTGATTTGTACAGGACTCGTCAATTGGAGAAGGTTTTTATGTGTTTTATTTATTTATTTATTTATTTTTTACTTTTTAATTCGTCCTTATAATTTCATGCTTAAAAGATTATTGCTTGTGACTCGATGAGCAGTTTTTGGCTGATTCTGGTCTATATGAAAGCCATGATGAAGCAAAAAAGCGGGAATCAGTTTTGGCTCGTCTTCGAGAGGTATCAATGCTGATTTACTTCGTATTCACGTTTCTTTTTTCTTTTCCATTGTTTATTTACTCCGTATTTATTTTGGCGTTTTTGCGAAAGAAATCTGGATTCTCTGAATTTTTTTACGAGTATTAGTTTGTCTTCATATTAATGATTCTGTTTCTTAGGATTAAACCCTGGTTGTTGTATCGGTTAGGTGGCGCTGTTTGATTTGTTTGTTTCCAATAAATGGGTATTTATATTTAGTATGTTTGTTAGTTTTTTTCAAGTACATATTTTGTCATTCTTGTTCCTATCTTTTAAGAATAGTTCTTTTCTGAAACTAGGAAAGTTGTACGGAGTATTTTAGTTGTGATGGTGAATTTTAAATGCTGTGAAGATTCTGTTCTGAATAATGACAAATCCCCAGATCCCCTTCACCAACCAGTAGCATGGCAGCGTAGTATTTCTCCGAGAGGAGCCACAAATTTGGGCCCATTATACTTTACCATGTAAAAAACATATATAGTAAATTCTGTCCTTGCCAATCCTCTTTGTTGCAATTATCTAGTTATGGGAAAAGTTTTTAAAATTTTGTTCTATAAATGTTATTTTCCCTAAATTCTGGGTGGTCTAGTTTTATTAAGTTAGCCCATCTTCTTTTGGACTGAATTAAATTAGTCAAGACTGTTCTCAAATGAACTTAATTGAATTTAAGTTAAATCTTACACTTGAATTGAACTGAAATTTCATAATTAAGTCCAAAAGAACTCAAGAACAAGGCATTAGTTTGTTAGTGATTAGCAGGCCAATGTTAATATACTTTAGTTTGTGAGCTCGAGTATTTGAGAGAATTGTGGTTGTTAGATCCCCTCTGTGACTTTGTCTCAAGTTGTTACATTTTGATCAAAAGTTCTTAATTTTAGACAGAGTGAGTGCAATGGATGACTGTTTTTAATAATAAAATGATGAATATAGGGGGCATTGCCCTGGGTCACACAATTTCTTTCTATTTTGTAAATTTACTTTGCTTATTCACACAATTTCACGGGTTCAACCTATTTAAAATTATAACTATGTTGTTTCCTGTGCAAAATTGTGATAGACTGATAGTCTAGTAGTTAAGTAATTAGGTTCCAAGGGCAGATCTTATTGCAAGCTAATGTTACTGATGGCGTATTGTATATTATATCAACCTTGAGGGCGTATTGTATATTATATCTATGTATAATATCTGTGCTTGCTAATGTCACTGATTGAATTTTGTGTAATCACTTAATTCTAATGTCTATTGATAATTCTATTTGTCAGCTTGTCAAAGATTGGGTGAAGCAGCTTACTCGCTTGAGAGGGTATATTGATCAAATGGTTGAAGATGCTAATGCACTAATACTCACTTTTGGTTCTTGTCGTTTGGGGGTAAGAACATAATATTTATGCTCTGCTGCAAATCATTTTAAGAATATTGTTACTGAACATTTGAACTATCTTAAAAGGTGAATGTATTTTTGAGGAGTTTTTATGTAGCTTAATATAACTTGATTCATAGTTGTTTTTCCTTGGTCTTCTATTGCATTAAATTATTGAAAAGTTCATGCTATGTTTTTTCTTCCGATATTGGTGATCTTATAGGCTACAAGCGCAGATAGTTTTGTAGCCCCTGTAATATTTTTGTCTGGATTTGCTTTGCCGCATTCTGAAAACCGAATTTTTCATTGATGTGAATGCAAATGTTAGCATTCAGACTGTTTTTTCTTGCTGCTTTTCCCTTTGCCTCCTCATGTCTGTTTTAACCTTTCGTTTCCATTGCTTCATCCAGGTGAATGGTCCTGGAGCTGATATTGATGCTTTATGTGTTGGGCCATCATATATTAGTCGGGATGTAAGTATTGATTTAGATTTCATCAAGGTGCATGTTTCATTGATGTTGCGAGAGTTTTCAGCTCCTAATTGTGTTGAACCTTGTTTTGTTAGGAGGATTTCTTCTACCTTTTCCACGATGTTCTGATACAATTGGAGGATGTTACTGAACTACAACCAATCCCCGATGCTCATGTGCCTGTGATGAAATTTAAATTTGATGGAATTTCTATTGATCTTTTATATGCAAGTGTTCCTGTCTTAGTTGTTCCTGAAGTAAGTGGGAGTTCTAATTTTAAGTTTACATCTGTTTTTTTCTTCTTCTTCTTTGTATGTAAAATTCACATTGTTTTATTTGATAAGGAAGTTCTTCTCTACCTTTAATTTTGTTCTTCTGCTATTTCATTGAAGTTTGAACTTTTTGTAGTATAAGTGACATTACTGTTTTGTAGAAACCACCATCTCTTTTTATAGTACTTGAAATTCAGCTTGTTGCTTGATATTTTATCACCTCTTGCAGTTCCATCCATCTAGAATTATGACTGTTGTGTTATATTTAAATGATATAGATTAATATAGCGATGAACATTGATGCAGGACTTTGATATTTCTCATGTGTCGCTGCTGTACAATGTGGATGAAGCTACTGTTCGAAGTTTAAATGGATGTAGGGTTGCAGATCAAATTCTGAAGCTTGTTCCTAATGTTGAGGTATTCCTGGTTTTGTTTGCTGCATGTATAGATTATGATATTATAACCTTTTGATTTTATCTTTTCTGCTTTTGTTGCTTGAGTTATTATGCGAGAGTTGTTTTTTTTTTTTAATGGCAGCATTTCCGCACTGCACTTCGTTGTCTCAAGCTTTGGGCCAAACGGCGGGGTGTTTACTCAAATGTGAGTTTGTATGTCATATAGAGTTTCAGCTGTTGATTATTGTCCTGATTTTTTTGCCTGAGTTTGTTCATTGTTTGGTTTAGGTGACTGGATTTCTTGGTGGCGTAAATTGGGCCCTTCTTGTTGCTCGTGTATGCCAGCTATATCCAAATGCAGTACCCAGTATGCTTGTTTCCCGATTTTTTAGAGTCTATACCCAATGGCGCTGGCCCAATCCTGTGATGCTTTGTGAAATCGAAGAGAATGAACTTGGATTTCCAGTTTGGGATCCTCGTCGGAATCATCGGGATCGGACACATCACATGCCTATCATCACACCTGCGTACCCTTGCATGAATTCTAGTTACAATGTGTCACCAAGTACTCTCCGTGTAATGATGGAACAGTTCCAATATGGTAACAAGACATGTGAGGTAAGATGGTTTGAACTTTGAAGCTTGTTTGCCGGATTTCTTCTGTGCTGTTACTAATGTCTTTTTACTTTGATCATGGTAGGATATTGAGTTCAACAAGGCACGTTGGAGCTCTCTCTTTGAGCCGTATATGTTCTTTGAGAACTATAAGAACTATCTGCAGGTTGACATAAGTGCAGCAGATGCTGATGATTTGCGTGCTTGGAGAGGGTGGGTGGAGTCTCGGCTTAGGCAGCTGACTTTGAGGGTGGGTGGGCTTTATTATTCTCCCAGTTATCCCATTTTAATTTTTGATCTGTTCTAATGTTCCATCCCTTATATTATTGTGCAGTGTGCACAATTGCCTTTGTTGCAGATTTTTAGTTCTCTCGATATATCTTTACTAATCTTTCTGAAGAAAACTTTGTTTCTGTTTTCACTTTTCAGATAGAACGTGATACCCTTGGGAAATTGCAATGCCATCCATACCCTCATGTCTTAACTGATCCTTCCAGGCAGTCTGCCCATTGTGCATTTTTTATGGGCTTGCAAAGGAAGCAGGGAGAGGTTGCTCAGGAGGGACAGCAGTTTGATATTCGTGCAACTGTTGATGGGTTTAAGGATTCGATAAATATGTACACTTACTGGAAACCAGGCATGAGTGTTTGTGTATTCCATGTCCGTAGACGATTGCTTCCAGCTTTTGTGTTTCCAGAGGGTTATAAGCGCCCTAGACCATCCCGGACTTTAGGTGATCAGCTTGTACAAAGATTAAGTAGACCAGAGGATGAAGTTAATGGCAGCAACTCCCAGAAGAGAAAGTCTTCAAGCGAAGATGTAGCTGGGCATCCACAGAAGCGACTGTTTCTCAGTCCAAGTAGTGCTTTAGTGTCTCCTAATTCAGTGCTTGATAATTTTGGGTCTCCGTTGCCAAAAACTGTGAGATCTGTTGAGTGTGGTGAGACACCTGTGGCAGACAGGGGTTGCCCAACAGGGTTGACGGCAGGACATGAATCGAAGAATCTGGTTTTGGACAATTATGCAAAAGATACAAGGGTTTCAGTTGCGGAAAATTCAGATTTACCTTCCATTTCAGCCAGTAGCGTTGTCTCCAGTCTTGCAAGCAATGGCTTCCAAGGGGGTGATTGTTCTGAATACATTGCAAATGAAGAGTGTGGAAAATGTTGCAGTTCTGAAGGAAGTGTAAACCAGGTTTTAACTCAGAGTGATTCTTTTGAGGCTGTTTCTGGATTGCTCACCCCAGATGGTTACATGAAAGCCACTGTAAGAATGCGAGATGGATTGGAGGTTTTATCTTTACACTTTAACATTATGTCTATGTTCACTCTTATATCTTTTATTTTCCACCTCATTTTCTTCCTGTCTTTACTATCTTGGACTTCATTTATGTTTTCAAATGTGCCGCCATTTTTCTTTAGCGATTGATTCAACTGTGCAATAGCATCTGGTCAATTGAACTATTCCAACTTTCCAAGTTCACTTTTTTATGTCTATGATATTCATTTTACGTGTTTCTAGGCTGACTACTTGTAACATATTCCCCCTTTGTTATGTTTGTTGTGAAGGAAAAGGCAAATAATGGTGTATTGCCGAAGACAAGTATTGGGGCAGATTGTGGAACGGTGCAGGACTCGGAAATAAGGCATGCAATTTCTGACTTTGATTTTTTCAGGATGTGTATACCCATTAGTCATTACCATATCTATTATATTACTATTTTTGTTGCATTTTGTGATCCTTTTCAGGCTTAGTCTTGCTACAACAGCTTGAAGCGCAGTGCAAAGGTAATTTGGAGAGCAAATGCAGAAGCCTGGAATTACCATGATTATTATCTTCCAGTTATTAGGGGGAAAGCCAGTTTCTTTTTTCTTCTTTTTCTTTTTTTCCTGGGTATGTGGAGTATATTACGTTGCTGGCTTTCTTCCCTTTGGCTATTTCAGGTTTGATCGTTCAATGCTTTGTTTGGTCGGATTAGAGAACAAATTGTTTTTAAGGTAGTTTCAACTTCTAGCCTGCAGTTATTTGTACAGGTATAGGCAAGTTCTGTTACACCTGGCTGCAGAAGTTGAGGTTCAGCAAGGGAAAAATAAATCAAAAGGGTAAAAAAAAATTAAAAAATGTTGAAAAGAAAATTGGAAAAGCAAAGGAAGAGGAGGTGCCCTGAGTTGAAAACTACAAAGTGAGGAAGCATTGCTGTAAATTGTGTGGTTGGGTTGGGTACCTGGGTCTTTTTGACTTGGTCGAAACTTGTGTAATATCTCTCAGACCTTTAGACCTTGGCCTTTCATCTTGGTGGAAGCATCTGCAATAGTGTCGTCTTCTTCTTGCACTGCACCTTAATCCGAAAGCGATGGCACGAGGACTTCCTAAGAGGTCGCTCATCCTAGTACTATTCTTGGCCAACCACGGGGTCGGTGGGGTCGGCGGCATGGGACACAAGGACTTCCCAGGAGGTCATCCATCCTGAAACTATTCTCGTCCAACAATGCGCCTGGATCTGCAATAGTCTGATCTCAGGATTTCAGCTTTGGAAGATTGCTGTGTCCACATTCCCAATTGGGTGAACATCGTTGGTTTGAATTGTGTGGTGTTTCCCTTTTGGCTGGGCTGGGCTGGCGGGCTGGGCGGGTTTGGTTGGGCTGGTTCAATGATGTAATTAGCGCAGATGGGGTTTGATTCTGGTGGCTCAATGATGTTTAATTAGTAAGAGTGAATCAAATTTTTTTAGAGCTTTTTCCCTGTACTGATATACTCCTATTTTCAATGAATATCATTTTGTCTTCCCTTCATATCCTGCTCCCTGGTGATCTTCCTTCTGCGGTTGTGCATTGCAATGAATGTTTAAGTTACTGTAACTATTATATAAGCATGTAAGATTTATTGCTGAAAATTTATTTAGTAGTTTCGTTAACTTATAAACAATGAAGATATGGAAATGTTTAATCCCTTGGAATCTTGAAAATTGAGATTGAATAAATAAACCAGAATGACAAAGTTGCAGTGTTTTGATTAAGGGTCAGGTCTAAACTGGCTAGATTCTTGCGTTTGGATGATATTTCTTGTACTCTTTGTGGTCAGAGTGGGGAAACCATGAGATTTATTTTTTGAATGTCCTTTAAGTAGAAGGAATGCTTTGCCTGGCTGTGTTCTGCAACTGGTTTATTTTGGGTCTGTTGAGTCTGTCTTTCTGTTGAAGGCAGGTTTAGGTGTGGGGTTTTGGGCTGCATTGCTGCTGCAGCACTGGTGTATGAAATCTGGAAACAAAGGAACTCTGTTCTCTGGTCTCAAAAGATTGCTGTGCCCGCTATGCTGATGAAGGTACTGCTGAGTAGTTGTTTGCTTAGGATCAAACATGTTCTTCCTAGGAAAATTAGTCATAGGATTTTTTATTTTTTTTTGAGCAAAGTCGTAGGAACTTAACTTGGTTTAATTCTTTGAATTGATTTCTATGTTCTGTTTTTTGCTTGTTTAGTTTAGTTATGGCTGGTTGCCCGGTTGGTTGTGGCCAAAGAGGTGCTTAGAGTGCATCAGTATAATTGTTAGGAGGAATGAGTTTTGGGTAGTGTAGATATCTAAATGTGTTTCCTCAATATAGAGACTATTGACTAATGATGAAAGTACCGTGTTGCCATGAGATCCAATTAAGGGGGATTAACGATGAAAATGCATAATATGCTTCAAATAAGTACCGTGTTACCGTAAATCACGCGTAAAATCACCAAAATCGTCAAATGAAAACTCGGAGGGACCTGCGTCTAAATGCACCAGACTTGCACGTAGACGCGGGTGGCCTGCGCCTAGTCATAGGGCTGGTCTCCTCTGGGTCTTTGTTGCATCTTTTGGCCTATAAATACGAGACCTTCCAAGCACTTTCAACATACGCCAATAACACCGAGCACTCGTATTTTCATCATCAATTTCTCTCAAAACTTCTCTAAACACATCACAAACATTCAACTCAAATTTCTTTTTGGTTGTTTCCGATCAAGGTATTACAAGGTACAATTTCCTGAAGTCTCTAATCTTCTAATCTTCCATTACTTATTATATTTTCATCGTTTGATTAATATAAATGGTGATTAAAATTGAGATTAGTGATGATAATGGATGATACAATTAATATGAATGATTAATATAAATTGTGCACACATACAAATGTTTAATGCTTTAATCAACTTTTGTAATCCTTTAAAACATTCATAATAATTTGATCTTCTTTTTAACCACCATTTATAATTAATTTATAATTATTTCATTAATTTTAATATGATCTAAATACGTGCATTGTGACTAATAATTCACTTTTGCATTATAATAGATCGTAAATAAAAGTTTGATTTGACAATTAATTCACATGTATTTTGTTTTAATTTTGTGTATCTTATTTTAGACCTCTTTTATTTTATATTCTTGTAATCATAGACTTGTTTAATGTTTATAATCATGTAATGTTTGATCTTAGGAACCTTTGACGCAAATTTAATTCAAAGTGGTCACAATAATTAGTAATTCACGCCTTAAGGACATAAAACAGAGATATTTATGAATTTGGGATTTATAATGGTACGACCACAAAAAGAGACTTAGTAGAGATCGCTTGTAGGCGGGCGAGCCAATGCACGATTGACTCGTAAACTGTCCCCGAATCCATAGTCTGGTGCACGATCTATATGGGATCAATTGCCACTGTCATTGGTATTTTTTTGTATCCGTGGATCGTATAAACGTACGGTGGCGACTCCTACTAGACTACACTCATGTGTGGAGTCAACGAGCATTTAAAACACTCGTGACTTAGGCGGCCGAAATCGATCCCTACAAATAGTTGGTCGATGTTAAAAATGATTAAATTGAATTAAACATTATTTATACAATGTGTGTTTTCCTCGTTTAATTGAGGAAAACCTCCCCCCTCTTACCCCTTTAAATTTGAGCCATTAATTTAAAAATGTAAAGTTTGGATTCAACTCTACATTGTGTAATTTTTATAAAACTCCACCAAATCTGAATTGCTTTTTAGGTACTACTAAGTGCAAAAAAAGAATTTTTATTTGAATTTTATATGCTTAAATGAGCAAAAAGTAAAAGTGAACTCATGTGAGATATATCAACTCATTTGGTACTCCGTAAGTATTTAGCAAAGTACCCTCAATGATACAATGAACAATTTTTTTTTTTTTATTTTTTATAATTTACTTTTGGTTTCTTTCAAATGAGAAGAAAGAGGGGTAATGATTACTCCATTTGTTTCACTTTATTTTTTACATTTATATTTTTAGCGTTTCCTTTTAATTTTTACATTTGCTTTTAATTCTTTTCTCTCCATCTTCTAAATTCTGGGTGTCTTAAATCAGTCTTATTAGGGATAGGGAGTACTTTTTTTTTTTTAATTTTAAAAAATAAGATAATATATACTGTATATAAATTTCAAAGACTAGATTTTGGGTATTTGAGAAGATGGGCAAGGTGGTAGTAGTAGCGTCTGTCTTTGGGGCTGCAGCAATCTGTGCAGCAGGGGGTTTCATTGTAAGCCGTCGGATGAAAAATGGGGCGAATTGGAGCCGTACGATGGAGATTTTGAGCGATTTTGATGAGAAATGTAAAACCCCAATTCAGAAATTGAATCAGATTTCTGATGACATGCTTATGGAAATTAATGCTGGACTTGCTTCTGACTACAACTCTCGTCTTAAAATGCTCATCAGCTATGTTGACAATCTCCCTACTGGGTATTCTTCTTTTTTATATTGGTATAATTCTATGATAAAAAGGTATATATTTTTGATTAAAAGTTATAATCTGATGTTTTGTTAATGTCTAATTCAGAGAAATTAAGCGGAAGAGAAATATTTTAAAGTTTTAATGTAAAGGCTTTGTCCCACACTCCCACATTGAAGGGACCCATCTTGGAGGGATGAGCGGAGTTTTAATTGTTTATTATTGTACTCCCTATTTTTCATTTATTGTATTTGAAGTGTTATGGGAGGAAGTGGGCATACCCACGCGCCGCCGCCGTCCGGCTCGGCTCGTGACACGTGCACGGTGTCGTGTGCCTACTTTTTGGGCCTCGTCGTAACTGCTCTTCCAGTAATTATGAGATCAGTTAGTTACGCACCCATAACTCAAGTGTTTGACTGAGTTTGTGAATGTTTGTAACTGCTTTTTCTTTTTTTCCCCTCAACTTTACAACTTCCAGAGTTATGTTTTTCGTGGCTTTAAAAACTGATCTCTGGACTCAGTTTTGATACATACAAAAATATTATCTCTGTCTTTCTTCTTCCTTTTTTTGTTCTGAGCATTTTGTGAGTTCCAAATCCTTTTTTCTACGTGCACAGTAAGGAGGATTGCTGTGTTAAATCTTGGGGGGCAACGCCATTTCCGATTGCACCATAGTCGGGGCGAATTTGCTTCTAAGACAGTGTTTCATACACGTCACAACATTCGTATATATTAAACAAATTTGGCCTACATTTCATTTTAATCTGATTTTACAGTTTATATTTCCCTACAGTTAGAAGCAATTTTTTTCGTAATCTCAGATTATGGAATTCTCAGTTTTAAAAACCCTTCCTGATCTCTCAAAACTCAAACCTTTAGATGGGACTAATTTCAAACGATGGTCCCAAAAACTAACAATTGCTGCTACCACCACTGAAGACACTGGATTTGCTGCCCTTGAAGAGCAGATCACGAAATATGAAAAACACAACAAATTTGTCCAAGGTCATCTTCTAAGTCATATGTCCAACCCCCTGTTTGATCTTTCCATCAACAATAAATCTGCCTAATCTGTTTGGGAAACCTTTGGAGAAAAAATACAGGACTGATGTTGTCGGAAAGAAAAAATATGCTACTGTAAAGTGGTTGCAGTTCAAAATAGTTGATGACAAGCCTATTATGGAGCAAGTCCATGAGTATGAGAACCTTGTTGCTGACATCCTGGATGAAGGTACCTTGAGGAACTCTTGGTCCAACTACCGCAATCATCTGAAGCCAATCGAGGAACTGGTCGGCCACATGAATATCGAGGAAGCCAATCGACTTAAGGATAAGGATTCTTCCCCTTATGATTCTTCTGTTAAAGCTAACATTGTTGAATCTTCTGTTTCAAAAATTGACAGGCCTAAACAAAACAAAGCTACTACTAACACCAACAAAAGGAACCAGAAAAAAAATCAGTTGTAGTTCGTAACAAAAAATACAATAATTTCAAGAAAAATGGAAAAACTGAAAAAGGCAATGGTGGGTTCTATTTCTGCGGGAAGCAAGGCTACAAAGCATGGCAGTGCTACAATTGCAAAGATGCCCCTAATAATGGATAGAAGACAAACCAAAACAAGAATCAAGCCCATATTGCAGAAGAGAAAGATGATGTTATTGCTGCAGTAGTTTCTGAAGTAAACATTGTCGGCAACAAAGCAGAATGGGTAGTAGACACAGGGCAACTAAACAATTATGTTCTGACAAAGATTTTTTTTTTCTGAATTACAGAGTTGACAAAAGCTGATCAAGTTTTCATGGGTAATTCCAGTAGCTCTGAAGTGCTTGGCAAAGGGAAAATTCTTCTCAAATTAAATTCAGGAAAAACATTAGCTTTACAGGATGTACTGTATGTCCCCTCCCTTCGTAGAAATTTAATTTCTGGTGCACTACTTAATAAAGCTAGTGTTAAACTTGTTTTTGAAGGTGACAAATTAGTTTTGTCCCGTAATGGGGAATTTGTGGGAAAGGGTTATCTGTCTGGTGTTTTATTCATTTTAGACACTGTATTTGTTGTTGAATCCATTAATAAAGTTTTCACTTCTACTTATTTGATTAAGTCGGCTGATCTTTGGCATGCTAAATTAAGACATGTAAATTATGGTTCTATGAACGCTTACAAAACATGTCTTTAATTTGTGTTTGTAATGGTCATAAATGTGAAATTTGTGTTGAAGCTAAGCATTCTAGAAATCCTTTCAAAGCTGTAACTAGTAGACAATCTGTGCTACTTGAATTGGTTCATACGAACTTAGCTGACTTTAAGAGTACCGAAAGTAGAGGCGGAAAACGTTATTATATTACTTTTGTAGATGACCATTCTAGATATACCAAAGTGTATCGGTTGAGAACCAAAGACGAGGCAAAAAAAATGTTTTTAATTTATAAAGCTGAGGTTGAAAACCAATTAGATCGCAAAATTAAAAGATTTAGGTCTGATAGGGGAGTAGAGTACGGAATAATGTTTTTGAAGGAACTTTGTGAGAAAAATGGAATTATCTATGAATTTACTGCCCTTATTTTCCAGCAAAATGGCATTGTAGAAAGGAAAAACAGAACTTTAAAAGATATGATGAATGCTATTTTAATTAGTTCTGGTTTATCTGATAACATGTGGGGGGAAGCCATACTCTTTGCCACCAATGTCTTGAATAAAGTGCCTCATAAAAAACTTGATAAAACTCCTTATGAATTATGGAAAGGTCATGCGCCTAACCTTAAATATTTAAAAGTGTGTGGGTGTCTTGCTAAGGTGGGATTACTCGCTTTTAAACGAGTAAATATTTGACCTAAAACTTTTTATGCTATTTTTGTTGGTTATGCTTAAAATAGTGCAACTTATAGGTTCATGTGCTTGTGTGATAGATCTATGTGTGAATCCAAAGATGCTGATGTTTTTGAGCATATTTTCCCTTTAAAGAAACCGGATAGTTTGCAAATTAAATCTGTTTCATCTCCTTCTTCTATGCCTGTTGCTTCTCCTATTGTTCAAACTGGTGATATAGTTCAACATAGGAAAAGTAAAAGACGTAGAACCGAAACTAGCTTTGTTCCTGACTTTCTGACAACCTTTTTAGTTGAACTCGAAAATGTTGATGAATTAAATGAAAAGGATTTTTTGCTTTGAATAATACAACCTTTCAACATTTTGCAAAGAATAATATAACCTTCCGTTTATTCGTGAATAATACAACCATGGCTTCATTTTTGCAACAAATGATACAACACCGATTTTTAACTTATAAAACAGGTATAAAGAACACGTGGTAAATTTTGATTGGTTCTTGCATTTTCTTAAAAAGGAAAAATTAAAATAAGGGAAAAACCGTCATATGGAAGCCAAGGGGAGGTGGGGGTGGCTGTTGGGACGGCGGTGGGAGCGGGGGAGAAGCCAAGGGGGGTGGGGGATGGTTGAGGAGGGGCAACAGTGGGAGTTTGGCGACATGGGAGGGGGGGTGGAGGAAGGCGGAAAGGGAGGGAGTCGGGGTTTCGTGGGTTAGGGTGAATCGAGGTTTCGGGGTGGGGGTTTTGGGGGTCGGGGAGGGCTGGGGTAGGGATTTCGGTGGGTTTTGGGGGGCGGGGAGGGGGTTTGGGCGAGTTGGGGGAGGAAGGGGAGGGGCTTTTTGGCGGGTGGGGGAGGAAGGGGAGGGGGTTTTGGTGGTGGGGGAGGGAGGGGAAGGGGTTGTGGGGGTTGGGGGCTGGGTGAGGGGCACGGTGGTGGTGGGGGAGCTGATGGTGGGTGGGTTTTTTTTTTTTTTACTTAAAAATTTTTATTTAATTTTTTTTTTCTTCTGAGTTTTAAAATGAAAAAAAAAATAAATTTAACCTGAATAACAGGTTGCAGATAATTTGTATCATTCTTTGCAAAAATGAAGCCAAGGTTGTATTATTCACGAATAAACGGAATGTTGTATTATTCTTTGCAAAATGTTGAAAGGTTGTATTATTCAAAGTAAAAAATCCAAATGAAAATGTTGTATGTTATCATTTGTTTGATGATGAGCCTAAAACTTTTGATGAGGTCATGAGTTCAATTGATGCTAGTTTTTGGAAGGAAGCTGTTAATAGTGAAATAGAGTCTATAATGTCGAACCATACATGGCAACTAGTTGATTTGCCTAAGGGTTGTAAAGCCATTCGATGTAAATGGATTTTTAAAAGTAAACTTAGAACTGATGGTACAGTAGAAAGGTATAAGGCAAGACTAGTAATAAAGGGGTTTATGCAAAAATTTGGTGTAGATTTCTTTTATACTTACTCACCTGTGGCTAAAATCGCCACTATTTGCACTTTATTAGCTTTAGCCTCTAGCTATAAACTAATTGTGCATCAAATGGATGTAAAAACTGCTTTTTTTGAATGGCGATCTAGAAGAGCAAATTTATATGAAACAACCTCCGAGTTTTGTGGTTCCTGGACAAGAACAAAAGGTGTGTAAATTAAAGAAGTCTTTATATGGTCTAAAACAAGCTCCTATACAGTGGTATGAGAAGTTCCATAGAACTATACTTAGTTTTGGATTTAATGTGAACCGTGCTGATGCTTGTGTGTACTAAAAAATGTTTGGACCTGACTGTGTAATTGTCTGCTTATATGTAGATGATATGTTGATTTTTGGTACACATATTGATGTCATTAATGAAACAAAAGAAATTCTTTTCTCTCATTTTTAAATGAAAGACTTAGGTGATACTGATGTGATTTTAGGTGTTAAGGTCACCAAAACAAGTAATGGTTTCTCCTTATCTCAGTCTCACTATGTGGAAAAAGTGTTAAAGAAATTTAACAGTTTTGATGTTGTGCTGGTTAAAACTCCTTATGTTCCTAACTTTCACTTGAAAAAGAATAATGGTAATAGTGTGTCACAAACTGAGTATGCTAAAATAATTGGGAGTTTAATGTTTCTAATGTTTTACACTCGGCTTGACATAGCTTATGCAGTTAGTAGACTTAGTCGGTATACCCATAACCCAAATAGAGAACATTGGAATGCTCTTAGACGCCTTTTAAGGTATCTATGTGGCACTATGGATTGGGGCTTGCATTATGTTGGTTTCCCTAAAGTGTTAGAAGGTTACTGTGATGCAAACTGGGTATCTGACAATGATGAGGTAAGTTCCACTAGTGGATATGTATTTACTTTATGTGGTGCAACTGTGTCTTGGAAATCTTCCAAACAACTTGCATTGCCCGAAACTATGGAGTCCGAATTCATTGCTTTGGACTTGGACGGGCAAGAGGCGGAGTGGTTGCAAATTTTTTTAGCAGATATTCCATTGTGGGGGCGACCAGCTCCACCTGTTTCTTTACATTGCGATTCACAGGCGGCTATTTGTGTTGCTAAAAACAGTGCTTATAACGGAAAAAAGAGTCATATAATGTTGGGCATGAATTTGTGAGAACATTAATTGTAAATGGTGTTATTACTATGGAATATGTTAGATCAGAGAGGAATCTAGCAGATCCTTTAACTAATACTGGTCCTTGATACGTCGAGGGAAATGGGATTGAAAGCCTGTTAGTTGAGGAATTCATGTGGATACCCGAACTTGTTTATACAAGGATTAACGTGGAATAACAAAGCCATGGAAAGACTCATGATTGTATACTTCCCATTTCTATGACATGTACAAGATGAGAGGTTAAGCTCACTAGCTTTTAATGAATTCATAGCCCGGGATTCAGGTGGTCCTGTTGAGACGGACTTGATGAATTCACCGCTTTAAGTTGAGAGGTTGAGTCAAGACTCTTAATGATTTCATATCCAGGGTTTGGGTGGTCATGAGATAGACTTGATGGAATCAACTACGTGAGTGTGAAGGTTTGGCCACCTTCTGCGAAAGACATGGGCTGTCTTTTTAAGCCACTCATGAGCATCCCAAGTGTGTTGGCTAGATGTTGGTTGGTTGCTATCACGGAACTCAATGTTTTTAGGTAAGATACATGTTACTAGGATCAATTCTGAGTCAAGAGAGTTCAAGACTCGTTCACTCTTTTGATGAAAGGTTTGCCTAATCTTCATTATGCATTGGTTCAATCGAAAGACACCAATGTGTAAGTATCAAACCTATTTCAATATGCTCAGAACTCGTGTTTTTGAAAATCAAGGCATTTATTTTAATTTTTAAATTTATCTTTGCATTTGTGGGGGATTGTGGGAAAGAATGCATAAGATAAGGAGTAATTAAGAGGAAGAATAAAGGTTTTAAAGTTTTAATGTAAAGGCTTTGTCCCACATTGAAGGAATGAGGGGAGTTTTACTTGTTTATTAATGTATTTGTCATTTATTGTATTTGAAGTGTTATGGGAGGAAGTGGGCATCACCACGCACGCGCTACCGCCGCCGTCCGTCCGGCTCGTGATCGTGAGACGTGCACGGTGTGGTGTGCCTACTTTTTGGGCCTCGTTGTAACTGCTCTTCCAGTAATTATGAGATCAGTTAGTTATGCACCCATAACTCAAGCATTTGACTGAGTTTGTGAACGTTTGTAACTGCTTTACCTTTTCTACCCTCAACTGCTTCCTATTTTTCCTCATGTAGTTATGTTTTTTGTGCCTTTAAAAACTGATCTCTGGACTCAGTTTTGATACATACAAAAATATTCTCTCTGTCTTTCTTCTTCCTTTTTTTGTTCAGAGCATTTTGTGAGTTCCAAATCCTTCTTTTTGCGTGCACAGTAAGGAGGATCGCTGTGTTAAATCTTGGGGGGCAACGCCATATCCGATTGCACCATAGTCGGGGCGAATTTGCTTCTAAGACTGTTTCATACGCGTCACAACATTCATATATATTAAATAAATTTGGCCCACATTTCATTTTAATCTGATTTTACAGTTTATATTTCCCTACAGTTTTATGCGTTGGATCTTGGTGGAACAAATTTCCATGTTCTTAGAGTTCAGTTGGGTGGCAAAAATGGCGGTATTAAGCATCAAGAATTTGCAGAAGTTCCAATTCCAATTGAATTGATGATTGGAACATCAGAAGTGGGTGATTTTATCTTTGTGTTATTGCTTAACTTTTATGATGGTCATTTTGTTAGATTTATTGATGCTAATCTATAGTTATTTGATCATTGACACTCTGACAGGATCTTTTTGATTATATTGCAAGTGAACTTGCAAAATTTGTTGCTTAAGAAGGTCAGGAGTTTGAACTTTCTTCTAATAGAGAAAGGGAACTTGGCTTCACCTTTTCATTTCCTGTAATGCAAACATCAATTGACTCTGGGACTCTGATCAAATGGACTAAAGGGTTTTCTATAGATGATACGGTAATTTCTGAGTATTATAGTTGCAAATTTTGGGGTATTGATTGAATTTTTTTTTTTGTTCTCTCATATGGATGCTTATAGAAGATGTTTCATTACAAATTGTTTAATATCTTGGGCCCGCGTTCTTTTGGACGGGATTAATATGAGTTGAACTAAACTAAATCTTAGACTCTTGTAGGAACTGAACAAAACAAAATTAAATAAACCCAAACTTAGACTCAGTAGGAACTGAACGAAACTAATATCCCTTGTTCTTTTGGATTAAATTTCTGAAATTTCAGTTTAGACAAATTCAACTCATTTCATTACTATTCAGCTCCTTCCAAGTCTAGGATATAGTTTAATTTAGTCCAAAATAGCTGGACCTAAATCCTAGACCCAACAAGAACTGAACTGAATTGAATTAAGCCCAAAAGTCCAGCGCCTTAATTTATATGTATAGAACTATAGAAGTTTTAACCTTATGGGAATTTACCTGGCTAAATGACTACTAGCTGACTTAGTTTCATGACTTAGTGTGTACTCATGAAGCATAGGTTGGTAAGGATGTAGTGGAAGAGTTGGCAAAAGCATTGAAGAAACAAGGTGTTGACTGTTGACATGCATGTGACAGCTTTGGTAAGCCCGGCCTTGATTCTTAAATATTGGAGTATATTTTTTCCACAAATCAATTCAGAATTCCTTTTCTGATCATTATTTCTGCACTCTAGATACACTGATGCACATTCTACAAAACTAGGTTAATGGTACAGTTGGTACATTAGCTGGAGGTAGATTCTCAAACAAAGATGTGATTGCTGCGGTGATTTTGGGTACAGGAACAAATGCAGCATATGTGGAACATGCACAAGCGATACCTAAATGGCACGGTCCTGCCGGTCCATTACCAAAATCCGGAGAGATGGTACATAAACCAGCATAAACTTACTGAAGCTTGAAATCAATAATTTTTGTTCTCGTATCAAAGACTAGTTAAAAATGAATAGAAACTGTCATATTTTAATCCAAGATTTGGATGTTATCAACATGGAATGGGGCAACTTCCAGGCATCAACTCTTCCATTGACAGAATATGATAATGCATTGGATTATGAAAGCCCCAACAGTGGTGAACAGGTGGTTACATTTTCTTTTTCACTTTTAATGCGGAATAGTTAGTGACTTAGGGTCTGTTTGGTCCCCCCCCCCCTCCCCTCTTATTCCTCATCATTCCTTGCAAAGTTCAACCAGTGGAAAAGTTAATAGGAGTAATTGATTTTGAATTCAACGAAACAATGAAAAATAAAATTGGAAAATCACTCATCTTGCAATCAAACAATGGGAAAGTTCCATGAAAATGTGTTTTCCTTTGTAAAATGTTTTCCATGGAAAATCATTTTCAATTGAATATGTTTTACACCCTACCAAGCAGAGCCCTAATGCCTGTGACTATGGTTATCCAATCAATGACAGTGCTGCTGAATTGCTGATCTCTATGTATCTGTAAATTGAATTTGATAGATTTTTGAGAAGATGATTTCTGGAATGTATTTGGGTGAAATTCTACGTAGGGTTCTGTGCCGAATGGCTGAAGAAGCTTCTTTCTTTGGTGATACCATCCCTTCAAAACTGTGGATTCCATTTATCTTGAGGTATGATTCGCCATCTGATGAAAGCAAGAACAATAAGTTATTATGTTTCTAGTTGTAGTAACTTGTGGCTACATTAATGACTTTGAATTGTGTGCGCCACACTGTACCCTTCCTCCCCCCTTCCCTCCATCTTAAATGGAACTTTAATACAGTTCTGACAAATTCAATTTAGTTTAGCTCAGCTCAGCTCTTGCTGAATCTAAGATTTACTTTAATATAGTTAAATTTAGTTCAGACAAATTCAATTCAGTTGAGTTTAGATTAATTCAGTCCAAAAGAATAGGGTTTAGTCCCTATAATTTGAGGTAAAGTATTTTAAAAGTTTTGGAGATCATACTGAAACATTTTTTTACTGCAGGACACCCGACATGTCAGCTATGCATCACGATTCATCCCCCGATCTCAGGATCGTAGGGTCCAAAATGGAGGACATTTTAGGGGTAACTTGTTTTCAGGCAAGTCCATGTAGAGAGTCTCCTTTAGTTTTCCTCAAGTTTTCTACTCATCCCCTATGACTGGTTCAGATACCAAGCCTATCTCTCAAGAAAAGGAAAGTCATACTCAAACTCTGCGAGATCATCATGACACGTGGTGCCCGGCTAGGCGCAGCAGGCATTTTGGGGATTCTGAAGAAAGTAGGAAGGGACACATTGTCAAGCACCGAAAAGCAAAAGACCGTTATAGCCATGGACGGTGGTTGATACGAGCATTACACTGAATTTCGAGAGTGCTTAGAGGAAACTCTGAAAGAGCTTCTAGGAGACGAAGTATGGGAGAACATCTGCATCGAGCATGCTAATGATGGTTCTGGAATCGGATCGAGCTTCTCTTCTTGCTGCATCTCACTCGCGCTACCTTGATGAGGCCTTGGAAACTCAAGATGATATTGTAGTTGTTCACTTGTTCCATCTGGAATAACAACAGAGTGATTTCAGCACTACACTGTAATCCTGTAATCTTGTTTTTTGCTCACCTCATAATATTTTGTCCTCATTATAATGTATTGGGCACCTGGATGAGTTCTTAAAATGGCCACATGGGAACACTTTTGGAGTTTTGGGTGAAAGTTGATGCCTACAGAAAATGAATAAAATGGGAGTTTTGTTATTGCTCTCTTTTTTCAATATTACTCAACATAGGTTGGCTTTAGCATGTTAAGCTAGAATTTATATCTTACACCAGGTATATGTACACCCATGTTTATATTTTGTTCATTTAGTATGCATATTTAGAAAATTAACAATGTAAAAAACAAAACGAACAATCTTAAGTAAAAATACATATTAAATGAGTATAATATATATATATATATATATATATTTTAAGTACATATAGCTTTATATACACCTTGATGTATAGTATATATAGGAGCTCAATAGTTTTATAATTTATAATTATAAAAAAGGAGGAATATCAATCTATTATTGTTTATTGCATCATTAAATTTTAAGAATAAACTTGTGACATAGGATATGATAGGATAATATGATTATTAGATCAAGGCAAAATTAGGGTCATACATGCAGTTGTATACCGGTACACTTTAATTGACTACTTTGAACCTTTTATTATCACGAGTACAGTATATATTATAAGGAATTAAGGATTACTTGGGAATATATTCTAGATACAAATTGCTCATACAACTACAAGTGGCCAAATTGAGAGAATATAGTGGATAGGGATTTAACCAATTTATACAAAATGATCAAATTCCACACCCAGCTATTGGTGAGGAGTATCAAGCTCTAGCTCGGTTGTCTTTGAGTGCACCTTGCAATTAAGAGATGGTGAGTTGTTGCAATATCTATGTATAAATAAATTGAAAATTTTGAAGTTAGAAAGAAGAAATAAGGCTTAGATGAGAATCAAGACAAAATGAAGTAGCGTCACGAGAAATTGGTCGTGGCAGGAGAACAGATTTTGGAACGAAGTAAGGGAGACAGAGAGCTCGCTGTGCCACACAATGGCTACTGTGCGTGCTTCATTGTCGATTTGTTTTTTATCCATGTTCCCACACACAAATAAAATACAAAGCCTTGGATTCACTTTTAGAGATCATACAAAGTGATTAATCTCAATTGTATCTCATAAGTTATTTCACGATAACCAAATGATCCTAAGTGGGGTGAAATTAAATTAATAGGAAACCGTAGTTTTCGTGCCTTGGAGGTTTTTATCCGTGTTCCCACATACATATCATCTAACACGCGTTTGTTTTTCACTTCTTTTTATTTTCTTCTTACGAGCAATGCTCGCTGAATATTATGTGATAGGAGCATTGTGACAGAGTCCAATTTACTTTATAACGTAAAAAAAAATGTAGCTATTGCTGCATCATTTTTTTCAATGCCATACTTTTCACTCTTGCTTATGTAAATTTTTTTATTTATAACATTAATTGTGTTTATTTTATAAAAATTAGATACTAATTAGCTACTTATAAGTTATAACTATTAGGACAAATCAAATAAAATCTAAAATGACTATATTTTAAATAATAGAATATGATCAAAGTATAATGGTTAAATAGAAAATAGTGTAAATCAATTAATCAAAGTATTGCAATTAAAAAAAAGAAAAAACAGTCCAAAACTACTAAATAAATGTCGACTTTTGAAGGGCTCGTTTACATTAGCTGAATAGAGATGAACTGAACTGAACTTAATAGAGATAAACTGGACTGAACTGGACTTAATAAGGATATATTAATTGAACTGAACTGAATTTAATCTAAAATAAACAAGCCCAAAACTACTTCCAAATAAAAAAAAAAAGTGTTATAAAACTCACTAATAAATCAATTTTGACCTAGTAACGCTGCCATGTTTGTTCATTTTATCCCTAATTGGAGCAATTATTTTAAGGCAGAACGTTAAACAGCCGCCATCTTCTAATCTTTGGTTTTTCCGTTAAGAACCACAGAATACAGATGTAGACTTAAAATTAATTAATGCTTATATCATTTTCATTGAAAATTGCAAACTTGTCAACCCCCCCATGCCAGTTGCGTTGATTGCCACCCTAAAAGAAAATACCCCCATCAAATACTCCCACGAAAGGCTTACATATAAATACTAAGGAATCTTCAAATTCATTACATTATTGATCAGAAGATAGTAGCAAAAAAAAGGGCGAAGAAAGAAAAAATGGGTGATTGTGAAAATGTAACAACTGGTAACAAATTAAAAGAACTGGTTAAGAAAGTAGAAGAGGAATTCTGGGTATCAGTGGAATTGCTTAAACAATTGGCTGATGAAATGGAGTTGATGATGCGAAAAGGTCTTCAATCTGAAAATTCCAGTTCTATTAAGATGCTTGTCACTTATGTCGATTCCCTCCCTTCTGGGTATTACCCTCTCTCTCTCTCGCTACTTCCCTTATTAATCAGTTGTTTTCCTTGTATTTGTTCTGTTGTTTTCAACTCTTTTTTACTGTTATTTATTTGTTTTTGTTTTTTTATTCCTTTAATTACTGATGAACTGATGAACTTGACCAATGGGAAAATTGGAATAAAGGGGAAAAAAATCAATTTCATGGTACCAATTTTGTCTTCTGTGATGGAGCTGCTTATTATGTCTTTGTGATCTGAAGTGCAAAAATGCATCGGCAACTTTGGTTTGGGATGCTTAGTTTTGCAGGAGTTTGAATATGCATATATTCTTATTGAAGCAAATTACTCAAGCTTGTGTTTTGAAGAAAACCTAAAAAAAGGGTCTCCAAAAAAAAATAAAAAATAATCTTTGAGCAATTTAACTTTTTTCAAATGTTGAACAATTTTACTTTTTTTTTTTCAAATTTTGAGCATTTGAGGTAAGAATTTGGTCAAAAGCTGATGTAGAAAGTGTCAAGTTCATTTTGTGTAGTACAGTATTAAGTTGGTGAGTGGTGGATGTAAATTTTACTAATTTATTGGAAATGAAATGAGAGATCAAAGGGTTTCTAATGAAGGAAGTTACCATTTGCTGTTATAGGGACTAAATCCTAACAAATGTGGGCCTAGATTAGTATGAATTTATTAGTTTTGCTTAATTTGCTCAGTACAATTACATGTGCTTGTAAACTTATTGCCAATAGCTTTAAAGTCTTAGGTTATGTTTGGTGGAATGTTGGAGATTACATAACCATGGAATTTATTTTCCCATAGATTTTAGTTTCCTAGGAAGTGAACAATATTGTTTGGATGACCATAGCCCATAGGAAGTAGATATTCATGGGATTCCATTTATCTAGACCCCCCTAGGTAAATAATTTCCTCCTTTTTTTAGGAAATTGAACTTCCTATATTTAATTCCTTTTTTGTTGATCATTCAAACAACAATGTATTTTTTTGATTCCCTTGATTTTATAAGTGAACCAAACAATACCTTAAAACATCTACAAGTCCTAATGGCGTACAATGGTGCTGAATAAGGTCTGTGGAAGGTTAGGGGTAAGTCTTAGTTAATCATCCCAATGTTTGTTGATTGCATTTTCTATGGGTGAAGGTATAGAGTGAGATCATACTAGTCTCCTAACTGTGCCTTCATATGGTTGTTCTGACTTAAGTTGTTGTCGAATAATGTCTTTTAGGACCAATGTTGAAGAATAATAGATACCATGAAAAATGCATGTTAATATAATTATGACTAAAGTTGGACTACCTAACAGGCTAGCATAAGAAACAAAAAGGTTTGGAATGAGACAAGGAAGTACAACTCAATGTTACATAATTCCTTTTTTTTAGTTCGCTTCTATAATTCGTGGTATGCCCAAAATGGGCTAAGAATAGCCCCAAACCGACCATGATTTATTTTTTTTGGTTTGCAATTCGCAAAGGATTTAGGGAATTATATAACACTACTGCAACCCATAGACTTGGAGATGATGAGACATTAGTGTTTAAGTGGTTGGCATATTGCTGGTTAAGTCCTTGAACTGTTTTTCCTGATTTTCAGTTTTACATAAATTAAAGCTATATATGATGTTCAAAATTTCTATCTTGTTGTTTGTTACTTCTTGATATTTAAGTTAGTAGCATTTATTGTGGTGGTTGCCTTTTTAGTGATGAAGAGGGTTGCTATTATGCGTTGGACTTGGGAGGGACAAATCTCCGTGCAATGCAGGTTAATTTGCAAGGAAACAGGACAATTGACCTAAAAGCCAAATCTTATATGGTACCTCATAAGATTAAGGTTGGGAAATCACATGTAAGTCTAATCTTTCTCCCTTTTTCATCATGAAAGAAGTGTCGAATCTATAGTTATAAACTCTTATTTCTGAGATATTTGATTCAGATTCCTGATTCTGATTTCAGGAACTCTTTGATTACATAGCAGAAAAAGTTTCTCATGTTTATGAATTGGAAGAAAACTCTGATTTTGAGATTTCTCCTGGCAGAAAGAGGGAGCTTGGTTTTACTTTCTCTTTTCCAGTGCACCAGACAAGGATTGATTCCGGAACTCTCTTTAATTGGACAAAGGACTATGATGTTCAAGATGCTGTAAGCCTCTTATTCTTCAGTGCCTGTTTCATGTTTGGTATTATAGATTTCTCTTATGTAGTGTCTCATACTAGCAAAGAGTTTAGAAGCAACTGAGAAAGTATAGTCAGTATCCTTACTGAACATGGCTTTCAAGAGCTGAAAGGTTTGCTGATATATTATGAATGTTTCCTTTTGCTTGTTATATAGCCTAAATGACAAGCGAAATCAAGCTGCTGTTGCTTTCATTGTAACAGCCTTTTTTGTTACAAAGTCATAAATTGAGGAATTAAAATACGTGTGAATATTTTCATGAATGTCTTATATGGATTTTTTTTGTCATGCCTCTCTCTATCAGTATGTGTTTTTATTTATTGGTCTTTGTTACACAAACTACAATATATTCTGGTGGTAGTAATTTTGTTTGTTTTTTTTGGACATGTTCTTTTGCAATATTCATGGTAATGAATTTCCATTTCAATGTTGTGTAAATCAAAGTTTCTGACATACTGAGTTCATGTCTGATAGCTGATTGCATGCTTGTAAATTGATTAAATATATAGAAAAAAAACCTGAGAAAGGAGATGGGGATGGCAGTTTAGGAAGCGGGTTAGGTGTGTGTATCGGTGGGTTTCTAAAACATGTTTCAGTTCACCTCCATTTCTACTATACGTAAGGATATAGAAGATTCTTCAACAAGTGAAATGACTGATTCACTTCAACTTATGACCAAAACCGATGTAAGATTGTTCAAATGACTGGTTCGCTTCAACTTATGACCAAAACTGATGTTTACTTGCTAAGATATAATTTCAATGATTCACTAATTTTTTTACATATGTGGCTAACACTTATCTTTTACTCGTCACTAATCATATTGAAATTGATTAATTCTTAGAAGGTGAAGATAAAAATGCCCAAGTAAAATACAAAATTACAAACTAGTAGATTCTTTGAGGGGAATACCTCGAACATGGCATTGATAACATATTTGCCTGGTTCAGGAACTTTTAAACTGACAATTCATCATCCTAACTTCATTAGGTTGGCAAAGACATGGTGGAAGAGTTGAAGGCGGCTTTGAAGAAACGAGCTATCAACATAAATGTGACTGCTTTGGTAAGTTCAGCAATCAGCTGCACTAGCTAGCTTTTGAATGTTATGAATATTCCGGTAACAATTAACATATGTTTACCAGCTCAACGATACTGTTGGCACTTTAGCTGGAGGTCGTTTCTATGACAAAAATGTTGTTGCGGCTGTGATTTTGGGCACTGGGATGAATGCTGCTTATGTGGAACAGGCTGTAAACATTGAGAAGCCATATGGCCCTCCGCCAAAATCAGGACAGATGGTAACTGAAACTTCTTTTGTCCAAATTTAGTACAGTACATAAAATTTTGTCCTGAATTCGGGTGATTTGATTGATTTTTGACACAGAAAATGTTGAAATTTACTGCTTTTTGTGCAAATTTAGGTTATCAACACAGAGTGGGGCAATTTTAATTCCACATTTCTTCCTTTAACTGACTATGATCGTGACTTAGACAATATTAGCCCAAACCAACACAAGCAGGTGATAGTCATAATCATATTTTGGTGGTGAAACTGATAATCTTGTGTTTCATGAAACCTAAATTCAAATGTTTCATATTTATCAGATACTAGAGAAAATGCTTTCTGGTAGATATTTGGGGGAAATTGTGCGTAGAATTTTGCTACAGTTAGCTGAAGATGCTGCACTTTTTGGCGATGTTATTCCTGCACAACTCCAACAGCAATACATATTGGGGTATGTATGAAGTTTGCTTTTAGTATGTCTTATGATCCATTTACTAGGGTGTAAAACGTTTTTATTGAAAACTTTTCCCCCCATTTTACTTCGTTTAGTTTGAGCCAAAAAGTTCAATGAAGAATCTGGGCGGAAAACTTGTTTTACATCCTATTGAAGACATTTTCCCCCAAAATTGGGAGGAAAACATTTTCATTCGCTTGTCTCGCCTTCTTTTCCGTTTATATTTTAATTCGTGTGCTTCATCTCGTCATTTCCTTGCAACTAAACAATGGAAAATGTTCAAAATGGAAAATCATTTTCCTTGCAACTAAATATTGAAAGTTTTGTATGAGAGTGAGTTTTCCATTGTAAAATATTTTCCATGAAAATTAATTTCATTTGAAAATCTGTCATGAGGTTGCATCACTAAGCCACTATGAGATATGCAGGACGGATATTGTTTCAGCGATGCATAGTGACAAATCCACTGACTTAAGTGTGGTCGATAGATGCTTAGAGGAGGTTTTTAAGGTACTCTTTCTTATCTGTTCGTACTGTCCTGCAATATTTTTATGACTTCAAATCTTTCCAGAATTTTTCTGTTTCCTATTTATTGGTCTGTAAATCATGTTCGTCTTAGTACTTCTTTGTTACTGTATATTATATAATTTCCTTTCTGTATCTGTACTAGACATGATGAGACAATTATATGTTTATACAAGTACTTAGGTAATGATGATTGAATAAATTTCTGTTTCATATTAAGACCAATCTTTGATCATTGTTCTGTTAAAGAGTTTAAACTCTTCTGAGCTCAACTTCTTTCTCCCTAGTTTTCATGTATCAATTTTTTTGGCACATATAGTTTCCACATTTTTTCCAAGTGAAACTATAATTGTAATTGAATATATGTTAATTCAATCTTTCAAAAGCCCTATGATAAAGAAAGCTCAATGCATCTTGGCAGAACCATAATTTCTGAGAATTTTTAATACTTTTGATGAATCTAGCTTTTCCCTGGATTCATCATTTTACATGAAACATTTTAACCTCAATGCTAAAGATCTAACAAAACATTCCAGTCTTTTTGTGTTCTAGTGTATATTCACTTGTGCTCATGGTCAGAAGATGCATTAATGTGGGATTTTTCAGATAACCAACATTTCCTTGGACACAAAGAAGGTTGTTATCAAGATATGTGACATTGTTGCTACACGAGGTGCTCGACTTGCTGCTGCTGCAATACTATCAATCCTCAAGAGGCTAGGCAAGGACACACCCTGTAAAGGAGAGACCGTAGTTGCTATTGATGGCTCATTGTTTGGAAAATACGAAGAGTTCAAATCTTGTCTACAGAAGACACTTGCAGAAGAGCTGCTTGATGAGCAAGTGTCGAAGATGGTTGTTCTTAAACAGTTCAGAGATGCTTCAGGAATTGGTGCTGCTCTTGTTGCTGCTTCGCATTCCATTTATATTTGATGAAAATGGCCATATTTTTATTTGAATTAATGGAGTATATGTGATTGTTGTATGCTTATTCTTTCTGGCTGATAACTGTATCAAATTTTACCACTTTCCCAACCCTTTCAGAATCTATATTTTTTGGATAGTGGTGAATGCAGCCTTGTAGATTATCCTTATCTTGCCCAAGCCATGACGGCCCGTTTGGTTTTCATTAATAAATGGTGGTAATGAAGGTGGATTTTTAATTGATTTTTTTATGAAAATACAAGGAAAGGAAACGGCACGCTCAAATTTTCTTGTCTTAAAATATTAGTATCGATATAGATGATTATGTGGAGGTGACACTAGTCTTGAACAAATCTATACTTTTAATTGCCATGTTCTTTGGCTAATCCTTGTTTCAGTCCTGTCATGTGTCATTTTTAAGCTTAATTACTTTTTTAAGATAATTTTAATACTTACTTCTTCATTTATCATTAGTTCTTTAGAATTCTTTTATTATTTCTTAATTACACTCTTTAACTTTTATATATTTTAAACCTTGTTTTTTTTTTTAAAAAATAAAAAACTAAAATAATTTGATTCAAATTAAAAATATTCTCTCTTAACTTATTTTTTTAAAATCATCATGTCAACGAACGGGCAAAAAATTGGTTTCTTTTATATATGGATGCTTAATTCGTTATACAGATTGATAGTAATTTCCTGACATAGCTAGTCCACAAGTGGTTTGTGAGTTGTGATTGGTGGAAAAGCATCTAAGGAAGTTATGAAATTTCAGTTCATTCTTGCCAAATTCAATTCAATTCATCTCAACTTCATTTTTTTTATTTTTATTTTTTTCGTTTTTTTAGAAGCATCTCAACTCCTATTGAGTCTAGGGTTTAGTTTAATTCAATTCATTTCAAATTAATTCAATTTAAAAGAATTGGGCCTTACTCTAAGTAAATGAATAATGAAAGAGTAGGTTTGGTACTACTAAGGTTAAGTTATGTATACTTAACACATAAGTAGTAATAATAGATAAGGATTTGAAGATACATAGAAATGAGTCTAGGGGTGAGCGGGACCGGTTACCCGGTCTATTTTGGGTACCCGGACCCGGTTACAAGCAGGTCCTAGAATTTGGAACCAGACCCGGACCCAACTCAACCGATTCCTAGATTTTTGGACCTAGCCTTGGAACTGGCGGGACCGGGTCCGGGACTGGGTACCCAATTCGTGCAATTTGTAAAATAATATAACACTACTTTGCCAACTGTGGTTGGGACCGGGTACTCGATTCGTGTAATTTAAAAAATAATGTAGTATACTTTACTAATTACGACAAACAATTTCAATTGAATAATTAGTTGAGCTTTTTATGGGTTAAGAAATTACAATAAAATAAGTTAAATAAGTTAAATAAGGTCCTACACAATGAATACCTAGTGCGCGACCCGGTTCCACCGGGTACCCACTGGGTACTGGGTCCCCAATTTTACTACACAGACCCGGAACCGTCTTCAACCGGGTCCTCTTCTTTGGACCCAGGACCAGACCCAGTTACACCGGTTCTGTGTTCGGATCCACCAGTTCCAGACCAGGTCCATGTCCAAAACCGGGTACCCGATTTTTTTGCTCACGCCTAGAAATGACAATACTCCCACAAAAAAAGTTACTCCCTCCGTAATATATTAATGGCAACAATTTGACATTTTTCATCTCTACTTTATGTCAAATCGTTGCCATTAATATGTTACGGAGGGAGTACAATTTATGTTTTCCATGGTCTTCAATGCACAGATTTGACCATTAATATCTTTATTTTCATATCAATAAAATATTTAAAAATTATACGTTATGAAAATATACATGGTTACATTGTTATGAAAATCCCACTTGATTATATCTTGAGTTGTTTATAAATTACTCTATATAAAGTATGGTAGAAAATTTTCACCTTTGACCACATAAACACTTAAACTATAACATGTAACTTATATATTTGTGGAAGAGGTAGTATTAGTCATTAGGTACTCCCTCTGTATCGATTTATCTGCAAAAAATGAGAATATATGTAAGAGGTAAAATATTCATTGTTGCAGATAAACCGATACAAAGAGAGTACTTTATAAGTAATATAATTGATAATTAGAAATAATGAAATTGAGATGAGGGAGAATCTTGTAAATAAAAGGGAAAATGAAAGCAAGCATAGATAATAGAAACAAGAAGACATTGAGATTATAATGATGAATGTTGGATGCAAAACATAGATAGATGCATTATGATGATGTAGTTGAAGAAGAAGAAGAAAGTTACTCAAAAATAAGGATCCACTCCACCCTCCATTTGTCTTCAAATTAGTGTAATATAAGAATATGAAGGTATTTTTCTAAAGTAGAATGAATAATAAGTTGAAAGTAATAAAGGCCAAAGAGTAGACCTTTCATTTTCAAATCGTAGTCGATGGATCATTGGTGGTCCATAACGTGCGCAATACCAAATTAGTACTAGTACTACTACTAGTAGTAGATATCGATCACATTAGCTTGTCCATCCTTTACTTTGGCTGCCTTTGTCCTCTGCCTCATTATATGCTTCTAGATCTGGCAAAAATAAGCCCGATCCGTTGATCATTCAAAAATCGACCTGGGAAAAGTGGGTCATGAACAAAAAAAATCAATCCAAAATCCGTTAAATAGCCTAAGATTAGACCTGGAACCCGGAATCCATTTTTGACTGCGCTAAGTCGATCTGACCGATCGATTTGCTAGGTATATATAATTTTGATTTCTGATTTTTGATCGATGTGATTCCTTTTTTTTTGTGGTGCATTTTTTTTTTGTTATTCCTTTTTCCATGACTTAGTCGATGACTAGATGTTCTTTTAGATTGATTTAATCTGAAACAAGTAGAGTTGAATTGATTCAAACTAAATACTAGACCCAACAAAAGTAAAACTAAACTAAATTGAGTTGAACTAATTTTATTTTTTTTTTGAATTAATTAAGTCCAGAACAACAACTTAGAGCTCGTTTACATTAGCTGAATAGAACTGAACTGAACTGAATAGAAGTGTATTAATTGAACTAAATAGAGATGAACTGAACTGAATAGAGATTAACTGAACTGAACTGAATATAATCTGAAGTAAACAAGCCCTTAATTACTTGCATAGAATGGATTGAATTTTCATTCTTTTTACATGCTTGCTTTTCATGTGGCATTATTCCTTCTCCCCTCTCCCATTTATGCGTGTTAATTAGTTCATTCCTTTTCCTCACATTTGTTTTACTTCATTTTATTGGTCGTTAAAAATTATTATTCTTATGTACTTTATAATAATATAGTATGTAATATCTAGATAGTACAAATTTATAATAATAGGATAGTAAGCGAATATTAAACAACCCGTATTTCGTGAGTATTTTAAAAAATACATAGAGAGAAATTCACTCAAAGCAATGATGCCAAAGAGATTTGATCTCATAACTAAGTACAGCACTACAACCCCGTCAAGAGTTCAACCAATCATCTACGTACAAAAATCCTTTGGTATTACTCTATCACTTAAAGGTTAATTATGTACAAGCACACTAGTTTAAATATTAAGCCTTGACATAGTACTCAGAATCTTTGATCAAATTCCTTTGGTTTTTTGTACTTAACTCTTCTAAAGACAACAAATAATGTTACTTGATAATTTCATATTCATTATCATTATTGTGACGATTGATGTGATATATATATATATATAACTCTTGTGTATGTCCCGGCTAGTTTAATTGGTTAGTTCAACTATACTAATTTGTTATATTTAATAGGGATTTTTTTAAAATGTTTTAAATACTCTATATCCTTTATTCAAACTCTTATTTTTAGTAATTTAGGTGGGTTCAATTTACTTGACCTAAGGCAACATAAGTAAACCTCCTAAAACATATTAGTATATAACATTTTATTTTATTTTATTTTTAAAAAAAATTAAGTTTAATTGGAGTTCTCATCAACTTTTGTTGAATGGATTAAATCAAGATTACTACTCATGCCGTTCAATAAAGTCCTACTTATTTGGATTTTGCGTTTTCTCCAATGCACTCTTTTGATTAATTAATAATTTAATAGTACTAAAAATAAAGTTAGGAAGACGTCACATATAATACTATTTTGCCTTAATAATAATAATAATGAAAATATGAAGTCCTTAGCTTTGATCATAAAAATTGTGAATCGATAGAACTTTATGGAACGGAGAAAGTATATACCGTATAATTTAGGATAACTTGGATCAAGAGTCAAGATCAATTATTCTTGCCCAAATTTTTACAGTAAAATCACTATATGATAGCAAACTAGCTAGAAGACCCAATTATATGAATGTTGAAATGGCTTTAATTTGTCACCTAGTTGAGGATATTGCCTCAAATGCATGGTTCGTTACATTGGTACCTACTTAATATATATGCATGTGTTGG